>JAZEWT010000013.1:8505517-8519111 GCA_036362905.1 Mordacia mordax
TACCTAGGATGTGACGCCAGTACATCGCAGGGCACTTTTTTGAGGGCAATTATACATCGGCGCCTCTAACATGTATATTTATATTGCCATTGTTAATTTGTTTCGATTGTTGCACGCGCCAGGTCACTAGGCAACGAAAGTTGGCGCAAGTTATTGTTTGCGAGCACCTGTTGAGGCTGGAACGGAGCACGGTGGTGCCCGGTCAGCAAAAGGCCCATCCGCCTTAGCTCAGCGCTCGTGCAAGGGCTCACTGTTGACCTGCGCCTGCTTTGGAACACATATTCCTTCCTTTATTAATTTAACAAATATTTCATTTATTGTTTAACATCGTTAATTGATTTATAGCCATTATTTGACTTTAAGTGATATACTCTGATGTTGTTGTTGTTAACACGCCGTTCTGTCCACGGATCTGTGCAGCGCTTTGTGACCCTCGGATGAAAAGCGCTCTAGAAGCGCAATTATTATTATTGCCCAGTGGCTGCCTACCTCTGTGCAACGCTTTGTGACCCTCGGGTGAAAAGCGCTGTAAAAATGCAATGATTATTATTACCTGTGGGACACTAAATAAATAAATATTGAGCCGCGGCAACGGCCGCAATTGGGAAACACGCTCCCCGCTGCAAGTGCAGCTCTCGTGCCCCCCACTCTTCGTTGCGCGTGGGAGGGCAGGGGGGCGGGGGGGGGGCGCCGGGCAGAGCCAGAGTGACGGTGGTTACCATGGGTTCCGTGACGCCATTCGACAGGTGTGCGCGGCGGGGGGGTCCCTCCGGCAGGTAGCCCCCCCCCCCACCCCCCACGTAGGTGGGGAGAGGGGGGAACGCGAGGAACTACCCCCCAAGGGTTGGTGGGGGGGGAAGGACGGGGCAGTCCCTCCAGTCAGCGAGTTAACCAGGAAAAAAAAAGTCTTTATGTCTAATTCAATAATAATAATACTCGTCATTTATCAATGCCCGCTTAAGCATGTACAGGGTCGCGGGGAGCTGGAGCCTATCCCGACAGACAGAGGGCGCAAAGCAAGGATATACTCAGGACATCGAAGGGAACATTATTTTGTGGCAATTTACTCAGCGGGTCAATTAACGTGGACAGACGCGTGTCCGTGGAGGGTGGGAGGAAACCGGAGTACCCGACGAAAACCCACGCGGACACGAGGAGAGAGAGAAAGAGAGAACTCGCAAACCCACACAGAAAGGCACCCGAGCCAGGAACCGAACCCGGGTACTTCTTGCTGTGAGACAGCAGCGCTACCCACTGCGCCACCGCTCCGCCCAATATATAATGAAATTAACATTTCATTTCTACCGCGCTGTTCTACTGTAGTTTCGTGACAAGTGCTGATTGCGAATTACTAAGAAGACAAGCAGGTCACACAAATGAATGGGTGGCCAGAATTATGCCTGACCGCATTTGTTTTCCCAGTGCTCATTGTCACACAATGCACTGGGTACTAATTTAAGGCTGAATCGACCTAGGGGAGGCCCGAGGCCGGTTTAGATGTCTGCTGGGATCTAAGCGCAGTGCGATAACCACTGCACAATCGTTCCTCCGCACACGCACGGGAACACACTGGTACAAAGATAGACAATGATAACCCGTATAGCCTTAACAGACTTTAGGGTCAAGTGGCGTTAGATGCACTGTATTGTCACATAACATCCGTATACAATTGCTAAAAAAATAGAGACTCGGGTGCCTTTCTGTGTGGAGTTTGCGAGTTCTCTCCCCATGACCGCGTGGGTTATCGCCGGGCACTCCGGTTTCCTCCCATAGTCCAAAAAACATGCTGCTGCATAGCTAAATTGGCTTGCAGACCAAAGTGCCCGCAGTGCCCGGTGATGGACTGGCGTCCCATCGTGGGTATATATCCCTGCCTTGCGCCCTGTGTCTGCCGGGATAGGCTCCAGCTCACCGCGACCCTGTACAGGACTAAGCGGTTTCTGACAAAGAGATGAGATTCAACAGGGCAGGGTAAAATACACAAACGACATAGACTACCTACGAAGGTCGTCACGGTACACGAGCAGGTGGGTGAGCAGCACCACACCCGGCTACTTTTGTCTCCCTAGTGGCAATATTTTCACATTGTACGAGGTCCTCATTTCCGGCTGAGTCGACCTAGAAGAGGCCCGGGGCCGGCTCAGAAAATCACCGCTGGTGTTGGTAGCCGTGAGCGGGATTGGAGCACGGGTGGACCAGGTTTGTGTCGTCAAATGCGCTAACCGCTGAGCCACCGCTCGCCACACAAAGATAGACTCACACACACACACGCAACTCATTATGGCCTGCAGACTGAGCTTTCGCGATGAAATAGGAGCGCGATTTCAGCACAAACGCCTCTTTTGTGATCACTGTAAATGGGACTCAGTTTCACCATTACAGTACCTATGTGTGTGTGTGTGTGTGTCTGTGTGTGTCGGGGTGTTCGTCTGTGTGCATTCAGAAGAAAATGACGGCCAGCCATAGTGTTGGTCACCCACCCCCCTCGTGTGCCTTGCCCAGCCTGCTCACTTTACTCCGATCTCTTGCCCTGAGAGTCGCCACGTGTCGATGTTTAGACATGACACAAGGCACTCACTTGAGGCTGAGTCGACCTCGGGGAGGCCCAGGACTGATTCAAACAATCCTGACGGGTGCTGGTGTCTAAGAGAGGAGGTAGAATTCGGGACACTGCCCATTTCGCTGCGTGGCGCGCTAACCGCTGCGCCACCGCTCCTCACATTCAACAAGAGCTGAGCGATTAATCTCTCTCGCTCCACTGCTGGATGAAGGCCTGCCGACATTTGTGACTAGAGTTCGGTCATCAGTCAGTTTTTACTTATTTAATCTGGAAGGAACCGTTGAGCTGTGTAGCTCTTTCTCCAGCGGGGAGTAAGTTACAACATCTCAGTGCACCGTTGCAAATTTAGTCAGCAGGACAATTAACAGAGACAGCAGCGTGCATTTGGAAATCCGGCGACAACCCACGCGGATACGGGGAGAGAACTCGCAAACTCCACAGAGAAAGGCAGCCAAGCCGAGATTCGAACCCGAGACTTCTTGCTGTGAGGCGACAGCGCTACCCACTGGGCCACCGTGCCTCGGTGGGAGACTCAACGTGCCGATGTGATGCCTCGATGCTGCGTTTGCTATGTGATCCACGTGTTCTGCTGTCTCTAGTTCGTCATCATCAAGATATACTGCCTAGATTAATTGGCCCCGATAACCTGCAATAGACTGGCATTCCTGGGTATAGGCCTGCCTTGCACTGTCTGCTGGGATAGGTCAACTCAGCATCGTCACTAACATTCAGCACCAAATCACTTCCTCGACCAACGTCAGCCCACTCTAGTCTGCGCATCGCTCGCCCGTTGTCAGCCCACTCTAGTCTGCGCATCGCTCGCCCGTTGTCAGCCCACTCTAGTCTGCGCATCGCTCACCCATTGTCAGCCCACTCTAGTCTGCGCATCGCTCGCCCATTGTCAGCCCACTCGAGTCTGCGCATCGCTCGCCCATTGTCCGCCCACTCTAGTCTGCGCATCGCTCGCCCATTGTCAGCCCACTCTAGTCTGCGCATCGCTCGCCCGTTGTCAAAACGACGCTCATCAAGACGGCTTCTTCACCATCATCGACTCCGGCCTTAGTGCAGCGCCCGTCTCTCTCGACCTCCATTCCACTGTGGACACTGTCGACCGCCTTGCCACCGCTTTTATCCCTCCTCTCCACAGCTCTGTGCAGCGCTTTGTAACTCTCGGGTGAAAAGCGCTCTACAAGTGCAAAGATTATTATTATTATTATCCGGGGTGCCGGATCCTGTCCCGGCAGACCCGAGGGCTGGCGCCTCTCTCCGCGAGTCCCTTGCGCGCGTTTCGATTATTTTTTTTCTCCGTTCTGCTCGCAAAACCGATCGACGCCGCCTCCCGCGCACCCGACATGGAGTCCAACTTTAGCGCAACCTCGTGTGGGGTACTGCGGCGCGGTAGCGCAGCGAGCAGCGCTGCCGCCTCGCAGCACGAACCACCCTGGTTCGATTCCCGGCTCGGGTGCCTTGCCGCGTGCTCATTGTCGCGTCCGGTCAGCGCGCGAAGTGCCTCTGATTGACGATCGGCGCATCGGCAGCGGCGCGGAAACGACGGCGAGTGGAAATTCCACATTGCTACGGCGGATTCAAAAATATCCATCGGACAAAATGCTCGCTGTTGCGTTCCGCTGGACTGTGAGGTGGCCTCGATTTGGCGGCGCAGCAAGTGGAATCCCCTCCGACAGGACTGTGCGCGTCACCAAAGTTTGGAGCGTAAGTCGCTTTACCGAGATAATTATTTCATTCGCAAAAGAGTTCGAGATATTGGACAAAAACACAGAGCCGCACTGTGTTGTTCAGTGATCATAAGAACACGATGGAGGATGATTTGAACAATCTCTGCCATAACGAATCAATATTATTGCTCACAACATGAGTTCATCTCATCTCATTGTCAGAAGCCGCTTAGTCCTGTACAAGGTCGCGGTGAGCCGGAACCTATCCCGGCAGACACAGGGCACATGGCAGGGATATACTGACGATGAGACGCCAGCACATCACCGTGCGCTGCAGGCAATTTAGTCTGCGAGCCAATTAACTTATATAACAGCGTGTTTTTTGGACTGTGGGAGGAAAACGGATTGCTTGGCGAAAACCCACGCGGACACGGGGAGAGAACTCGCAAAACCCACACAGAAAGGCACCCGAGCCGAGATTCGAACCCGGGACCTTCTTGCTGTGAGGCCACCGTGCTGCCCAATATGAGTTCAGTTTTGTATTAATGTATTTAAAAATATATATTCTCACAGCGCAATGCATGGGAACGTTTCACCGAAGCTCTTCTTTCGCGATAGCTGCGTCAAGTGTTAGTTCTGTCTCCCGGCCGACGTTTCGTGTCCCACGCTGGAGGCATCATCAGACCGCCCGAAGAAGCACGCAACGTGGGGAGGCGAAACGTCGCGGACAGAGTAGAAACACAACCTGGATCGGGCAAGCCCGAGAGAACAGCTGTGGGCAAACACTTTTCATTTTCGTTCTCCGGAAAGCGATGGATGACGCACCTCGTGCAGTCCGTCCGGCCGTCAAGGAATAATTACATACTGTATGCAGACTGCCAGTACACGTATGCGCTGGATCGGCCGCATGGTCACGAGCGACGAGGCGGAGCGCGTGGGAGCGTTGTCGTCACGGAAAGGGTCGACTGGACGGGCGTGAGCGATGGGAGCGCGGCACAGTGGCTGCGGCTGTTTACGGACTGAAGGTCGTTAATTTATTAATTGCCTAAACGTTTATTTATTTACTTGCTTCGAGCGAGCGGCCAATTAAGACGGAGATTGAGGTGAGGCAATGCGGCCAGACGGATAGATCTGTGTGTGTGTGCGTGCCTGCGCGCTGCGAGAAGTTTTCAATTAAAAGTTTTTTTTATCGGAACACACGATGCCTCCTCCAGCGTGGGACGCGGAACGTCGCGTAGGAAAGAGGGGGAGCGCTCGATACGGCTATCCTGAAAGAGCAGATCTTGAGAGCAGTTCTGAAACATCTTGCCTTGACTGACCTCTCTTTTTCTTCTGGGTACCACATCCTACAGGACGTTGGAGACAACGGTCTCCCACAAATCTCTGCTCTTTGAACTTCTATGAATGTCCATTGTCGACAAATCCATCCATCTCAAGAGTCTCTTGACACAAGTCAATCTATGACGTCCACAATCTCTCATTCCTTAGTCAGTATAAAAAATTTTAAACCAGTGTGTGTGTCATTCCCTCCACAACCTCACCGCGTTGCTCACCACTACGCTTTTATGGCGCCACGGTGAGTGTACGGATAAGCGGCGGCGGGTGAGTTGTTGTGCACGTGGCCTGGCACAAGGCACCGTGGTGGCTTCACCCCCCCCCCCCATGCGTGTGAACGTGCGGCCTTTAAACAGGTGTTTGCAAGGAATATTTGGCCCAACCGGGGTGTGAAAGCAGGCCTTCCCAACCTTCTACATCTCACTTGGCCCACTCGGGTCTGGTCTCCACGGACCACGAGGTGGCGCTCGCGGCCCACTGATGGGTCGCGACCCATCAGCGGTGTTGGAGGTTGTACGTGGGGGGGGGGTGTCTTTGTCCTTGTTTACGCATTCACACGGGACTCCACACAAAGACCGCTCTGTGTTACAGTGCCCGTTCTCGGGTCCAGCACCGTAAATCACAGCCGGGTGCGAATGGAGGGAAGAGGAGTGACCCCCGTTTCGTCCCCCCCTCCCACCCCCCGGTGACCCCCTCACTAGCCCCCTACTAGCCCCCTACTAGCCCCTCCCCACCCAACCACTGCGTCTACAATATGAGGCCATGCTCGGTCCGGTTAAGCCCAGGCGGCTGTAATGCAATTAAGGTTATAGTCGAGAGCCGCCCACAGCCTTATTATTGTTAACAATAATAATTGCAGGTCTAGAGTGCTTTTCACCCAAGGGTCACAAAGCGCTGCATAGAGCAATAGAGACAACGGCATGTCAATAACAAGTATAGTTTTACAGACTGGCAACATCAAGACTAAACATGTGAGTAACATGTAAGGAATAACAAGCAGTCAAAACAGCCTGAAATCATGACACAAGCCATTCATCAAGTGTCCCAAAACTATTTAGGACATAATAAAAATAAGAATTGCATTTCAAGATGCTACGGTCTGGGCGGCGCGGTGGCGCAGTGGTTAGCGCTGACGCCTCACAGCAAGAAGGTCCCGGGTTCGAGTCTCTCGGCTCCGGTGCCTTTCTGTGTGGAGTTTGCATGCTCTCCCCGTGTCCGCATGGGTTTTCGCCGGGTACTCCGGTTTCCTCCCACAGTCCAAAAGCATGCTCCTGGATAGGTTGATTGGCTCGCAGACTAAAATTGTCCCGCAATGCCCGGCGATGGACCGGCGTCCCGTCGTCGGGTGTATTCCTGCCTTACGCCCTATGTTTCCGGGATAGGCTCCGGCTTCACCGTGACCCTATATAGGATTAAGCGGTTTCAGATAATGAGATGAGATGAGATGCTACGGTCTATCGATTCTGGTGCCGTTGTTGTTGGCGTGCCGTTCTCTTTGCAGCTCTGTGAAGCGCTTTGTGATCCTCGGGTGAAAAGCGCTCTGTAAACGCAATTATTGTCCACTACTGGATGAAGGTCGCCCCTCTCGCGCCTGCGCGATGTCGCGATCCATCTCGATATCCAGCGCTGCGCCTCCACACCCATCGGGCCTCTCTCCCGAGCGCGATCCCTCCGTTGGCTGACGTTCCGTCACCGACCTCGACCACGCACAACCCAATCGCCTTGCCAGCCGCGCCGCGTTCGTCGCTTCCTAGCCCGGGGCTCCACGCGTAGCTGTACAGACTCTCCCCTGTATTGCGATGATCCCAATAGCTGGGACTCACTCCCCCGATCACGGGGTCTTGAAGCTCTATTCCCCGCGGGAAGAAAATCATTTTCCTTGAACCGTAAATCCCATCGCATCCCCTACCCCCTCCTCCCTCCCTGCCCCCCACTCTACCCCCCTGCTACCCCTCCCCTCGCTTTCTGGGGGCTGCCAATTGAGCAGCTTACTTATTGCCATGGTAACCTTGGCCGCCTTTGGGAAATGTGTGCCGGTCGAGGGGAGGGGAGAAAGGGGGGCAATAGGGGGGCTGGGGGGCTGGGGGGGAGCAAGGGGGATGGCGGGGGGGTGTGGAGATGGCGGGAGGGAACAAGAACAGGACAGGGGTTGAGAGGTGGAGGAGGGAGGGGGAGAAAGGAGGGGGAGACGGTGGGAGAGGAGGCCGAAGTGGTGAGTAGCGGTGGGGTGTTTACAGGTGAGGTTGCGTGTGAGTGTTTGTGTGCTCTGGCTGGGGTGGTGAGTTTTGGAGCGTGTGGTGTTGATTTTGCGGTGTCGTGGCCGCGCTGTGGTTCGTAGTGGAGCCGAGCGCCTCCAAATAACGAGGCTAAATGTTGCGATTATCCCATGGAGTCGTGATAAACCCACATCAACATCGAACTGCTAATGATCACCATTATATGCTTCCGACTGATGATGACGACAATGACTCTCCGTTAACAACGCTACCCGTGCTGCTACTAGCGACCCAGCTTTGGTCCGACACTTCCAACCACTAGGATTAGAATTTTATTGACCTAACCTTTAATCCACGCAACACTGACCCCTCGACAGCTGAGCACATTAATCCTTTAGGCACGGCACGCCAACCCTCATCAATTACCTGCCCCCCCCCCCCCCCCCCCCCCCCATCCCCCCGCTCTCCCTGATCTAATGATCCTGGTGCATTATTGAATGGAGGGCCCGTCACGGCCGCGTCACTGCCACGTCACGATGCATTATTTACTCTCCGCCAGGTGCACGTTGCACGATTACGGTCAAAACAAGCCGCCTGACATATCCGCGGCGCTGCACTTCACTGACTGGTTGTCACTGGCTGTCACTGGCTGCCTGTCACTGGCTGTCGACGGCTGGCTGTCGTCACTCGCTGTCACCGGCTGGCTGCCGGTGGCCATAGGTGGCTGGCTGCCACCAGCGCTATGTTGCTGGCTGTGAGCGGCTCGCCCAGTCAGAAGCCAGGCGTGAGCAGCACACAGCTAAAGCTTAAGGTGCCTCAAGAGGATTAAGGGGCTCGCCTGGATTTACGCAGCACCCACACACAGACAGGATGATAAGACGCACCCAGGGGATAAGTGCGTCTTATAAACCGGGTGGGAGGCGGATGTAGGGGGTGGGGGTGTAATAGATGGCTATTGAGAGTCATTTATGTTTAAAGAGGAAAACATATGACGAGCAGAAGAAAGGAGTAAAGCGATAGAAGTGGCGGGGACGATGGGGTAAATCACGGCTTTGATTGAAACCCAGACCAGGTTCCGAACGGGACTCGGAAATTTGACCTCGGCAGGCGCGGGGAATGCTTCCCCCTACCCCCTCCCCCGGGGGGACCAAACTCAAACTCCTCGCCACGTCCACGCTCAGGGTCGACGGTGACTCTCCACTGCTGGATGAAGCGGGGTCTCCCCGGGCTACACCACGCGTCTCTCTCGCGATGAACGCGCCATGTAACGACGATCCGCCCAGCATCCGCCGCGTGCCGCGCGAACATCGCACCAGAGGTTTGACCCCTACCCCTGATTTCTACAGAGTGGTCCAGATGTCTTGTGACCCCCCATTTAAGACAAGCCAAACTTTATCATCCCACCCGTATAAAATTAGTTGATAAAGCAATGAGATTACGTTTCTCAAGGTCCCCGGTGTAAAAAATGAAACCAGACTGAATAAACGTTCAATAGGGCAGGTCAAAGCACGAAAACTACATAGACCCCATATAGTTTGATTACTGTGCAGAGGGTTGTGCAGAAGAGTTCTATAGAGAAAAGCGGCCACTGCAGGTATACATCCATGTGCTTGGAGGTGGTGATGGAGCGTCTAAGTCCTGCTGGTTATGATGAAGAGAGGCAGGGCAGCAAGGTATTGAGGAGCCTGATGGCTTGAGGGAAGAAACTGTTGCAGAGCCTGGCAGATGTGGCCAGGATGATGCGGTACCTTTTGTCAGACGGCAGGAGGATAAAGAGTCCGTGGGGCGGGTGGGAGGAGGTTCTTCACAATGCTGAAGGTCTTGTGCGTGCAGCGTTTGAGATAGATGTCATTGATGAAGGGGAGAGGGGTCCCAATGATGTTCTCCGCTGTCTTCACTCGTCGCTGCAGGCACTTGCGGTCAGAGGCATTGCAATTTTCGTGCCAGTGCTGCAGATGGCAAGACACTCTTAATGGTTCCCCTGTAGAATGTGGAGAGGATGCGTGGAGGAAGGCCGGCCCCTCAGTCGTTGGAGGAAGTTGAGACGTTCTTGTACTTTCTTGGCCATGAAGGCAGTATTGACTGACCATTTGAGGTCATCTGCAATATGCAGACCAAGAAACTTGGTGCTCCTGACTGTGTCCACTATGGAGCCGTTGATGAACAGCGGGGGGTGGGCAGCGTAGGCCTTCCTGAAGCCTTTGGTCATCTTTTTAGTTTTGTTTAAAACACACGTTGTTCTCTTTGCGCCAGACTGTCAGCGACCTCGACCTCTCCTCTGTTTGCAGTTTCATCGTTGTTGAGGCTCTGCTGAGGCCTTGTGAAGCGGGGCCTCTCACTTTCCACGGAAATCTTTTGTAAAAGGCGAAAGATTTGTTCGCTCTGAAGAGATACCCGACCGGACATTCCTCACTGCAAGCCGCTCCTCAATGCTGTTCGACACGCGGTATCGGTGAATATAAAGTGAGTAAGGGTTAATGAAAATATAAACGAATGAAGAAAGGAAATGTTTTAAGAGAGAGTCGTGTGGGAAGCTGAGGGCAGAGCGGCCGTCATGTAGGGGAGGCGAGTAATGCGTGTGCGAGGTGCAGGGTGTAATGATGCGCTCGCGAGTTGGATGATTGTGTCGCTCTTCGTGTTAGTCGTTGTGTTGCCGGAGCATTAGTATGTGAGGGTGTTAATAAAGATGCTGCAAAAGACAAGTATCCCATCCTCTCGCTGGTGTGGCTGCCGCGTGCGCGTCGCCGGGACCCACGGGGGCGCGCCAGCGCGCCAGCGGGCGGGCCGGCTGGCGCCGTTGAAGGGGGCCGGCCCGTTGGTGTGCCCTCGCACATCGAACAAGAAACCCTTGCTTCGCTGCGCCCATTGCGGCGGTGCGAGATGAGGTGGAGCAGCGACGAAGTATGACGAGATCTGTGCAGCTCTTTGTGACCCGCGGGTGAAAAGCGAAACTCGAAATGCAAATATTGTTAATGTTATCTCATCTCACTGTCAGAAACCGCTTAGTCCCGTACAGGGTCGCGGTGAGCCGGAGCCTATTCCGGCAGACACAGGGCGCAAGGCAGGGATATACCCACGATATTATATTGTTAATTAAATATGGGTCACAAGACATCTGGACCACCCTGTACGTTTGTATGATAATTGCTCTGTGGAGCTACTCTTTCGAGATAGCCGTGTCGAGCGTTCCTCCTCCTCCTCCTCCTCTATATTATCATACATCAATACATTTGCATGATGATAATCATCATCATTGTTATTGGCATCCTCTTACGAATCCACTGCTGGATGCGGGGCTCCCTCTGAAGGGAGTGGTCTTATTGTTAACTTAACTTGCAGATTCATTCCCATGCCACTGTTACTGCACGAGGAATTGTGGATAGGGACACTCAGACTTACAACGCCGATGCAACAGCTGCCTGTACAGGACATTGCTGTTGACCTGTGCCTCCTCAGGATCACTTCTTACTTCCTTCCTGCTTTTTTTACAATTATTTAGTTTGTTACTTGACGCACTTCGTTGCTTTACAGTCATTATTTTGTTCATTTGAACTATCCTAATGTTGTTGACATGCCGTTCGCTCCAAGGCTTTGTACAGCGCTTTGTGACCCTCGAGTGAAAGGCGTTTTAGAAATGAAATATTATTATAACAGTTATTAGTCACGTTTGTGCTGTGCAATTTTGTGTGCTGTTGTTTACTTTATGAATATGGTTACGGCTTAATATTTGTACAAATTGTTGCTGCTTGCGTCTTCACCCTTTAGTTTTAAGCGTTTAACGTTGCTCAATTCGAACGTTTGTCGTGTCACAGGGATTCCGCATCAAGCGCTTGCAAGCTCGTTGGGTTCTTCTGCTGTAGTAATGAACATTTATTTACTTGACTATACTTCACCACGCCGGTCAGGGTCGGTTGGTGCAGCGGTGTCAGTGTGTGGAACCGGTGCAGACGCATCCCAAGTCATCCGTTCTTTAATCCCGAGAAGCGAACTCAGTCTTTGTCAATGTTTAATGACAGAGTGCGCTAACCGGTGGGCCACCACTCGCTCATCAATCAGCCCCTTAGCGCCGGGGAGGGGGGCCTGGTGGGGAGCGCGACTCCCCCTTCTCCTCGCCCCTCCTCGTCTTCCTCCCCCCTTGCTTCTCCCCCCTCCTCCGCCCCCCTCCTCCTCCTCCGCCGCCCCCCTTACTAAAGACAGAGCCCCCATTTTCTAAACTCTTACAAAGTCAAGGGTGCATCTTGCGTAACCTCGTGTGTCCCACCGCCTCCCCCAGGGTTCAGATGACCCCCCCCCCCCACACGGCCTTCTTAAAACGGGGTCACGTTACGGGATCACCCCCGCCCCTCCTGCATGTGAGTAATCTGGGTGAATGGGGGGGGGGGGCTGATTAATTGGACAGCGCCTGCGCGCGCGGCACAGACGCGAGGTGGTGATGTTGGTGATGTGACCCTCGGGTGAAAAGCGCTCTAGAAATGCAATTATTATTATGTTGGTGGTATTAATGGTGCTGATGTTGGTGGTGATGGTGCTACTTAATGATTTGCGTATTTGCTCGGTCATTAGCAGCACTCACTGGAGCCTGTACCGTTTCGCGGAGCCCGAAGCCTAACCTGGCAAACACAGTACCCAAGAGAGGGCCATACTCATGATGACATGCCAGTCCATGGCAGGGCACGGCGAGGCGGAGGAAGAATTTAGTCAGTAATTAATTAAATAAGCAGGCTAGCATCGGCGTGTTGTTGCACTGTGGGAGAAAACTAGAGCACCCAGCGAAAATCCACACGGGGCGTGGAGGGGGGGGGGGGGTGACATAAAAACTCCACGCAGAAGGGCAGCCGAACCCGGAATCGAACCTGGGTTTCTTTTTGTGAGACGCGAGCGCTGCTCAGCTTGCCACCGCACCGCCCTCCCCCCGATGAGCGCATTTATCCGGGAGTTGCATCGATTCACCTGCTCACGGCTCGACGACCAGAACCGCACCATCAAGCTGACGAATTAACATGAGGGCGCCTCCAATGAGCGAGGCGAAACTTCGCGAAGGAGAGGGGAGGAGGAGCGCTCGACGCGGCCATCCCGATAGAGCAGCTCTTGGGAGCAGCTCTGAGAATGGACGCGAGCCAGCTCGCGTCCGCAAAAAAAGGTAGATTAGTGAGAGGGTAAGAATAATAAGTGCACTTCTAGAGCGCTTTTCACCCGAGGGTCACAAAGCGCTGCACAGAGCTGTGGAGAGAACCGCATGTCAGCAACAACATCAACATATGTATGGCAAATCAACAACAATAACACGAGGGCGCGTTGCTCGCTTGGAACAAATCACCCATAAGGCGGGTCTAGTCGATACGAGTGTATTGTAGAGATAACAATACAATAACGGAATTGTACATCGCACACTCAATTACCTCCTCAGCACGCACTCACCTCCTCACCAACAGCACCCGTGTAAGAATGACGCTGGCACAATGGGAAATCAGCGGACATTCTCTGCGGCAGTGTCTCCACCGCGCGCTTCAATGCGGGTTAAATGAAGGATCCGATTGCGTGAGCGGGTCCATTGATGATCCGGGATCACGACCCGGACTCGCAAGAAAGACACCGCCATCGACCCCGGGTTCAATGGTACTCCGGTTGCCTCCCACCGTCCAAAGACCCGCTGCTGCCCAAATTAAATGGCCTGCTGAGTAAATTGCCCCCCACTGCCCTGCGATGTGCTGGCGTCACATCTTGGATATATGTCTGCCGGGATAGGCTCCGGTCCCCCGCGATTCTACAGGATTAAGCGGGTATTAATAATGATGATGGTGATAAAT
>JAZEWT010000013.1:8579366-8589432 GCA_036362905.1 Mordacia mordax
GTGTCCCTCGCTCCCCGTGTCTTTCTCTTCCCGTGTCTTTCTCTCCCCGTGTCCTCTCTCCCCGTCTCCTCTCTCCCCGTGTCCCTCTCTCCCCGTCTCCTCTCTTCCCGTGACTTCCTCTCTCCCCGTGTCCGCGTGGGTTTTAGCCAAGTACTCCGCTTTCCTCCCACCGTCCAGAGACACGCTGCTGCTGCTGTTGCCTGGGTTAATTGGCCTGCTGAGTAAATTGCCCCCAAAGTGTGCCCTGTCATGTACAGGTGTCACGTCCTGGGTATTCCTCCGCCTTGCGTCCTCTGTCGGCCGGGATAGGCTCCGGTTACCGCTCTCCCGTACAGGATTGAGCGGGTATTGCGATTGAATGAGATAACTGAACGGTCCTCCCCGTTGAACACCACGATTGACTGTTGCCCTGTGCAGCGCTTTGTGACCCTCGGGTGAAAAGCGCGCTAAACGCAATTATTATCCTGAGCAGCGAGGCTTGCACTGCTTCACGTTCGAGAAAAGCTCTTGAGAGCTGCTCCTTCGTGAAATGACTCCATAATAATAATAATTGCATGTATCGAGCGCTTTTCACCCAAGGGTCACAAAGCGCTGCACAGAGCTGCGATGCGCCGCGAGTTGGCCTTGTGCGTTCAGTTGTTTTTGATTGGATTTCGCGTTGCTCCATCGCACCACCGAGCGTTTTTTTTTAAACCTTGTCGCTTATTTCATTTGGATGGCCCAGGTGTAGGCGTGAAAATTAACTTAATTTGCTTCAGGAATAGACTCATGTGAATGTCGTGGCCTCTCGTGGCTCCACGGGTCACGCGAACCCATTACGCGCATCCTGTATTTAAAAACATTACTCTTGTGATTAGATATATATGACAATCGATCTTAATCGCCATCCCTCGTGGTCCAGTAATGTAACCATCTAGTATCAACTTCCTGCGCACTAGATGATCTCATCAGAACAGCTCTGTGTAGCGCTTTGTGACCCTCGGGTGAAAAGCGCCCTAGAAGTACAAATATTATTATTATAAACTTGACATCTGGGCATATACCGCGCGTACAGTGCGGTGCAGTGATAGCCTCGCTGTGTGGAGTTTGTGTGTTCTCTCCCTCTGTTCTGTGCGGGTTTCCTCGGGGTCTCCCCCGGTTTCCTCCCGCGCACGAAAAAACAACTGCTCTTATTAATTAATTGTCCGATAGAAAATATGCAGGACGCAGCGTCTGGCAAATGTTGGCGCCGGCTGACTCTGTGGATGCCTTGCCTCCTCCCCCCCCTCCACTCTGCAGTGTCCTCGCTATGCCTCCGTATCCGTCTCCCGTCGATGACCAACCATCGAATTTTCGCGGCGCTGCGTTATAAATAATATCATCATTATCACTGTTATTTCACTGTGCTGGATTGCTTCGGTAGCTTTCATACCGGACCGCACCGGCTTCCTTTTACCTCTGACACAGTCTTATAAAGGAGAGTTTGTTGATCGCATCTCATCTCATTTGTCAGAAACCGCTTAGTCCTGTACAGGGTCGCGGTGAGCCGGAGACTATCCCGGCAGACACAGGGCGCAAGGCAGGGATACACCCACGATGGGACGCGAGTCCATCACCGGGCACTGAGGGCAATTAACCTATGCAGCAGCATGATTTTGGACTGTGGAAGGAAACCGGAGTGCCTGGCGAAAACCCACGCGGACACGGGGAGCGAACTCGCAAACTCCACACAGGCACCCGAGCTGAGATTCGAACCCGAGTATTTCTTGCTGTGAGGCGACAGCGCTACCCACTGGGCCACCGTGTGGCCCCGAGTTTGTTGATCCACGTGGCAACTCGAGAGGCTCGGATGGGATGAGCTTTTGTTCATCGTCAAATAGAAAAACACAGAAATCAATCACGATTACTTTCCAAATCTGTTCTTTCGGAAAAGCCGTGTCGAGCACTCCCTGTTTATCAATTATTATTTATCAGGTGTCCTTATCCAGGGCGTCTTGCATCATTAGAGGTGTAGTGAGAAACCACAGAGTGGCGAGGGGAAGGCAGCCATGCATTCGGCCGGCGCCAACATTTGCGTTATTTTACAATGTTTTGGGGCAATTAATTAACGGCCACTGTTTTACCGCTGCGTTACCTTGCCTCTTCACCACTCGGTACTGGTGGCTTTGTTTGTTAAGAGAGACGATCCGTGGCAGATATATGTTTATCGTTATAGCAGAAAAATATCCAGTGAGCTTGCAAGCTCATTACGGGATGCCTGCGACGCAACCAACACGCGAGTTACAAAAATAAATAAGTAAATACATATATACAAATAAAATAAAAAACAACACAAACACATTTACACACAGCATTGCATATAATCAACCAAATCAATAACACAGTCATGCGTTGCTAAGGGGAAATGTATTTTTATAGGTAGCATATTGCACATTGAGATGGAACAAATGCAACATTAGCAATATATCAAACACGAATGACTATTTGCAATCAGTCAGGCAGATATTCTGATTCTATTTGGGATCTAAGGTTGCTTATCGGAGGTCGTGACTGTAGCTTCAAGCTCAAGGCAATGTTGTTCCAAAAACGTGGAGCAGCCGCCACCAAAGCTTTTCCCCCCCGTATCTTGATGTGCACCTTTACTTATAACATGTGGGCGGTTTGCCAGAGCCTGGCTGCTGACGAGACACATTGACAAAACCAGTCCTCGCACACCACGGCAGCGCAAGCGATATTACCGTGGAGTTGCCCACACCCGTGGAATGTCAGCAGAATGTCAACATGACACTCGAGCACAACAGATGCCGAGCGGCGCGACTGCGTTTCCGTCCAACCATTCAGAAGCCCGGTCGGTGATGAGACCACCAACAAAGGGAGGCGAAACGTCGCGACGGAGAGGGCAAGACAAGGAGGTTCTCAAAGTCGTGCGCACAGCCGTGACAAACGCACACGAGCACAGTCCTTGCACGGAACCTCATCTCATCTCATTGTCAGAAACCGCTTAGTCCTGTACAGGGTCGCGGTGAGCCGGAGCCTATCCCGGCAGAAATAGGGCGCAAGGCAGGGATATACTAACGATGGGACGCCAGTCCATCACCGGGCATTGCGGGAAATTTAGTCTGCAAGCCAATTAACCTATGCAGCAGCATGTTTTTGAACTGTGGGAGGAAATCTGAGTGCCCGGCGAAAACCCACACGGACACGGGGAGAACATACAAACTCCATACAGAAAGGCACCCGAGCCGAGATTCGAAGCCGGGACCTTCTTGCTGTGAGGCGACAGCGCTACCCACTGGGCCACCGTGCCGCCCTTGCACAGAACCATCTGCGCAAATACCCGTTACCGGCTCTAGCAAGTTGTGACCTTGACGGGTGAAATCGGTCCAGAATTTTGTCTTAAAACTTTTGTTGAAACCGCTTAAGAAACAGTAATGTGCGCCCAGTGTGTTCCGTGTGTGTTTCGAATGGGATGTCTAAAAAAAACGCACAATTCGTGGAGTGACAGGTACGTGCTGTGCGGGGGCGTGCTGTGCGGGGGCGTGCTGTGCGGGGCGTGCTGTGCGTGGCGTGCTGTGCGGGTCCTCCTCCGCGCTCAGCAGACGAGGTCGACAACCGACTCAGTCACATTTGGGGGGATCGCGCCGTAAGAAATGCAATTTTTACTATTATTACATAACAAAATTGTATTAACGTTTAAGATATATCTAACTACTCATGTTGTTGACGTGCCGTTCTCTCCGCAGCTCTGTGCAGCGCTTTGTGACCCTCGGGTGAGAAGCGCTCTATCGACGCTATTTTTATTATTATTAAGTGTGACCTGCGTGACCGGGTCGTGGAAACGTTTCCTTAAAGCCCGAAACGACCGCCACCGATTTTTTTTTTACCAAAAACATCGGCCGAGGCTCACGTTATGGACTGGTTTGGTCACTTTTGGGGTGGCTTTGTGTTGATTGTGGGTTCGTCGTTAAAAATTAACTCGCTGACTCAGCTTCCTGGTGCCTTGCAGGACACAATTAGAATTCACATCGCAGCCCACGTATTTCCGTCTGCCTTCCGGGTCACAATTAGAATTCACATCACTGACTCAACTCCCGCTAGCCATTCAGAAACACTGGTGGTATTTTAACGTCACATCGCTGGCTGTGGTGGTAGCGCCTTACGCCTCTAATCCCTGCAACCACGTCAGCCCAGCCGCGGGTACAACCGAGTGAGTGACCCCGCAAGCAAGTTAATCGATAACTTGGTCCGTACCTGGGATTGGAAGCCGGTTCAACTCGTCACCGGGGGCAATTTTATCTCAACTCATTGTCAGAAACCGCTTGATCCTGCATAGGGTCGCGGTGAGCCGGAGCCTATCCCGGCAGACACAAGGCGCAAGGCAGGGATATACCCACGATGAGACGCGAGTCCATCACCGGGCATTGAGGGCAATTTAGTCTGCGAGCCAATACGGGGAGAAAGAACTCGCAAACTCCACACTAAGGTGGAACCCGAGGTGGGTGTTGCTGTGAGGTGGCAGCGTTACTCACCGCCACTCACCACTACTCACAGCCACTCACTGCTACTCACCGCCACTGACCACTACTCACAGCCACTCACCACTACTCACCGCCACTCACCGCCACTCACCACTACTCACCGCCACTCACCGCCACTCACCACTACTCACAGCCACCCACCACTACTCACCGCCACTCACCACTACTCACCGTCACTCAGCACTACTTACAGCCACTCGCCGCTACTCACCGCCACTCACCACTACCGCCACTCACCACTAACCTTTACTCACCACTAACCACCACTCACCGCAACTCACTGCCACCCACAACTACTCAACGTCACTCTGCACCACTCACCGCCACTCGGCGCCACTCACCACTACTCACCACGACACACAGCCACTCACTACTACTCACCGCTACTCACCGCCACTCACCACAACTCACCGCAACTCACTGCCACTGACAACTACTCACCGCCACTCACCACTACTCACCACGACACACAGTCACTCACTTCTTCTCACCGCAACTCACCGCCACTCACCGCCACTCACAACTACTCACCGTCACTCACTGCTACTCACCGTCACTCACTGCTACTCACCGCCACTCACCACTACTCACCGCCACTCACTGCTACTCACCGCCACTCACTGCTACTCACCGCCACTCACTGCCACTCACTGCTACTCACCGCCACTCACCACCACTCACTGCTACTCACCACGACACACAGCCACTCACTACTACTCACCGCCACTCACCACTCACCACAACTCACCGCAACTCACTGCCACTGACAACTACTCACCGCCACTCACCACTACTCACCACGACACACAGTCACTCACTTCTTCTCACCGCTACTCACCACCACTCACCGCAACTCACCGCCACTCACCGCCACTCACTGTCACTCACAACTACTCACCGTCACTCACTGCTACTCACCGTCACTCACTGCTACTCACCGCCACTCACCACTACTCACCGCCACTCACTGCTACTCACCGCCACTCACTGCTACTCACCGCCACTCACTGCCACTCACTGCTACTCACCGCCACTCACCACCACTCACTGCTACTCACCACCACTCACTGCTACTCACTGCTACTCACCGCCACTCACTGCTACTCACCGCCACTCACTGCTACTCACCGCCACTCCACAGCGACTCAGTCCGTTTCCACGAGCGGTCCGAGACCTCCATTATAAGCGAACGAGGTGTAAGAGAGAACGAGGTGTAAGAGAGAACGAGGTGTAAGAGGGAACGAGGTGTAAGAGAGAACGAGGTGTAAGAGAGAACGAGGTGCGAGGCCCCGATGTTCTCGCCCACAGAGACGCGCGCTTTGCGTGCGAGCGGAGTACTCGTGCCCGCCTGCCGCCCGCCGCATGCCACCTCAACACTTACCCGCGCGCGCGTCTGTGCTGCACCGCTTAGCGGCGAATGTCGGCTGTTGTCGTCGTTGTGTACTAGCAGAGTACCCGCACTGCGGGAGATGTCGTCACAAGCGCGTAACGCGCTGTTGTCTGGTGTCTCCGATGATGTTTGGTGCTGCTGACTTGATGCCAACTTTGAGCCGAACTAACAAATGATGTCATTTCGTGAATATTTCTGCCGGCTCTCGGTGAAGGTTCACGAGTAATCGCTAAGTTGGTAAAACGTGTGCCTGTAAAGGATTGGAAATCCGCTGCAAGCATTCCGGACATACGCGCACACAAACACTGGCACCATTACACACAGGTGACAAGGGGAGTGGTGGCGCAGGGGTTAGCGCGCTGTGCTATGCGTCGGGCGACCCGAGCTTCAGTCCCGCTCGCGAGGAACGGTGATAAACGTCCGTCCGTGTATCCACGCTGGAGGCATCAAACTGTTGCTTTGTATAAATATATCAATCCAAGAGTACACGCGTGCGTTGTTTGTGGGGAGCGATGGCTCAGCGGTTAGCGCGCTGGGCCGCATACCTGGCCATCGGAGTTCGAATCCCGCTCACGGCCACCAACACCAGTGATGAACTTCTGAACCAGTCGTGGGCCACCGCGAGGTCGACCCAGCCCTAAAATGTCACCTGGTGCCGTGCGTAGACGCCATCAACGCTGGGGAGATGATGACGACAGGGCGTGGATGCTGTCTACATGGGGGATCTTCACCTTTGTTGTGATTGCAGCCCCCCACTCGCCGCTTGGACCCCACGGTGGGGCAGGAGATTGGGGCAGGGCCCCCCACCCCCCCCAACCCCCGTGACTGCCGCTCCCGCAACGATTCCTGGGTGCAGCTGTCCGGACACAAAGGTGAGGCCCCAGCCAGCTCCCAGGTCCGCTTGGCCTAAACCGAGCACGGCTAACCCGCCGGCCTTCGCGAGTAGGTATTGGCCCGCCGTCTTCAAACCGTCAGCGGGCCTTGAGCACCACCTCGCAGTCCGTGGAGACCGTGGCCCAGACGTTCACGTGGAGCTTGAGGTTGAAAACGTTGAGAACCCCTGTTGTAGGTCTTCACAGTTCGACGCTTGATGAGAAACTGCTCTTTCGGGATAGCCGTGTTCGGCGCTCCCGCTCGAGCCTTCGCGACGTTTCGCCTCCCACGTCATCAGGCGTTTTCTGAACGTTTCCTCTGAAACGCGCTGCGTCTCTGCAGTGCACGCGTGTCAGCCTTCTGTACGTAAAGAAAAAATATATATTTTTACGGCTTGGTGGCACAGTGAGTAGCGTCGTTGCCTCACAGCAAGAAGGACTCGGGTTCGATTCTCGGCTCGGGTGCCTTTCTGTGTGGAGTTTGTGCGTTCTCTGTCCGTTTCCGCGTGGGTTTCCGCCGGGCACTCCGGTTTCCTCCCACCCACTGAGTAAATTCCCCTTCAAAAGTGTGCCCTGCGATGTACTGGCATCACATCCTTGGTATCCCCCCCCCCCACCTTATGCCCTATGTCTGCTGGGATAGACTCTGCCCCCCCTCTCCCCGCAACCATGTCGAGGACTAAGCGGGTATTGATGACGAATGAATGACAGAGGCGGCTGCACGTGTGGTAGCCATTGAGCAATGAAACGATTCACTACCGCCCCCTCTTCCCAGGGAGCCTGATGCCATCACACTCGGGCACGGTGCTGAAGCGCTTCTGCCCGCACGAGCAGCGCTGCCTGCAGCTGCTCATGGGCGACGCGCCGCTCCGTGCGTTCGTTCCCGCGTACCACGGGGACACCGTCGTCACCGTCGTCGTCGCCGCCGTCGGCGGCGCGGCGGCCGTGCCGGTGCAGCGCGGCTCCACGGCGCAGCGCTATAACCGCATGCAGGACCTGCTCGCCGGGTTCCGAGCGCCGGCAGCCATGGACTGCAAGATGGGCGTGCGGTGAGAGATGCGGCGGCGGAGGCGGGGGCGGATGCGTTGGATGGGTGGATGGACGAGCGGGTGGTTGGGTGGATTGGGGGAAAAAAAAAACGTGATGCGCTGGTGCCACGTCCTGGGTATTCCCCCGCCTTGCGCCCCCTGTCGGCCGGGATGAGCACTGCCCGGCAAATGTTGGCGCCGGCTGACTGTATGGCTGCCTTCCCTTCGCTTCTCTGTGGTTTCCTCACTACACCTCCATAATAATGTGAATCGCCCTGGATAAGGGTCTTGGCTAAATCATAATAATGAATGGATGGGTGGACGGGTGGATGGATGCGCAGGTGGATGAATGCTCTCTAGGAGCAGCTGCTTCTACAGCCTGTGAAGGCTGTGGAATGCTTTCCAACGGCACTCGACCCTACAGTCTATTAAGGCTATATGGAGGGGGGGGGTCTCTGTCTTTTTAAAATCTCTTGTGTGTATACACAGAGCATTTAGCTTTAATCCCGAGGAGTGATCCCTCGAGTACAATGGTCTGGCTTAATGAGTCGTGGAGACCTGGCGTGACCCCCTGTGACCCCTGAGAGGGATTCGACTAAATAAACATGTAGATCCATCTGTGGGGCGCCTCCTCGTCCTCCATGACATGTGCCCCTCCGCTTAAAATCTCATCTCATTTCATTGTGAGAAAAACGCTTAGTCCTGAGAGGGTCGCGGTGAGCCGGAGCCTATCCCGGCAGACACAGGGCGCAAGGCAGGGATATACCCACGATGGGACGCCAGTTCATCACCGGGCACTGCGGGCAGTTTAGTCTGCGAGCCAATTAACCTATGCAGCAGCATGTTTTTTGGACTGTGGGAGGAAACCGGAGTGCCCGGCGAAAACCCACGCGGACACGGGGAGAAAACATGCAAACTCCCACACAGAAAGGCACCCGAGCCGAGATTCGAACCCGAGACCTTCTTGCTGTGAGGTGACAGCGCTACCCACTGGGCCACCGCGCCGCCCCTCCGCTTAAAATATGAAAGTGTATTTCTTGACACGTATCATCAGCCACACGGCCCGCTGCTGGGGAAGATGACCGACACGGGTTTCAACATTCAGTGTATCCAGGCGTTTACTCACTTGTCAAAGTTAAAAGTTCTTCTATGGTGCTCCGTTAGCAAAGGAGTCGGACATCATCGCTTCACGTGTCGGGCAGTGTTAAGTTTGGGAATGTTAAGTCTGCTATGGAACGCAGAACAAGGAGTGAGTTCTTAGCTCCGCGTAATCAGTACAGAACAACGGAGCAGAACATTTCGAGCGGTGTCTTGGGGCCACCAGCTTTGTGAAGCGCTTCGTGACCCTCGGGTGAAAAGCGTTCTATAAACGCAATTATTATTATTATCAACAGCGGGGTTGGGTTGTTTGAGCGGCTCAGTGTTGGTGACCGACCTGGTGTGCGGAGGTGAGGGCCCTGTTGACTCAGCCGCAAATGAGTACTCAGTGTGGGGTGTCAACATTGCCGCTAGGGAGACAAAGGCGGCCGGGCGTGGTGCTGGCCACCCACCTCATTCTGTGCCGTGCCGACCTTCATAGGTGCTAGCTTACGGCACTTGGCTCCGCGGTCTGTTTAGGCTATATGGGGGATCTTTATGTTTGTCTTGTGTGCGTGCGTGTCCCTTCGCGTGTCCGTGCGTGCGCGCGTCTGTGTGTGCGCGCGTCTGTGCGCGCGACCGCGTGACCACGCGCCCACGCGCCCGGGCCCCGCGCGCAGCACGTACCTGGAGGAGGAGCTGGCGCTGGCGCGCCGCGACCCCCAGCCGCGCGCCGACATGCTCGCCAAGATGGCGGCGGTGGACGCGGCGGCGCCGACGGCGGCGGAGCGCGCGTGCGGCGCCGTCACCAAGCCGCGCTACATGCAGTGGCGCGAGCTCTGCAGCTCCTCCGCCTCGCTCGGGTTCCGCATTGAGGCCACCAAGGTGAGCGGCGGGCGATGACGATGACGACGAGGAGGAGGGAGCTCTGTGATGTCGTCGTCGTCGTTGGCGCCGGCGTGATTGGTTGTCGGTGACGACGCAGGCGGTGTCTGTCACGGCCGCCGTCGTCGTTGTCATCACGGCGACCGCCACCACCGATGCCATCGTCGTCATCAATGCAGCCGCCACCACCGTCGTCGTCATCACGATCACCGCCGCGACGATCACCGCCGCGACGATCACTGCCGCGACGATCACCGCCGCGACGATCACCGCCGCGACGATCACCGCCGCGACGAT
>JAZEWT010000013.1:8602404-8616393 GCA_036362905.1 Mordacia mordax
AGAGACGCTCAGACTCACACTGATACACACAGAGAACCATAGACTCACAGAGAGCCGCTCAGACTCACACTGATACACACAGAGAACCACAGACTCACAGAGATGCTCAGACTCACACTGATACAGAGAACCATAGACTCACAGAGAGACGCTCAGACTCACACTGATAAACACAGAGAACCATTGACTCACAGAGAGATGTGTAGACTCACACTGATACACACAGAGAACCATTGACTCACAGAGAGATGTGTAGACTCACTGATACACACAGAGAACCATACTCACAGAGACGCTCAGACTCACACTGATACACACAGAGAACCACAGACTCACAGAGACGCTCAGACTCACACTGATACAGAGAACCATAGACTCACAGAGAGACGCTCAGACTCACACTGATACACACAGAGAACCATTGACTCACAGAGAGATGTGTAGACTCACACTGATACACAGAGAACCATTGACTTACAGAGAGATGTGTAGACTCACACTGATACACAGAGAGAACCACAGACTCACAGAGACGCTCAGACTCGCACTCACACACAGAGAACCAGACTCACAGAGAGACGCTCAGACTCACACTGATACACAGAGAACCATAGACTCACAGAGACGCTCAGACTCACACTGATACACACAGAGAACCATAGACTCACAAAGAGCCGCTCAGACTCACACTGATACACACAAAGAACCAGAGACTCACAGAGAGACGCTCACTCACACTGATACACACAGAGAACCATAGACTCACAGAGATGTGTAGACTCACACTGATACACACAGAGAACCATAGACTCACAGAGAGACGCTCAGACTCACACTGATACACAGAGAGAACCATAGACTCACAGAGAGATGTGTAGACTCACACTGATACACACAGAGAACCAGAGACTCACAGAGAGATGTGTAGACTCACACTGATACACACAGAGAACCAAAGACTCACAGAGACGCTCAGACTCACACTGATACACACAGAGAACCAGACTCACAGAGACGCTCAGACTCGCACTGATACACACAGAGAACCAGACTCACAGAGAGACCCTCAGACTCACACTGATACACACAGAGAACCAGAGACTCACAGAGACGCTCAGACTCACACGGATACACACAGAGAACCAGAGACTCACAGAAAGATGTGTAGACTCACATTGATACACACAGAGAACCAGAGACTCACAGAGAAATGTGTAGACTCACACTGATACACCAGAGAACCATATACTAACAGAGAGACGCTCAGACTCACACTGATACACACAGAGAACCATAGACTCACAGAGAAATGTGTAGACTCAAATAGACACCTGTGACGCCTCGCCTCTTCCCCTGAGGCTCAATAAACAAGCACCGCTGGTCCTGTTCAGCGTCGCAAGATGCGGTTGCAGTCGAGACACTCTCTGTAAATCCACCCAGAGGGAAATCGTTTTGCATAAACAAGCAGACGTACACAGCATCTCCATAGGCTCGCAGCGGGGACCGATTCGCACGGTGATGCGAAGATTCATCGAGCGATCTTCCCTGCACACGATGGGCTTCCTGCGCCACTTCCTGCGCCGCTCCCTCGTACATAAACACGACCGCCGTCTCTGCAGAGGCGCCGCTGTGCGCATCGCCGTCGCACTGCGCGGTCACTCTCCCCGACAGAGACTCGCGCAAACGCACCTGTGGTCCCCACTGAACACGCGACAGGACAGCTGCAGCGCAATCGCAGCAAGGCGCGGCATCATATTTTATCGTTCAGTCTGTCGGGAACGGCTCGAGTGGCGAGGGGAGATGATCAACGGGCTCTCGTCCCGTAGCCACGCACCCGGGCCGTTCCCGACCGTGCTCCCGTCGTCGGCACGAGACGAAGCAACTCGCGCGGCGGTGCGACCGCCTTCGCGTTCGACAACGGGCCCAGGGAGCGGACACTGGAGAGCTACCGCCGACAGGTCCGTTCGTGATGTCTCCGGTCCGCCCACTAGCGCGGGGAGGGCAGCTCTTTCCCACCGCGACGCCGTGAGCAACGCAAACCTGTTGACTTCGTGTGGGGTCTAGACCAGTGGTCAGAAACAGTTCGACTGCGCTTGACGACTCGACGCCAGTTTTGAACAGTCGATTGTAACGCTAAAATTCTGTACGGTGGTTATATTTAAAACTCTTAGACGGCCGTGGATCACAAACGTTAGTGTGTAGCAAGCACCGATAGTTAGCAGCAATCACAGGTGTCACACGAAGCACAGATGAGTGTTATGCATAGCGTCCATTTTCTTGGGATTTTAATCAAGCCGATTTTTTGTATGGGTAAAGCTGTTGCGTTAAGATGCTAAGTGACCTTGTGTTTAAAAAAATTGGAGACCACTGATCTAAACAATAAACTCTTTGCATTTGATGACCCAGTTTAATCACAGCTCAATCTGTGATCCGTTTTACGAGCGCTGCCGCTACGCGAGAGAGTTATCTCCACGTGAGAATATGGATCTGTGTGAATCTATCATCGGCTCCGAGTGTTATCCCCTTTTGTGCATGCCGTGTTTTCTCCGGGTTCTCTGTTCTCCTGCCACACGAAGCCAAACTCTCATTCACGTAATTTTGCCAAGCATCCCCATGCAGACGGACCCATCGTGACAGAGAATCACAAAGTGTGGTGGTGGTGGCGACGCGGCGGTTAGCGCATCGCACTGCGAACCCAGATTCCCAGCCGTGGCACACGTTGGCGGTGATTGACGTCTGATCCAGTCCTGCGCTCGTTTGCCCTCCCTCTCGCTGACTGCCGATAAACCGCAGCAAGCACGCGCGGATGCCTGGGCTTAAACCCAGGTTCTCAGCGGTTCCAACTGGGGACCGGCCCCCTCTGACCTCCCAGGCACCTCCGCATATATAAAAAAAAACAAAATTCTCAACCAACGCAGCATTTAAACCGGCGCACGCAAAAGCCCGGAGCACGCGCCCTGATCGTACGCTGTGGCCGCAAGACAAGAGCCGCCCGTGTCGGGGGTCGCGCGCCTTTCATTTATCGACATTGTGGGCGACGCGGTTTTTCGTGAGCGGGCGACGCGGTTTTTCGTGAGCGGGCGACGCAGTTTTTCGTGAGCGGGCGATGCGGTTTTTCGTGAGCGGGCGATGCGGTTTTTCGTGAGCGGGCGACGCAATTTCCCCCACCCCGACATCCTTCTCGCGCGACGCCGCCCGTCAGTTCTTCTGGGGTTGCGTCGCCATGAGCAGGCCGATGATGCAGTAGATGGTGCCGCCGACGGCAAGCCCCAGGGTGGTGCGGTAGAGCAGCCGGTCGGGCGCGCCGCGCTTGAGGTGCACGGGGAGCCCCTCCGCTTGCTGTGTGGGGGGGGGGTGGGGAACAAGGGTCGCGCGCGCGCGCTCGCGTTGGCGTCTGTCCCCGGTGGCGCCCGACCGGCGACGACGGGGAGCGCGACGCGGGACGTCGCGACCGGCAAGAATCGCCCGCGAGAGCGGATCTCTCACGGGAGCCGTATCAAGCGCTCCTCCTCCTCCTCCTGCTCTCCTCCCGCATTGGTGGCATCATCAGCTAACGCCTAACGACGCCATCGCCAGACCCAAGACGAGTAACTTTAACCTTCAGCGCCATGTCCAGGGATCCACAATTTTGATGGGGCGGAAATGAGCCCAGTCTGCGGACTGGGCTCATTTGCGGAGCGTAATCCGCAGAACACGGCGCGGGAGCGGCGTTTCTCCTCACCTGAAAAAGCTTCTGTAGCTCGGGAACGCGGTTCTTAAACTGCAACGCAGGCCGACTCCCCTCCGAGGCGGCCTTCACCGAGGAGTCTGCGAACACCATGGAGGGCGGCTCGGCAGGCGCCGCTGCCTTCAGTCCCTGAGGGATGGGGGGGGTGGTGGTGGTGAGCGAATCACGTTCGGCCGACGTTCACCCAACACCTCGGCAACGTGTGCGCGGCACGCGGCCCGCTCCGACCGTCGCCACAGGGCACGGGCGGCGGTGGCAGCCGTGGGGCAACCGCCTCCCACCCCGTCCCCACCACGACTGTTGGGGGGGGGGGGGTAATCATTTAATTTTGCCTGGAGCCCCAGAATCAGTACGGAGACCGGATCGGTGATCCCGCGGCACGGGGACACGCGACCATCGCCACGCTCCTGAGCTGAGCGCGCGAGACGGTGGAGGAGGAGGATGATGATGATGATGATGAAGATCAACATCAACCTAACGTTTGGCTCGACAATGCGTGTTTACTGGGGAGCACAGCAGCCGCGCACTCATCATCAGAATTAACATCGGTCAAGGTCTATCCGCTGCTGGACAGGGTTGCCACCTATCCTGGCTTTGCTTTCTCAGGGCCCGTCTTGACTTTTGATAAGGCGGATGTGACCTTGGGAAATCCGCACGTTGTCTTCGAACAAATACCGGGTTTCGCCACCCACACGTAGAGCCCTCTCTCTTATTCCGTTTACTCCCCCGTGGTGCCTCCCGGTTTTTTTTTTATGCCGGCGAGACGGCAACCCTACTACCGCTGGCAGCCTGATATGGGAATAGCGTAAAGACCGATGGGTCGCGACCCATCTGTGAGCCGCAAGCCCCACGTAGTGGTCCGTGGTGGCCAGACGCTAGCGGGTCACGTGGGCCTTCAGGTGCAAAATGTCGGGACGCCTGACCCAAGACACAACCCTAGAGCCCATGTTCGCTGCTAAAAGTGCTGTGTGTGTGTGTTGGAGGTACAGTGCACACAACACCACGGTTATCAGCGGTAATGGTTTATCCACTGCTGGATGAAGGCCCCACAACGTATTGTGTGCTGCCTAGCAAGATAGATGTTTGTCATTTGAGCAGAGTACCCAGTGACCTTGCAAGCTCCAGATACGGATTTCCTGCGACACAATGTCCGAACGGACAAACTTAACGCACAGAATCAAATTGTAAAAAAATAAACTCACAACAACCCGTGCATAAATTAAACTCTAACCGTAACCACGAACGGTATCGCGATTGAATAAGCTCGCAGCAAGGGCTCGACTCCAATCCGCCTCCGACCGGCGTGGTGAAGTATGGCCAAACTGAGCGCCCGACGCGGCGAGACTTCATCCAGCAGTGGAGACTCGAGTGACAGTGGCGTTGATTCAGAAACTACTTTTTACATTGCGTGGTACGGATAAGCATGGCGGTGGCCGTGCAGCCAATCACGACCCGGAAACTCCGACCACGTGGTGCGACAATAGCCAATCACATAACCGTGCCTGCTAATACCGACTACGATTTCCACACGAAGCCTGAAGCCGCTTCCGAGTTACAGAGGGAGCGTGGTCGGGGACACAAAACGGGCCGTGGGAGAGACAACGGCGCTCTCCCCGGCCGTCTTTGTATCTCCTGTGGCCGGCCGCCTCACCTGCGGGAAGTAGACGGCGTGCGGCGAGGCGCAGACGAGACGCTGCGTGAGCGCGTCGAAGCGGTACGCCATGCCCGCAACGTGTGCAGTCGATTCGCGCTGAGTGGATTCCAGACGTGTCGATTCCGGCGATCGATCCGATCCAATCTCATCGCTTAGACAGTCTCGATCCACTGCTCGATGATGGATGTTAATTATTGCAGCAAAATGTACCCAGTGAGCTTCCAAGCTCCTGTCTCTAACACTGGCTCTTACCCCTAACACTGCCTCCTATCTCTAACACTGGCTCCTGTCTCTAACACTGGCTCCTATCTCTAACACTGGCTCCTATCTCTAACACTGGCTCCTACCTCTAATAGTGCCTCCTATCCCTAGCATTGGCTCCTATCTCTAATACTGGCTCCTGTCTCTAACACTGGCTCCTGTCTCTAACACTGGCTCCTATCTCTAACACTGGCTCCTACCTCTAACACTGGCTCCTACCTCTAACACTGGCTCCTATCTCTAACACTGCCTCCTATCTCTAACACTGGCTCCTGTCTCTAACACTGGCTCCTACCGCTAATACTGCCTCCTTTCTCTAACACTGCCTCCTATCTCTAACACTGGCTCCTACCTCTAACACTGGCTCCTACCTCTAACACTGGCTCCTATCTCTAACACTGGCTCCTACCTCTAACACTGGCTCCTACCTCTAACACTGGCTCCTATCTCTAACACTGGCTCCTACCTCTAACAATGGCTCCTATCTCTAATACTGGCTCCTATTTCTAACACTAGATAGACGTTTATTATTACAGCAGAAAGTACCCAGTGAGCTTGCAAGCTCTGGATGCGGGAATCCTGCGACAGACTGGATGTCTGAACCGACTAACGTAGTAACGCATATACCCAGAGGGCAGATACACTTACAGTAATAATATCTGTAGAAATTATATTATAATAATTGCACTTCTCGAGTGCTTTTCACCCGAGGGTCACAAAGCGCTGCACAAGGCTGGGGAGAGAACGGCGCGTCAGCAATAACAACAACCACATCAGAGTAGATCAATGAAAAGTTTAAAAAATGGCTATAAATCAGAGAAGGACATAATACGAAATCTCAACCATAATCATGAATTGAACACTCAAGAGCGCAGGGCACAATAACATAAAAAATAGACACAGAAGTTAAACTGTGCAGCAGCGGTATTCAGACTCTCGCCCCAAGCCCTCGCCACCACCTCCTCATACTTCTGGGAATCTTCAAATCCCATCTCAAGACTCACTCGTTCTGTAAGGCATTGAAGTCCTCTGGCTGGGACTGTTGATGCTGCTCACTGTTGTTGTGCTGGGATGATGGCGCGCTGTTGATTCTGTGCCTGCTCAGGAACATTTCCACCTTGCTTTATTTGTTTTAAGAATTATTTTACTTTCATTTGACGTCATTTATTTATAGTCATTATTTTACTTATTTCATTTATGCTCGTATTGACATTCCGTTCTCTCCATAGCTCTGTGTAGCACTTTGTGACCCTCGATTTATAAGTGCAAATCTTATCTCATCTCATTATCTGAAACCTCATCTCATTATCTGAAACCGCTTAATCCTATATAGGGTCACGGTGAAGCCGGAGCCTATCCCGGAAACACAGGGCGTAAGGCAGGAATACACCCGACGACGGGACGCCGGTCCATCGCCGGGCATTGCGGGACAATTTTAGTCTGCGAGCCAATCAACCTATCCAGGAGCATGCTTTTGGACTGTGGGAGGAAACCGGAGTACCCGGCGAAAACCCACGCGGACACGGGGAGAGCATGCAAACTCCACACAGAAAGGCACCGGAGCCGAGAGATTCGAACCCGGGACGTTCTTGCTGTGAGGCGTCAGCGCTAACCACTGGGCCACCGCGCCGCCCCACAACAACTTTGATCTTTCAATACTTGCTTGCTGCGCGTGCCCAGATCGCACCTACATTCCATGGGTGACAGAGCCTTCTCGCTCTGCGCTGCTCCAAGACTCTGGAACCCCCTTCCATTGGAGATTCATTCAGCTGAGTCCCTGGGCATCTTCAAATATCATCTCGAGACTCACTTGTTCCGTAAGGCTTTCAAGTCCCATGGCTCGGACTGTTGATGTGGCTTAATGTCATCGTGCTGGGATGATGGCTCGCTACCGACCTGTGCCTGCTCGGGAACATTTATTCCTTCCTTCGTTGTTGAATAACTATTTTTTCGCTTATTTTATATCCTCTAAATTATAGCCATTCTTTGACGTTCAATTGAACTGTTCTGAAGTTGTTGTTGACACACCGTTCTCTCCACAGATCAGATTTGTCACGCACAAAAACCCCGTTATTGTTGATTTGCCGTTCATATGTTGTTGTTGCTGACATGCCGGTCTCAACACAGCTCTGTGCAGCGCTTTATGACCCTCGGGTGAAGAGTGCTCTAGAAGTGCAATTATTATTGTTGTTGTTATTTCATCCATGCAGCATATGCTTTCACCCATGCACAATGCAGGGAAATGGGACGCTCTACACGGCTATCTCGAAAGAGCATCTCTTGAGAGCAAGTCTGAATCTAATTATTGGATTACATTGATTTATTAGTCCACCGTTGTCCAGGCTATTGCTTGCGTTTTTTAGCTGGAACGATCGATGTGTCGCAACAATCCCGCATACAGAGCTTGCAAGCTCACTGGGAATGTTCTACTGTCATAATAAACATCTATTTTTAAACTCAGCCATGTTCGATCCACTGCTAGACGAGAGCCTGCCCACCCCCACCCCAACCCCGCCTTGCAGGTCGTTGAGGCTGTCAGTAGAGGGCAGTGCAGCAGTCATCACCAGATTATGGGAATCGATAAATTGATCCGGGGCCGCACGGTGGCCCAGTGGGTAGCGCTGTCGTCTCACAGCAAGAAGGTCCCGGGTTCGAATCTCTCGGCTCGGGTGCCTTTCTGTGTGGAGTTTGCATGCTCTCCCCGTGTCCGCGTGGGTTTTCGCCGGGTACTCCGGTTTCCTCCCACAGTCCAAAAGCATGCTCCTGGGTAGGTTGATTGGCTCGCAGACTAAAATTGTCCCGCAATGCCTGGCGATGGACTGGCGTCCCGTCGTCGGGTGTATTCCTGCCTTACGCCCTGTGTTTCCGGGATAGGCTCCGGCTCACCGTGACCCTATATAGAATTAAGCGGTTTCAGATAATGAAATGAGATAAATTGATCCGGGCGGCGCGGTGGCCCAGTGGGGTAGCGCTGTCGTCTCACAGCAAGAAGGTCCCGGGTTCGAATCTCGGCTCGGGTGCCTCTCTGTGTGGAGTTTCCATGTTCTCTCCCCGTGTCCGCATGGGTTTTCGCCGGGCACTCCGGTTTCCTCCCACAGTCCAAAAAACACGCTGCTGCATAGGTTAATTGGCTCGCAAACTAAATTGCCCGCAGTGCCTGGGATGAACTGGCGTCCCATCGTGGGTATATCCCTGCCTTACGCCCTCTGTCTGCCGGGATAGGCTCCGGCTCACCGCGACCCTATACAGGACCCAGCGGATTTTGACAATGACATGAGATTAATTGATCCCGGGCGGGCAGCCGACACTCCCTATTGGTTCATTCTGACGCGACCAATCATGAGCGTTGCATTGGGGCGCGTCACGTGCCGTGTGTGGACTCCCACTCGGCCATGTTGGGTAGGGAGACCTCGTTATTAACACAGGACACGTATCATTTATATACTGTACAGGAATTAAGACTGCACATGTAAATTCAGCATGTGAATGCATTAACATTCAAAAAATCCAATTGAACGTACGCGTTTGTAACTAAAATAAATGGCGCAAAATCAGTGTGTATGTGGAAATTAATATTCAAAGAGTTAATATTTTATACATTAATAAAATGAACACAGTACATACAGTATGCGACGTTTGGTTTTGTATCTAACGTAAAGGAATATTTACTCCTCAACAAAAATATCACTTAAGTCCATCGGCCTGTGTCAATCAGCTTTTATTTAAGCTGGAAGGAATCGTTGAGCTATATTACTCTTTTTGACAGTTGTCCAGCGGGGAGGAGTAAGCAGGTTACAACATCTCAGGCCACCAGGGGAAATATAGTCAGAAGCAACCTAGGCATCAGCGTGCCTTTGGACTGTGGGATGAAACTGAAGTACCCGGCGATGCCCCACGTGGGAGAGAGAACTCGCAAACTGCACACGGAGGCGAACCCGTACTCTCGTCCTGTGCGGCAGCGGCGTCGCTCCGCCACCCTGTGCCACGTAAACGGGGTGTGTAGCCGGCTCAACAAAGACTGCTGGCAGCGAACATTGGGTCCAGAATCCCCGGCACATCACGTCAAGTATACCCATCAGCCACGCCCCCCTCCCCCAGTCTGTAGCAGCCACGTGATACAAAAAAAAAATTCAGCCAGAGGTTTAACCCCGATAATGAGTCTGACCTTCGGTTTCCCAGGGATGCTATCGGTGAGCCTCAAGACTGCTTTGCATGAGGGCGTTGCTACATTGCAAGGCACGCTGGTGTCCGGTGTAAGGGTCTTGCGTTCGTGGCGTGTGAGCGGTGGCGCAGCGGTTAGCGCGCCGCGCCAAGAACCCGGCGGCCGAGTTCGATTCCCGCTCACGGCCACGAACACCGGTGAACCGGTCCTGAGCCACGTCGACTCGGCCTCAAATTCGAATCCTGGCGCGGTGCGCGAGGCAACACCATTGGCGGGGGGAGACAAAGGCGGCCGGGCGTGGTGCCGCGCACACGCCATCTCGAGTGCCTCGGTCAAGTCCCGTGCTAGCGAGAAGCTAACACGGGACTTGACCGAGGCTGCACGAACCATTGTTACCTTCGGCGCGCCTGCACGTTCTTGTGTTAACGCGGTGTCGGCGGGGGGGGGGTGCTGTGCGCACAGCTGTGCTGCTGTTCCGCAGCTGTGCCGCAGCTGTTGCTGTTCCCGCGGCTCGGCGCGAGGTTGATGTCTATATATAGCTGCTGCTGCTGCTGCTGCGACTGCTGTTGCCGCCGCGTGGAGCCGGGTGGCGGCTGTCCGGGGGTTAGCGCCGAGGAGATGGAACGGATCCATGGAGCCAGCGAGAGGGGCGAGTGATGCGTGCCGGGAATCCGCCGTCATCTCGGGCAGGCGGTGACACCTGGGGTCTGTCCCGGGCAGGCGGTGACACCTGGGGTCTGTCCCGGGCAGGCGGTGACACCTGGGGTCTGTCCCGGGCAGGCGGTGACACCTGGAGTCTGTCCCGGACAGGCGGTGACACCTGAGGTCTGTCCCGGACAGGCGGTGACACCTGGGGTCTGTCCCGACGCCTCCTGTCGGCGAGTTTTCGACACGTACACGCCGACTCAACGTGCACGTGGCCTGGCACAGAGGCACCGTGATGACGTCGCCGCCACTTAGCTCGCTTGCACTACGAACCCGGCGACCAGAGTTCGATTCCCGCTCACGGTCAGCACAAGTGACGATTTTCTGAACCGGTCGTAGCCCTCCCCTAGGTCGACTCGGCCTCAAATTAGCTTCATTAAAAGGTAATGGCCGTTATATTTGCCAGCTAACAGCACTTAACCCTACAACAGGCAGTTGATACAATACGGGGATGCTTTGTCTTTGCATACTGGCGCTGCGTTAAAGTCGTCTCATCCGTAAATGAGCTCTTGATGCAGTGCATGGAATCAGCACTCGGGCAATGAAGACGGGCGCGGTCATTTCCACCTTTCCGCCGTCAAATTCCGTCGGAATATTCACGCCGACCTCTGTGCACGCATGTTTGCGAGAGCGTGGTGTTGCAGGCGTTGGCCGGGTCACGTAGCCCGCATGCCCAGGTAGGGCATGGAGCAGCAGCTTCTGTTTGGCCGGATGGAGCGGATAGAGCGGGGATGGGGGGGGGGCTGATGTGGTGCAAGGGGATGTGAAGCTGAAGGTGGACTTCCCGACGGCCGCTATCAACGGTGTAAAGATCGGCCTCTGTGGTGGAGGCTCGTGAAGGACGCGACTGGGCCGTTGGGGGCAAGAACAACGAGCGGGACGCCGGGCGGATAAAACGCACTGTGCATGTACCAGTTATCTCAGCCCACGCACCTCCTCGTGCCCTGCAAACGGCTAGACTTGACGTGGCCTCAAGGTGCACCTAGCCTGGCACAAGCGCTGGTGGTAACGCCACCGGCACACAGTGGCGAACGGCGGCTGTCGTTATTGCCCATAGGTGCTCGCAAAGCGCGCTTGCTCAAAATAGTCCGCTCGAGCTATCGACGGCATCATTGCATCCCCCGACGTGTGTCCACGTGTATGTACGCGTGCGAATATGTCTGTGTGCGCGCCTCTCTCCGTATCTCTCCGCGTCGCTTTGCATCGCAACGGGGGGTCCATGTTTTACGAGAGGGCCCAGATTTTCGCCTGTCTCGCTCTTCTCTCCTCCCGAGAGCCTTGTTTTTACAAATCACCACACACACACAGACGCACGTACACGCCTCACACTGACGTGCTCGGCGCGTCACGGTTAATCGATTAAGATCCGTTCGGAAACATCGATTTCTCTCCGACAGCCTCGGTTCGCGACCGCTGCAAAGCCGTTTATCAACCACGTTCATTTGCATATTCACCCAGATCACAAAGGCTGAGATGTAACGTGCAGGCCACGCAGACTGTAGCTGCTGATAGCCAGCACCTGTTGTTTGTGTTTATAATAATAATTGCATTTATAGAGCACTTTTCACCCGAGGGTCACAAAGCGCTTCTTTTAAACCCCGCACTCACCGCTGAATCGATCTAGTGACAGCTCAGAGCCACTTAAAATAATCGCCATTCATGTTGGCCGAGAAATCTTAATTCGGGTGCCAGGCGCGTAGCGCAGTGCCCTAACCACTGCGCCACCGCCCCCCCCACTTAACACACGCACACATCCACATGTCCACGTTCGTTCATACATCTATCCCCATGAAAAGGCAAAGATCCCCCGTATAGCCTTTATTAACATCTATGAAGGCCGTCACGGCACACGAGGGGGTGGGTTGCCAGCACCACGCCGGGCTGCCTTTGTCTCCATAATGACAACGTTTACACAGCGCACTAGGTACGTATTTGAGGCTAAGCAACCTAGAATCGCCACTGGTGTTGGCCGTGAGCGGGAATTTTCTAACTCGGGTCGGCGGGTTCATAGCTGTGCGCGCTCACAACAACCGCCACGAAGTGGCGGTGACGTCACCAAGGCGCCTGTGCCAGGCCAGGTGCACTTTGAAGCCACGCGAAGTGTCGAAGGCTCGCCAACAGGTCACGGGACAGACCCAGGTGCCATGGGTTAACCGATTGAGATGACTGGCAGATGCACCACCTGTGCTCCCGACTCTGCCAACTCGCTGCGTTTTATCCGCCTGACGCTCCGCTCATTGTTGTGAGCGTCGCTCCTCCACCCCCCGTTGATGTTGGAGGGGCGACTGCCTCCAGCTGCCCCGTAGCGTCCATCACGATCCACCTCCACAGAGGTCGATCTTGACACCGCTGGTGCCAGTCTTCAATCAATACACACATGCATGCACACACACACACACACCTCGTACACCCGTTAACGGACTGTTGGGGAGGCAAGTGCTGTTAGCGAGCACCTATGAAGGCCGGCACGGTATATAAACGGGGGGTGGGTAGCCAGTTAGCACTAAATCTGACCGTCTTTGTTTTCTCATTGGTGATGTTTACACCTCGGTGGGGAGGGGGGGAGGATTCAGAGCCGGTTCAAATATTCGGGGATTGAAGTCGGGATCGCCGGGCTCGCAGCGGCAGTGCGCTCACCGCTGCGCCACCGCTCCTTATCACGCACACCGCACACCAACAACGCCGCCCGCACGCATCTCCCCGCACGCTCGCTCATTGGCTGCGTGCTTGTAGCAAGGTAGCTCTGCTCCCTCCCCTACCCCCCCTTCCCCTCCGCGCCCCCCACTAATCACCCCCTCACACCACCATCATCAGGACCCCCCCGGCCCATCTGTATCGCTGGGGCTCGAGCGAGCTGATGATGTAATCGCGTGGCCGTGAGTGGCCGTGACGCAACACGCGCCGGGGTGGGGGGGGGTCTGCGTGTCTGTACGCGCACACGTGTACACACACGTGTGCGTGTGTGTACACGTGTGTGCGCATGTGTGTACACGTGTGTGCGCATGTGTGTACACGCGTGTGCGCGCGTATACGCGTGTGCGCGCGTATACGCGTGTGTGCGTGTACGCGCGCATGTGCGTGTACACACGTGTGTGTGGTGTTTGTACGCGTGCGTGTGTACACACGTGTGTTGGCGCGCGAGTGTAGACGCGTGTGTACGCGCGTGTGTGTATGTATGCGTGTGTGTAGACGCATGTGTTCGTGTCTTTTGTGCGTGTGTTCGTGCGTGTGTACACGCGTCCGTGTGTGTACGACTGCGTGTGTGTACGCGTGTGTTCGTGTCTGTGTGCGTGTGTTCGTGTGTGTGTGTTTGTGTGTGTGTGTACGACTGCGTGTGTTCGTGTCTTTGTGCGTGTGTGTGTTTGTGTGTGTGTACGCGTGTGTGTGCGCGTGTGTTCGTGTGTGCGTGTGTTTGTGTGTGTACGCGTGTGTTCGGATGTGTGTTCGTGTGTGTGTGTTTGTGTGTGTTCGTGTGTGTGT
>JAZEWT010000013.1:8632030-8642165 GCA_036362905.1 Mordacia mordax
TACGCCCTGTGTTTCCGGGATAGGCTCCGGCTTCACCGTGACCCTATATAGGATTAAGCGGTTTCAGATAATGAGATGAGATGAGATGTCGCGTCACTTATTTTGTAGGGTACTGGCAAAAAAACAACAACACTGTTCCAACTCCCTACTACCCGAAGCTCCGGTGCGTGCAGTTTCGATTAGCTTTGGAGACCATTCTGCTCGGCAGTGTTGTCTTGCATTGCACTTATTGGTGGACTATTGTAATGAGCAGTGAGCAAGCCAAAGTGATTTCCTGCTCAAATGAGAAATGAGCTGGTGCTCATCTATTTTTTTGATAGTCCTGAGTCAGTAGGGGACATTCCAAATTCTTTTGGCAGGGACAAGTCTATCCACAGGATAACCAAAGTTGACGTTGCCACAAAGGTACGATTGGCTGAGTCAACCCACAATCTGGATTTGAACTCGGCAGACTTCCAGTCGCGAGCCGTCCTGCTCTACTCCCGAACTACAAGGCTGGATTGTCACCATAGAGCTTAAAATACAGGGTTAATACATTTCCTGCAGGACATTAGGTATTTCTCCTGTTCCCCTGTCTGCCTAGGGATACATGTGGAGGAAGTTTATGAGCACGATTTGTTTAAATATCTTTTAACTACTCTTTCTGGGCTGTTGACGCATTGTGAGTATGTTTGTACAGGGTGTTAAAGTGATATGTAGCCAGCTTATTTTCTTATAGGACCTGCATGCCCAGCCTTGATGAAAAGGTTAAGGAAACTGAAATAGCATTGTTATACATATAGATTCTCTGCTTCCGTTGGTTATTGGCAAAATGCTAACAAACGTGGCTAAGAGGATGAGACAGCTGTGCTGGCTTTTTTACCAGTGGCTTCAGTGGTATGCTGAAGCTGTCTCTTTTCTACTTAACTGTTAAGAAAAGTGATCTTGCGCAGACCACATCACTAGAAGGGATCATGACCGATGGGCAAGATTAGTGACGGAATGGTAGCTGAAGGTGGGAATACACCTAGGAAGGCAACGCCTCCAAGGGTACCGCAATGAGCTTGGCTCCTCTACATTAGTGGGATGAATTGTAGTGTCACAAAATCCTGATAGCTGGGATGACGTGGTGAGGTCTTCATCTAGCAGTGCATAGCTGATCATGACTAATAATACAGACAAAATAAAAACATGTGCAATGTTATCGAAGGAATTAAACCTGCTGTTCCATCTAGTGTTAAGTAGTCTTGGTTATATTCTATGGTAATGTCGCTATGACCAACAGCAGCCTTTGGTTGGATATATTTATTTTCCAAAACCCGACATTGACCGCCTTGTGAATAACCATTGTAGGTGGGGATTTGTTTAACAATTTATGGTAAAATGGTAAGAGTTCAGTTACGTATCAGAACCCTCTTAGTCCTGTACAGGGTCTTGGGGGAGCCTGGACCCTATCCCGGTAGACATTGGGCACATGGCGGGGCTATATCCAGGATGTGACGCCAGTATTTCGCAGGGGACACTTTTGGGGCTATTTACTCAGCAGGCGAATTAATCAAGGCAGCAGCATGTCTTTGGACGGTGGGAGGAAACCGGAATACCCAGCGAAAACCCACGCGAACATGGGTTTTCGCTGGGTATTCCGGGCGGAACATGCAATCTCCACATAGAAACGTGATATTGTAAGACTAATAACAATTTTTATTGCATAATTTATAGTAATAATAAGAATTGCACTTCTGGAGTGCTTTTCACTCGAGGGTCACAAAGCGCTGCACATAGCTCTGGAGAGAACGGCATGTCAGCAACAATGACATAAGAACAGCAAATCAGCAACAATCACGTTTTTTTTTAATGCCGATTGGCTCAGAACACAGTAATATGCACAAGTTTCATACAGGTGCTAGAAACAACAACGGGAGATGTATCCAGAACTACTTCCGACAATTGCCCAAGCTCTGTGATCCTACATTGGTAAGTTTGACAAACTCCACTATTACAATGATGAAGTCATTATCCTTCCGGTTTTTTTTCCATTCCACACAGACTGCAAATGGAAATGTGGAAGCGAAGGTGGTGTGCTTCTATCGTCGGAGAGACATCTCGAGCAACCTCATCTCGCTCGCCGACAAGCACGCAAGTAATCAATCCTCACAGCCCAGTGCACGTACCCCGCTATGTCCATGCACCCTGCTAATTGCATGTCGTCTGCCAAAGCAATGGGAACGGTAGAAAGGTAAAAGTGCAGCACTGTAATGACTTATTCACACCATTACTAGTTGAAGGGCTGCCACGAGACAGCTCTAAAGAGCCCCTATGGAGGAGAAGTTGGTCTCTCATGTTTGGCCAGGTTTTTGGAAGAGGTGGGAGTTTCCCAGATATCATCCCACTGTGTGTGACCTGCCAATCTATAACTTTGCAGGTGTACACTTTATACCTTCTGGATGGACGCGGCAGGGGAGGCGTTACGAAATGTTCACCAATGTTTTACCGGTCGCGCTGGGATATCGAATCGAACCGGCGACCTCTATATTACAGGTCAAGTGTGCTAACCTTTACATCATGGCAGCTTCTCATTTAAAACATGGTGCCTGCAAAAAATACCTAGCGTTCATATATCCAAGAATTGTTGGCCCAATGAGAAGTTTTACTTAACTTCAAATGGCGTCCATTAGTCATTGGTGATAACACAGGATAGCTCGTTCATTTTTTTTGACTGAAGTCTTGCCTACTTTCTGTTAGTATTCATTGCCAATGTTAAAAAGTTTAACACTGGCATGAAAGAAGCACCAAAAAAATGTGGACTGGAGTCCATTTCAATTTACCTTTTGTTGCGTGCCTGGAAAGGAGATTGTGTTGGAAAATCCCATTATGTAGACTACTATATGGACTACACAAAAAAGTGCTGTGCTTGTGATCCCATTACAATTTAAATTGCTTAGTTGGAACGTGTGACAACCCAGAGTGGGGCTGTGTACCGGAGTGCTTAAACCTTTTCTCTTTGAATTTGCATTTGTTGTGCGTTATCACTTTGATGTGTCCCCCCCCCCCCTTTTGATTGCCGTGATTGTTTTACGGTGATTGCTATGAGCCCGACTGATGTTTGCCTTCGGAGGACATGGAGTCTGAGTAAAACTGCGCTTCAGGAAAGCGAATTACAAAAAAAAAATCCATAACCTAAGTTGTCCAACACCCAACCACAATCACTTCAAGTACTTCACATTTGCCACCATGGTCTATTGCTTATTGTCTGCATACGTGAATAAAATAACACGAGCAAGATGTGCAAAATCAAGTGTGTAATGAATTATGTTTTGTTCAAATTGGTCTTGATCAGTGTTATCTGCAGTGCAAGTTTCTGATTCTACAAATGTCTGGTCCGTGTATCACTTCTTCCGTTTATTTTTAGATTTTTTTCCCCCCAATTTCTTAACATTCGATACATTATTAGAGCCAAACAAGTGGAACTTTTACAAGAATTGTGCAAATTTAATTTTCATGGCATTAAAAGTGTACATTTGTAATAAAACAAACTTAAATTGTTTAATTTGAGCCATAATTGCTGGATTATATATATTTGTCACCTCTCACAATTCCAATTTTATTACCACAGGTAGTGCCCATATTTTAGCCTTTGCAAGCTAAAATTAAATACTAGATTGAAAGACGAGCCTAAACCGTTAGTTTTCACTTGTGCAGAGAATGCAGATGTTCAAAAAAAAATTGTAAAAAAAGTCGGTTTGCTTTAGCAAACTTGCGTGAACATTTATTTTAGTTCAGCAATTCTTTAGCGTCTGGTGAAAATTGTAAAACGTTAATATTGTTGACCAAAATCTGCAAGGGTTGTCCCAAATTTATAAAAATGTGCCACTTTTGCTATTGAATTGCGTGAAACTTAGTATAGCTCCTACCAAATGACAAGTGTGGGTGATGTCCATGTCATGATGTCTCAAATTGTAATATAAAGCATAAAGAAAATTTATTTTTAGACTTTTACCACCACACTAAAATGAATTTTCTTACACATGGTTAAACACGTTCTGGCGATTATATATTATATGTATGGTAGATTCCATACAATAATGACGTAGGGGCCAAACATAGATAACATCACAGAGACATGCTTTTTAAATATTCGAGTAAAATGTATTTTTTTTATACCACTCATAAAAAAACTTTGATGGACTCGTATGTGTGCCATGCGCTACTTATTTCACCAGGTAATGTGTCACATTCAACCTTTCCTCCCCAAGCATTCCTTTGCTTCTGTAATAAATCCAACATAGCTGCTTATTACTGTATTCACGCCGAGGTAAAGCAGCATAATATCCACTTTGGGACTTTTTAATTTATTTACCTCCCCTCCCTCGAAAAAAAATTGTGGCTCATCCTTCACAGTTCGAGTCAGTTGGCACGGTGTAGTTTTTTTAGGTGGAGGGAACTGAGAATATGCGGCCATTTTCAGAGATGTTAAAAGATCTGCATAATTAGGTCGTGATGTGGAATCTTATTTTAATGCCCCCTGGCATGCTGGCATTCCGCATCCTCGCTCGGTAAAATGCTATTAACATAAATGCATAAAAAATTAAACGACGAATAATAGGCGAAGCAACGTAAATTAATATATCCCTTGGCATCCCGCGCGTGCCTTCTGCAGCCCATTGCTTTTGTCCGGCTTGTTCAACATGGCCACCTTTGCCTGTAGCCAGAACGCCTGCACACGCACGCACACAAAAAAAATCGCCTTGTACAGCGGTGAGAAGGAGGAGGGATTTGGTTCAGGAAGTGATTGCTGACGTGAGCTGATGCCATCTTGCTGGTGCTGTCATACGAAGGGGGGGGGAGGTTGCATTTCTGTACCCCCACCCCTCACCCTTTCCCTTGCTACCACCCCGCTTCTTCCCTCCCCCTAACTCTGCCCCTCTCCCACACCCCAACAACTCCGCCCACAGCCCCCCCCCAATCTTCCCCCAACTCTCCAACCCCCTGAGACCCCCCTCCTCCTTTTTTTTCCTGCGGCGATTGCGTGTGGCTGGGGCAGGGTCAGGTGACTGAGCTGCGTGGGTCCCCTGGCTGTCTCCCGTTGGCTGCCGCAAGCCTGGCACGGTGCCAGCGGCATTATGCGAGGGAGCGTGCGTGTGCGTGCCTACATGCATGTGTTCCTACGCGTGTGCTTGTGTGCAACCTTTCACCCCTTGGATATTAATGGCAGCGCTTAGGTGCCATGGAAGTTACTAGACTTCCTCAGGCAGGCATGTTGCCCGATTGATTTTTTTTCTTTTTTGTGGTTTTTTTTCTCTCTTCAAATTTCTCCTCTCCTTGACTGCCTTTTTATTTTCTGGCTTTACCAAAAGACAGCTGTTCGGTGCACGATGTAGGATTTCAGTGTTTGCTGGCGATTGCGAACACGCATACCGTTATGGTTGCAAGCATATTTATTGTTAGGTACATTGTAAAAAAAAATATCTCATGGTTTACTTGTTTTAATTGAAAACAGGGCATCTTGTGTGGTTCCAGTTCAGGGCTAAGTGCGTTTTTTTTTCATGACATCTTTTCAAATTATCCCAGTGCGTTTGTCAGCTTTGTTTGTTGACAGTTGTCTTTTTGATTTTAAATGCGTTCATACCATACACATTGATAATTTATAGGCAATTGCTTTTCATATTTGCAGAAGAAGAAAAAAGCTCGACCTGCATATGTCAAAGCTGCGTCAAGTAACTGGCTGGTGTGACTAACCTGGAGTTGTCAGCCGACATCTGTGTGTGTTTTGCTTGCTTTTTTATCACGTGACACTTTAGCCACGGTCGGTGATCATTTCGAATGAAGACGTATCCGAGGTTTTCCTGTTTCATGCAGATTCCATGATTTGCTTGGTGCCGTTCTGCCCTCCGGAGATTTGCAAATACCCAGGAATTATGTCATAAGCAGTTTTTTTGCTTTGCTAGGCGTGGTCTTACCGAATGACTACTTACTTTTCCCTGTGACGTGCAGGTCTGATTTAACGAGCTGTGTGCCACACCTCGCAGCGCTACTTGCACCTGAGGAGCGGGGGACTCGTGAGAGATAAAGGGGTCTGGCAAATAAGAGTGACACGCGGTATCATTTAGCACAGCAGATGAAAATCTGCTTGGCAATCGATTGGGTACAGTCAGTGATGCGATGGAGATATGCACAGTGGTCGCGCAGACACAAATACCTCCCATTCTCAGTGCGGAATTCTTATTGTTAGAGTGGCGCTTTTAATTATCTTGCCATGGATTACACACACCAGCCAGGTGGCTCAGTAGTGTAAAGCTTAGATGCTTGCAGGTTGAAGTTCAAGTCCTGGTTGGTGGTTGACATGGCCAATACCTTTGCCAAAGATACAATGAGTACCACTTTGTGTCGAAATCAACAGTGGTTGTTCTGTGGATGTGATCATCCTCACTAAGCGAACGTCGACATTCTGCCACTGTCTGGGTTTATTGAGGAGGTGAGAACCGCCAAAATTCCTAATTGAGCAGGAAATCACTTTGACACGTACACCGTAGTTGGCTAGAGATCGAGTGGTCTGCCAAAAGTCTGCAGTTATTTTTTAAAATCCCTAACCCAAATGTGGCAGGCACTGGTAATTTAAGAGGCCGTATAACCCAAGGTGTTCACTACCGATTGCACCTGGCGTGCAAGAAAACGCCGCGATAAAATTTTGTGCTCATCATATCGAAGTTAAGATACGACCCCTCTGAATGTGAGAATGTATGCGTTTAAAACGTGCCTGACAGGGCTGGTAAGTTTTTAGGGCTTTCCTGTAGAGGTTATGTAACCTGCGTCCACCACACACGTACTGTGCTTCTTGCACACTAACCACTCGCGTTACGTAAACACGGGGGGGGGGGATAAATTAATCTCGTCGAATTAACCCTTGCTGTTGTGTTGTAAACGTTTGCGACAATAAAAATCCGAGAAACCATTTGTGCCACTGTTAAAGGGGTTAATGCCGCGTTGATACTAACGGCTCGAGTACTGCAGGCGAGCGTTTGGGGGATGAAAGACCCGCTGGGAGTCCGGCAGAGACAAACAGTCTTTTCATGCACATAAAATAGTGAGCCAGACTGTTATTAAACCGAGTATCACGTGAAAATATACCGCATGTGCTTTGTGTGGTCGCAGTGTTCTCGGGCCCGTTGTGTTAACATTTCTACCTGTGCACACGGTCAATTAGCACTCGCGAGTATTATTAGCAATCCGCCACTTGTCATGAATCAAATTAGCTTAAACCCCCCTGCAGACCTCTATATGAAATAGTTATGAGCCAATAAAAAAAAATTACCAATGATATTATTGTAAAAAGATGTCAAGCCCTCGTGCGTAGTCATAACGCACAGGTTTTCTATGTACGTGTAAAAGGTGGAAAGGGGACGGCAAAAAACACTTGTGTCTGCGCCTAAATCCTGCAGCAGGGAGTGCATGCGCGATGGAGGGGAATTTAAGCCTTTACAATCAAATTAACCATCCCACGGAGCAGACTTTACAGGAAGGGGTTTCCCAGTTTGTGCGAGCAGGGCTCACAAACACAGAGACCCAGGGCCAGACGGCCGTGGCTAGACCTGTTGGGGAGGGGGGGGCAGAGGGGTGTGCAGAGTGCGGGAGGAGGGGGTCTGTGCGTCTGTGGGGGGGGGCAGCATGCGGCTGGGTTTGGGGGAGGGAGAAGAGTGATGGGCGTGTGGGGGAGGGGCGTTGTGATAGACCAACACTATATGCACAACAACGCATAGGAAAGAACATAGCGCAGGCACGCACACATACGCCCACGCCGGCACATAAGCCACGCACCCAGCACGCACTGTGATAAAGTGCCCTGTGATTGAGATTTGAACACGCGCAGTACAGTATCCCGGGATTATTTTGTTTACCGTCAATGTAGCACAACACCCCCTTTTCACTATTGCTGACTCGGCGAGCCCTTGTCACCCCCTCAAATCCCCGACCACTAAGCCTCCGCACCCTCTTAACCGGTCTCTGCTGTTGCGTGCCGCTCTTTAGCTGCACTGGCCGGATTCCCATTGCTATAGGGATGCAAAAGTTACACCGGAGCTGTGCCAGGGCAGTCTGTGTGTGTGCAGTGGTTTCTGGTTTCTGCAGCGCATGCAGCTGGATCGAATGCCACAGACAGACATGCAAGAGCCCTGGATCGGAAGACCGTAATGAGCCATAGCAAGCCCCGCCCAAATGTGTGTATCCATGGACCCGTATTATAGATTGCAGAGATGAGCAACAAAAGGTCCCCTTTACCTCTTGCCGCTAAGCAGCAACCACATGCGTAATGTCGCGCTCGCCGTTTATGTTTTTGCATCAGGAATTTTAAAAAAATCATAAAGGGTGGGTGCAATTTTTCTTGTTCGCCTAAAACAATGCGTTGAATTGTGTGAAGCGTTTTGCGGTGTGTGTGCGTTTTAATTCCTTGAATTTCATGCGTGGCCAAAATTCTTCAGACAATAACAAATGTATTATGCGTGATAAAAAAAATACGGGATTTAAGGTCTGTGATATGCAGATATTTGTAGGTTTTATTTAAATAGCCAGATCCTCCATCACTACATTGATGCCAGTTTTCTTTACCACATTGAGCTCATAATTTTAGTTCTCTTCTCTAGTTTTTACAAATGAATTCTAATTATTTACAGTTTCCCATAAAATGTCTTTGAGTCTGCCAGTGGATTATCTTGGCTTTTTGTCCTGGATGTTTTCGTGGCCGTGTTGCCTGGAGTACTGAATTATAACGGTCTGTTTTTTGTGATGGAGGAAAAGCCCCATTCCTTCCTTCCTCTTTTATTCCCTGGTAATTTGGCGGCGGACATGCGGGCACACAGCAGTAATGGTGACAAATGGCCCAATTTTTAAAACCTCCGTGGCACCCTGCTCTCTAACACGTAACCTTTTGACGGCGTGATTAGGTAAGCAATGAGGATTGACGTTCGTGACCCTTGCCCCTAACCCCAGCGCTCTCCCCAAGCCAGTTCCTTTACCCTGTTATTGATACACACATCCAGTTGGACAGTCTCAATGTCAAGCAGCCAGACTCTTACGTAGACAACAGTTAAACCTTTGTCACATTATTTTTGGATATAAAAGAATACCATATTCTCCAGGCCGTAAGATTTTCTCATTTTTAAAAGTAAAAAAGTTGAGTGGATTTTTTTATTATTTGGTAGTTGCACATGTGTCAGAACTATTTTTTATTACGTTATTCACACTAGGCATACATTTTAGCGGTATCTTACTTTCAAAGCGTCTTTTAATGTGGAGACAACAGTAATATAATTGTCTTGTAATATCTGGGAAAGCATCATTGAGCGTCTAGACTTTTTCAGTAGGGTGCCAATTTGGGCTGCGTGGACAATGTCTTTAAATGAATGTTTTACATTGTGTAGGAAAAATCAGATTACCTTGAGAAGTCTCCACACATGAAGGGATGACACTCTGGTCTACGAATGCAGGTCCACGAACTCAATTGCCGTATTGCGATTTCCAATCCACTTGAAGGCGGAGTGGGTGTGGGAGTTTCAAAAATCCGTAATGCACCAAATCAGGATCACTGTATATTTGCCATCAAATATTGCTTGATATGCGCGTGAAATGTTTGTTTCAGTAACTGGTTATTTATTAGGCGATTGTAAGTGGCTGTGCAGTTCACGATGGCAGATTTTTGAGTCTCATTTATATTTAACTCTAAGGGTCGTAAAATGTGTCGTAGTCTCACTGAGCCTTTAGCAATGGCTTTCAACCCGAATACTATTTAAGGTGCCTTAGTCTGGCTGTTTGTTATTTATCGTATAACATTGTGTGTTTTAGTATATGTGTCTGGTAACTGTTCATGTCTTTACACGCGTTTATGTACACAATATAAATGTAATGATATTCGCATTGCACGAGATGTCGACAGTATTATACAGCCACCTTTTTGTGGACGAGTAGACCCAACCCAGGCATCCTGTTTCGTTTAGAATGTGTGTCTTATTGCCGTCTGGTAATTCGTTTTCTTGGGGTCCTGTTCGTTTTTGCTTGTGAGATCTCGTAACATGGGCGGCACGGTGGCCCAGTGGTTAGCGCTGTCGCCTCACAGCAAGAAGGTCCCGGGTTCGAATCTCTCGGCTCGGGTGCCTTTCTGTGTGGAGTT
>JAZEWT010000013.1:8646215-8657779 GCA_036362905.1 Mordacia mordax
ACGCCCTGTGTTTCCGGGATAGGCTCCGGCTCACCGTGACCCTATATAGGATTAAGCGGTTTCAGATAATGAGATGAGACTATGGTACAGAGTGTGGTATGTGCCTTGGCCTCAAGCGCAGTATATAATGATCGTTATCATGTGACTTCCCTCGTGTCGGTAAATTGGCCATAGTTTTCCACACCGGTCAGTGGGCTGCTGAAGCTGGTAATCGTAGATGTAGTATGATAAAAGTATCATGCAGCGGTGCATTTTGTCGCAATGCCTTTCTACTGCATTGGCCATCATAGCTGCTGCAGCCGCCCATGACAACCTAATAGTGCGCATGATAGTTTTATTTATCATTGTCAGCAACCGCTGAGTCCTGTACAGGGTCGCGGTGAGCCAGAACCTATCCCCGCAGACACAGGGTGCAATGTAGGGATATACCCACGATGGGACGCCAGTCGATCACCGGGCACTGCGGGCACTTTAGTCTGTAAGCCAATTAACCTCTGCAGCGGCATGTTTTTTGGACTGTGGGAGAAAACCGGAGTGCCCGGCGAAAACCCACGCAGACACGGGGAGAGAACTTGCAAACTCCACATAGAAAGGCACCCGAGCCGAGATTCGAACCCGGAACTTTCTTGCTGTGAGGCGACAGCACTACACACTGGGCCACCGCGCCGCCCTGTGCATGATAGTCACCCTTTAAAACACCATGTAGGCTCAAGCCTGCTTGTCTTTTAAATTCTGATGATATTGTGTACATTCTAGATGATTTGGTCATATATTTCATGCATTCATATGAATATGAATCTCTTTTGAAGATGATTGTTATTCTGTTTGTAACTGCAATAGTACAAGAATAAATTAACTAAAATATCAGCATTAAAAAACTTAATCATTTACAAAAGGAGGGGTTTTTGTTGCGAGGCAGTGCCTCCACCTGGGCAGTGGGGGGAAAAACACATCTTAATTTCGAACTAGTAGCTCACGACCACCGGCTGTCATCTATTAGTCGTCAAGCAATAGCCATTGAGTGAATACAAGTGATGAGAAAGAATGCAGATTGGAGGCCATTCATCAACCATCTGTTCTGATGAAAGTTGAAAATAATGACCAAGTGGAAGCCTTGGGTGGGAACGTGCCCAAGAGAATGTCCATCGTGGAGGTGGAGTGGTGAACTCATACTCACGTGTGGATACTAGGAGGAAGGAATGTCATATTGCCAGACCATGCGAGATGGCGACGGCTTGTGCTGGCCTTCATCTAGCATTTGATCAGTCATGTTTGATGAATGATGATCGTTATGATGAGTCAATGCTGTGAGCGAAAATGGTCTGATTTTCCATGGTTTGGCAGAGGAACAGGAGGAGGAGATGGAGGACACCACGGCACAGGACCTGACGGAGAAGCAGCGACACCAGCTGAAGCACCGCGAGCTTTTCTTGTCACGCCAGCTTGAATCCCTACCCGCCACGCACATCAGGTGATGATGGAACGTGGTCCTTAGGAATGCCAGTATTTGCCTTAGGTGTGCCACGCTTTAGAGATCAACTATGTGTAATGATGATGGTTGTTAAAATCATGCATTTTTAGTGCCTGTCACGCATCAAACAGGTCAACAAACATATTCCTGTTTTACAGCACATATATACATGACAATACGCACAACTGATTTCCATAGCTGTTATTTGGGAAGAGCTTTTGTGTTGAGTGCTTTTTTCAGAAATGTTTAATGAAGCTTCCATTGTTAGGGGCAAAATGTCATGAAGGCGAATGAAGGAATACTTGTGGTGCCTTTCAAAAAGAACAGGTGTGGCAAGCAATTCTCATACATCGAGCATTGAAAACTTAAATAAGAACACACGTAGTATTTATATTGTTTAATCTGAAGGATGAAGGAAGTTGCCATGGCGTAATGGCTGGCACACTGGTCTTTAAATTCAGAGGTTGCTGGTTTAATTTTATCTCTCCGTATGACAGTTTTAACGAAGGGGTATGTTTTTTTTTATATCACTCCTGCCTCTCTCCACTCAGTACGCTAATATAAATTGGTTCGTCGATTTGCAATTTATTAATAATAATTGCACTTCTAGAGCGCTTATCACCCGAGGGTCACAAAACGCTGCACACAACATAAGAATAGCAAATCAGCAACAATAACGATTTTTTTTAGGTTGTGTGTGGTGGTGTAAAGTATGGGAATTTCCAAATCGTCCTGATAACATTCTACTGGAAACGATGACTTGTTCCTGTCCAATCTGAACCAGTAATCAGTTATCCAACCGTTTCTAGTTAATTATTAACTGGTCGTGATTTTCTAGATGTCATCTAATTTTTGAGTAATTTTCTGGTAATTTGGCATCATTGGGATGTATGATCAATATTAATGACATTTTGTTTGTTTTTTTACAATGGGAGGAAAACCAAGAACCAGGAGAAAACATGCAGAACAGGGGGAAAATGCACAGACTCCACATAGAAAGATGTCTGAATCAGGAATTGAACCCCAGGTCCTTTTTGCAATAAGGCACACACTGCGCCACTCTGTCTATGAAGCTTGCTGACTAACTCGTGGGGTATGTTCTGAATAAACAATTTATTGATTCACAATTATTTTTGTTTATTTGATATCCTTAATTGATTTATAGTCATTATTTTACATGTCGTTCTCCACATAGCTATATGAAGAGCTTTGTGACCCTCGGGTGAAAGGCGCTTTAGAAATGCAAATATTATTTATTATTATCTAATCATCGGCGATGGACTGGCGTCCCATCGTCGGTATATCCTTGCCTTGCGCCTTTGTCTGCCGGGATAGGCTCCGGCTTCACCGTGACCCTGTATAGGACTAAGCGGTTTCAGACAATGAGATGAGATTCTCTAATCATCAGAACAACTCCCATGAAAAGCATGATGTAGAGAGCCCACATTCAGCAGTGCATTTACAAATGCTCTTGGTGATGAACGCCAATGTGAGCCCACATGTAAAGAATTAAATAAAAGGAGAAAAACGCTCAGCAACCTTGTACTATTCTCATCATTGAAACATGAATGCATGGTATATTTAATTATTTACCCCAATTGTCAGTGGTTTTTGTTTTAATTCTTTAGGACGGGAGGGATGGGTTTTTTTAGTGTGCCGTTGAACACAAGTGTATAACAACAGAGCATCCATTTTATAAAGAAAACAAAACAAGTGGAAGGCTGGGCAGCTCAGAGTCTCTCTCTTTGCCCCAGTGCTACACATGACCAAAAAAAATCCCTCATGCCCTCCTTTCTACGTGTGTGATGCCTATGATTATACAGATGCCGAATTCTGGCACAGATGTTCGATAAATTTTTTAGCACTTCATTCAGCAAGTCGGCTAGTACAGAGTATAGTGCATATGTATATATAATACATGTGCACACCGTGTGGATGCATGCATATGTATTTTAATTTATTATGGATCTTTACATATGATATATTATCTATTAATTGCAGTGCGTTTCTATTGCGGTGGACTCAGGACTAGTCACAGTGGTATTGCGAAATATGATTTATGGGTGATTTGGTCAAAGGTATATCTCGGAAGCTAAGCATGGTTGGACCTAGATAGGGCTTTGATTGTGCGTGACCACAATACAGAGGTTGTCATAAGGCTTGCGGTGCTGCGGGGTGAGCAGCAGATGGCAGTGCAGAAAATGCCATTCTGTACTTCTGTGTGCTTACACGTCCACGTTTCCCCCTCCACCACCTTGCACGTACCACCGTGGTGAAGTATAGTCATGACACGCAAATCATGGGGAGGCCCTCCTCGAGCAGTGGTTTGTAACTAGCATTGAATATGTATATGTATCATGGATTGGTTTTGGTGCAGTGTTTGTTTTGCTTTTTATGCCACAGCCTTTTTGGTGATGTGGTGCAATGTTCTAGAAAAGCGCTTGAAATATTCATGTTTTTTTTGCTCTTGCAGAGGGAAATGCCGAGTAACTTTACTTAATGAAACAGAGGCTCTAAATTCGTACCTGGACAAGGAGGTAAGCAGCCCTTTCACTCTGCTTTTACTTTATCGGCTTTTTTCTCCAACTGTGATTGTTATCCACCATCTAGAGCGTCCGTGCTCAATGAATGATGATGCCACCATCAATTTGATAGCCATTGCCTCATGCCTGCTTTAAGCACGAAGCGATTTATACCAGCATCTCAACTGCTGTTGTTCTTGCCAGGCATTTATGCAGGGCACTTGGATGATAAAAATAATTCCAGACATGCGACACCATCACTGGGCGGGGTGGTACAAGCCTATAATCCAGCACTGTAGAGGCGAGGGTTTGTAAATTGTAAAAATCTGAATCTCTCTACCCACGGCCATGAAGGAGACATACCCTAGTTTTCCAAAAGAAGGCAGCATAGAAAAATGTTAACTATATCTCGGTCAGTTATTTTTGTATATAAGCTGTATGAAACTGTTGAGCTATGTAGCTCTATTTAACAGTTGTCTGCTAGGGAGGGAAAGCAAGTTAAACATCTGAGGGTACCAGGAGCAATTTTTTCAGGATATTTAACCTCGGCAGATATCACATAACTACTTCTGAGATCCCTTCAGCTGATGTCTGGTCCACGGATTGGGGGCAGTACTTTTATATTTGCCTTGCCACATTACATAACATTGAAAGCTATATTTTTGTCACACTTGTAATTCAACAAAATTAGGTGCAGAACCTGATCGAATTTGAAGGGGGTTTTTTTTACTATTCGTTGGCCACCAAGTTTATACAATTACTTGTAATTCGGTTTAATTACAGGTGCTTAACACCTAGATTTGGAAACCCATGGAATCAGTGGTGTCTGATCACCATCTTTGACCTATGAACCACCCTGCCGCCACATGCATACGTTTTTTATGCTCATGTTAATCCTTCGTGACACCATTAAACATTTCACACGAGGATTTTTGTGTGTGTAGTCATTGACAACCGGGTTGACACCATCAATTCATTACTCTCGATTGAAAGCCCAATTTTATCATAACAGACTCCTGCCTATTTTTGATCCTAGAATCTCAGAAGTTGTCAGCTTAGTGCCCTGAATCCCTGGACCAATCGGCTACCTCAAAGGATTCAGATAATTTAACGTTTGGCTAAAATGCAAGGTGGCCTATGCTTTTTGCAAACAGTCGCTGAATTGTTTATATCCGTGCAAATTCGTGGACGGAGTGCATCCACCTTCGTCCCTTCAAACACGCTCCACAGAAGGGGTCCATTATGACCGTGTTTAATGCCAAAATGCACAACAAAGGCCTCATCTAAAAATGTACTGTCAGATGCCATCTATCATTCAGTTGCAGAATGCTGATAATCTTGCCCAATGTGGCTAGTACAAGCCATGTGGTTAAATAGCCCTTTGAAAGTATCCAATTATCAATTGGCTGCACCTGGAAGGGATGGGAGGGCAGTTTACATCCTCGCTGTGAAGAGGCTAATAAAACACACACACACACACCCTGAAACCTCCTGCATGTGTGTTCATGGCAGAATCAACATTTGAGCGTTTATAATTAAAAGAGTGGAAATATATTGTGCCTTGCTTAATGGTGTATGTCTGATGTGGTGGTCAACAATAAGTGGACAATTGTCAAACCATATGCATATTATTTGTTAAGTGAATCGATAAACAATGATGGAGTAGAAATTATGACAATGTTACCCAACTATGAATAGAAGATAAACTGCATTGTACCCTCATTGGGTAATAACACAAACTGGAGATGGCACCAGCTTGTGGGAGGCTTTTTTTAGTGGTGGATTGATCATGGATGATGATGTCCATGTCGACCTGGTAAACAATACATTTTCAAAGAACTGAATACAAATGCATGAGCTTGATCAGGAGATGTTGCTAGAGTTGTCAATGGTTCAGATTAATAATCGAGTGGCAGTCAAGGAATGGAACATGTCTGAGAGGACTTTGTGTGTACAAATTAGTGGATTATTACATTGCAGGATCATTAGAGGTTGGTGGCAGCTTGGTTCAACCTTTATCAGGCATGGTTTGACCATAGCTAATGATGACCATAGTGATAACGATTTTAATATATAAGTGCAGTTAATTGTTTTGATGCTATTTTTACGCTTGGCATCGTTTGTTAATTTGATTCATGTCCTCTTGATTTATTTGTGCTTGGGACTGATCTCACAGGACTGTTTCTTCTATTCATTGGTCTACGATCCGACTCAGAAGACACTCCTGGCAGATAAGGGAGAGATCCGAGTTGGCCCGCGCTATCAAGCTGACATCCCTGACTTTCTTAAAGAAGGTACAACTTTACCTGTATGGTAGAAGTGCGATGTGAAAGCAAGTCATGAAGCTCAATTATTGGTTCAATAGTATATTTTTATTGAGACGTTTTCTGCATTAAGTTACATATAAGCTTTTAAAGGACAATTTAGTTAATGAAATTGGAGAAGTGGGCTCATTAAGCGTTCTCTAGACATACATAGATATTAGCTCCTTGTTATATAGATGTGTTGGTGTATCTAACGAGTGTGCAGAGGGTGCAACTTAACCGGGGCCCATAGGCTGGAAGGGTCCAGGCACGGGGCTGCAAAGTGAAAAAGTTATTTGGACAAAGGACCTCATTCATCCCCTGAACATTTACACTGACACCAAAAGTTCACTTGTGAATGTCTTAAAGACAATTTTTTGTCATGAATCCCTTGTTATTTGTAGATATACTGTTCCTACCCTTTGGAAGAGAGACGTTCGGTCTCAAAGGGCATGTAACTGGTTATAATATAAAGAGCATCTATTTATTAACGATGTGTTATACTTGCCTCGAGCAGTTACACCGTCATACCTGCATGATAACAATTTGTTATTTTGGGCTACGTCTCTGTTTCAGAGACACAAGCGGTTTGGTAACAGATCAGCATTAAATACATGTGGTGACATTTCAGCCACCTGGATTGTGTTGATAACATTATGGAGACATTCAGCAATCTGTGATTTATGTTCATGGTTAATTATACTGTTTGCATGTGCCTGGGTTTTTCGTAGTGAATTTTCTCATATGGTATTCTCCACAGACCATGGGCTTAGTTCCCATATGCCTACGTAAAGTGTAAGAGTGCAGCCATAAAATTATTTGCTCATGTCACTGCTGGTGAAAGGGCCTCCACTATTGAAAAATTATCAGAACCCTCTGAGAGGGTAATTAACCCACTCTTCCACACAGGTCAGATGTTATAAGTGTTAAAATTATGGGAGTAGACAGTCTTCATCTCATCACACACGAGCTGCCAATTCATTAATTTTATTGAAATGTTATTATTCGTCAGTTTGGCATTCAGAGGAGCAGGCCAAAGTCTCATGAGAACTTTGCCTATGTTTATACTTAGAACATTTTTTAGAAAAGTAAATTAATGTTTCACTTGTATTCATGGCTACAATTCATTGTGAATGTCATTTGGTAATATGTAATTACGTAACAATGTAGGTTTTCACGGCTCGATGTATGATGATTGCTTTCGAAAAGCTGCTCTCTCGGAACAGCCGCGTCGATTGCTCCCTCTTCCTCCATCGCGACGTTTCGCCTTATACATTAAAGGCGTCTTCAGGCGCCTGAAGATGCCTCTAATGCAGTGGTTCTTAACCTTGTTGGAGGTACTGAACCCCACCAGTTTCATATGCGCGTTTCACCGAACCCTTCTTTATTGGAAACATAAAATGTGATCACCTGCAGCCAGTGATGGCCAAGCGGGGCGTGTCATCACGAATCATATGAGTGAGGTGTGTGTCTTGACCTCCACCGAACCCCTGAGACTGACTCACCGAACCCCTGGGGTTCGATCGAACCCAGGTTAAGAACCACTGCTCTAATGTGTTCCAAAAGCTGTTCTTTCAGGATAGCTGTGTTGATCGCTTCTCTCTCCTTTGCGACGTTTGTGTCTCCCACGTTGTAAACATCCTCACGCACCTGAGGATGTCTCCAACGTGTGAGACTCGAGAGAAGCTTTGAAAGCAATCATGCATCGAGCCGTGAAGACCTGTATCAGTACATTATAATACGTTTTGTTATCAAAAAACCATGATGATCATGGTTTCCTTTTTTAAGGGTCAAAATAAATAACATGATTTTATAGTGCCACATTATGGTACATAGTTAATTGCCACTATGCAATTGTTCTTGACCATCACTAAGTTAAACTAGCCTGGTAGTTCAGCGGTAGCATTAGCGGCTCACAATCACAAGGTTGTGAGTTAAAGTTCTGGTTTGGGGCTGACCTGACTCTTCCTCCCTCGAGAGTTACTAAATGAATATCATCACTTCGTGACTTTGAAGAGACTTGCCCCATGTCTTGGAATAGATAATTTGTACCCCTTGCCCAGGGCTGCAGATAGGCAATACCACTACCTCAGTGCTAAAAATGAGCAGGAATCAGTGTATTGACAAATGAAATGCCACTGTAAACCGTATGTGCTGGCACACATTTTTATTGGTGCTATAGGGCTAGATGGATCACTCTTTGTTTCATAGGGGAGCCCGACTGCAGAGACCAATTGAAGCTGGAGGCAAGAATTTGGGACCCCGAGAATCCACTCATGCAGCGGCACATTGATCAGTTTCTCGTCATTGCCAGGTATGAACCACAGTTAATATTGCTATGTGTAATGCTATTTGAGTATTTTGTTGATGTTTTAAGAATTCTCAAATTTTGGCCCTGACTGGTACACTCATGCCAAGGGATTTTTAACATTCATTGAAGCAAACGGTTAATTTAAATATTTAATACACACAGTAATACAAAGTTTTGCTTGCTGGAATTAAACCACAAACTTCTACAACAAGCAGTGAAGATGCTAATGTGGGCTAAGTTACTGTCCAGTGGTGGGGGAATTTGAAAAATTAGCACATTATTAAAACTGCCCTGCCAGGAGAGTGTATGAATTATATAATTTGTAATTGAACTGGGATCTGTGTCTAACAGAGAGAATCCTTGCATCTAAACGTCTAGTAGTTCACTGGCATTGGTTTTCAGTAATCCGATTCTGTTGATGGAATACTAATTGTTGAAACAATTTCAGTTTGCTAGTATTAAATTAATGCTCTGGAATGTAATCACTCTCAGAAGGCTATGTGGCCAATGGGATGTGTAAAAACCATTTTGTGGAAGGACCAATATGTGTCAGGTGCATTTTCTGCTTATTTATTTTATGATCAACTTTTTTAACAATGGCAGCACGGTGGCCCAGTGGGTAGCGCTGTCGCCTCACAGCAAGAAGGTCCCAGGTTCGAATCTCCGCTCGGGTGCCTTTCTGTGTGGAGTTTGCATGTTCTCCCAGTGTCCGCGTGGATTTTTGCTGGGTACTCTGGTTTCATCCCACACTCCAAAAAACATGCTGCTGTATAGGTTAATTGGCTTGCAGACTAAATTGCCCGTGGTGCCCGGTGATGGACTGGCGTCCCATCGTGGGTATATCCCTGCCTTGCACCCTGTGTCTGCCGGGATAGGCTCCGAATCACCGCGACCCTGTACAGGACGAAGCGGTTTCTGACAATGAGATGAGACATTTTCAACAATGGCGCTAATGATTATCTTGTGCGTAGATTTGCAAGCCTATTATGTTAACCATTATCATATGGTAGCATCCATTGAAAAAAACATATGTATAAGGCAGTGTTCAGAAATATTTAATATTCTCCTGGAACACAATGTATAAAGGTGATATATTTACCTTGCGCCAAATGTTAATAACACAGTACAATCATGCAATACTATTTCGATTTATAAAGCATCTAAATGCAACCACATCTTAGATTGATGTACAACCAAGGAAGGTATAAGGTTATGAGCTTATGGAAAGGGAACGAATTTGGGATTTGTCTTTTTTATAGGTCAACGTGGAGGTAAGTGACTTAAAGCATACACCTGTGCTCTCTACAAGTGTAATCTATATATTGGTTACTTTAATTTGAAGGCTTTCGTGACCAATATTAATGAAATCCATTTTTGACTCAGGTCACGTAAAAAATTATAAATTATAAAATAGTGTCGTTTAACCCTCCACCACCCGACACACGGCCAGTCAGCAAGGGGTTGTCACGTTGAACAGAAAACGCGCCAATGACTTTACTATCTCAGCACACCGGTGTGTTGAAAAGCGACCCCACAATATTTTACAAAAAATGTATACGACGTTTCGCTGACAACTACGTTCAGGATCATCAGGTCACCCGCGCCAAGGTCATCAAAACCACCAAGGCTTTATGCTTTACCAAAGATTCACAAGCTTGACATCCCACTAAGACCAATAGTAAGCACAATTGGTTCTGCCACATATAAACTAGCTCAATACGTAACAAAGCAAATTCAGCCCTATATTGGTAGCACTACATCTTTCATCAAGAACTCCCAACATCTTGTCAACATACTCAAAGAGATTACACTGAATCCTGAGGATAGCTAAGTTAGCTTCGATGTAATTTACCTGTTCACCAAAGTTCCAGTTAATGAGTCAATTCTACGTTTGGACGGCATAGTTAAAAACAATAGATTACATCTAGATATTACACAACTAGCTGACCTTTGTCTAAATAACACTTATTTCTTATGGAACGAAAATTTCTACAAACAAAAAGAAGGAGCCGCAATGGGCTCTCCTTTGTCTCCAGTTATTGCTAATTTGTTCATGAAACATTTTGAAGGAAAAGCTCTAGAAACTAGCACACTAAAACCATCACACTGGTTTAGATACGTGGATGACACATTGTTTTTTTGGCCGCACGGTAAAGACACACTTAATGGATTTCTAGAACATCTCAATTCACAGCATCCGTCGATACAATTCACCATGGAGATCGAAGTGAACAACACACTTCCATTTCTGGATGTCTTGCTAAGACGGAGTTCAAATTGCTAAATATCACATAGTGTTTACCGAAAACCGACACACACCGACGCCTATTTGAACTCGCAATCGCACCATCACCCCTCAAAGAAATTAGCTCTCGTCAAAATTCTCATACACCGGGCAAAAATAGTATGTGATGCTAAAAGCTTAAGAACTGAGATTTTACATGTTAAGAAAGTTCTTCAATTGAATGGTTATAGCAACGCACAAATAAACAGAGCTAACTAATAAAAAACAGGCCAAACACAACAGAAGTTGAGGATGACAACGTAATTAAAACGATTAAACTACCATACATTGCCAGAGTAACTGATGAAATAGCTAGAATTCTAGAAGAACAAAAAATTAAAGTAAGATTTGGCACAGTACAAACAATCGCAGGAACATTAACTAGTGTTAAAGATAAACTACCCAAACTCTCCACAGAAGGAGTCTATCGCATCAACTGCTCGTGTGGAAAATGCTATGTTGGTCATGCGGGTAGAAGCATTAGCACACGTCTCAAAGAACACCAAAGAAACATCAAAAACTCTCAAACCCAGATATCGGCGGTTGCGGAAACAAGCTTGCCAGAAGGACCACGCAATTGACTTTGACAATGTCGACATCTTATGTCGTCCAGGTCGTGGAACACTGGACCAGCTCTATACTCTCCGCAGGGTGCTTGAGGGTCTATGGGAGT
>JAZEWT010000013.1:8670789-8682961 GCA_036362905.1 Mordacia mordax
GCAAATCCAGAAACACGTTCTTTATAATGACCTTGATCCCTTCCAATCTGGGTTTAGATTAGGCCATAGTAATGAAACTGCTCTGGTAAAAGTAGTTGATGAGCTGTCACTGCCGATGAAGGCTTGCCCCAGTATTCTTGTCCTTCTGGACCTGAGCGTTGTCATTGCCCACCAGATCTTACTTAAGCGACTGGAGGGTATAGGGCTCTCTAGCTGTGCCCTGTTTTGGCTGAGCTCCTACCTTTCCGACCGGAAGCAGTTTGTCAGCCTCAGAGGACAAAACTCAGAGATCCATCCTGTTTTGTCTGGAGTTCCTCAGGGTTCAGTTCTCGGCCCACTCTTCTTCCGCATCTACATACAACCACTTGGCCATATCCTGCGCAGCCTCTATCTCAGCTACCATTACTATGCCGGTGACATCCAAATCTATATCCACACAAAGTCATCCATCAATGCGTCTGGTCTTTGCATGTCATCCTCATTGTCAACTGTGAAGGCCTGGCTCAATTCAGAATTTCTAAAACTAAATAGTGAAAAAACAGAAGTTTTGCTTGTAGAAACCCCACACCAGTTATCCAAGGCTGAACCTATCCATTTGATGCTTGACGACCAGACCATTGAAGTTGCTAAGGCAGTCCGGAGTCTAGGAGTGACTCTTGATTCCTCACTCACCTTCGAGACACACATCAACAAGGTGATGAAGGTAGCCTATTTCCATCTCAGAAATATAGCCAGACTGCACAACATCCTGTCACCTGCTGATGCTGAGAAGCTAATACACGTCTTCATCTCCTCACGAATCGATTACTGCAATGCACTGCTCCCTGGCACCCCTGCCTACCTGATCAATTGTCTTCAATGTGTGCAGAATGCGGCTGCTAGAGTCCTCACTCGCTCACCTATCCACGATCACATATCCCCACTACCGATGTCTCTCCACTGGTTACCCGTTAAATACAGGATTTAATTCAATATCCTGCTTTTCATCTACAAGGATCTCACTGGCGCTGCTCCGATATACTTACGTGACCGACTTCAGGCGCCCTCCTCAACACGACAAGTTCGATCCTCCAATACGGGCTTGCTGCATGTGCCCAGGTCGCACCTCATTTCGATGGGTGACAGAGCCTTCTCGCGCACTGCTCCCAGATTCAGGACTGCTCTTCCATTGGAGATTTGGTCGGCAGAGTCCTTGGGCATTTTAAAATCTCGTCTCTGAACTCATTTGTTCCGTAAGGCTTTCAAGTCCTCTGGCTAGGATTGTTGATGTGGCTCAGTGTTGTCATCCCGGGACCATCATCTCTTCCGATCTGCGCTTCCTCGGGAACATTTATTCCTTGTTTGTTGAAGAATATATATATTTTTATTATCGCTTATTTTACGTCCTTCTATAATCTATTGCTACTATTTGACTTTCAGTTGAGCTGTCCTGATGTTGACTTGCCGTTTTCTCCACAGCTCAGATTTGTAAAAAAAAACCTCCAAAAAAAACCGTTGTAGTTGCTTATTTGCTGTTCTTATCTTCTTATCTTGTTGTTGACCTTCCGTTCTCTCCGCAGCACTGTGCAGCGCTTTGTGACTCGCGAGTGAGATGCACTCTAGAAATGCAATTATTATTATTATTAATATGGATGAGTAGCCCCAATACCTTATAATGTCTGTTTCTGTGGGGATTCCACCTCCAGCAGTGGCAGAAGCAAGCAAGAGAGCAATTGCAGCGCTGCACCTTTTCTTTTTAACTCAAACGAGGCCCAATGCTATGCTGGTGGTGCAGTGAGTAATGCTACCGACCCAGCAAAAAGGTTTCGGGTTAGATTTGCAGCTCGTGTGCTGCTTTGCTCTATGACGTTTGCATGTTCTCTCTGTGTCCACGTTAGTTTTCTCTGCGTTCTCGGGTTTTCTCCCACAGTCTGAAGACATGCTGCATAGGTTAATTATCCTGACGAAATTGCCCTTGGTGTCCTGAGATGTTAGAATTTGCTTACCCCTCCCCGCTGCACAACTGTTAACAAAACTACATAAATCAGTGGTTCCTTCCAATTTAAACGAACACCGACTGACTGAAATGTACCACAATGCTCTTTCTACCACAGTGACTTAGGTCGCTTAGTGGTTTGTACATTTGCACATGCGAAACGGTGAATTTATTACTAACCTATTACGACTATTATTACTAATCGATTTCTGCTACTCGGAATCGATAACCGATTCCATAAATAGTGACCGGTATATTGGTTATTGTTTAACAAGCCCAGTGACGACATTTCCAATTTCACTTTCATTTAGACATTGTTTAAGATACTATTAAACCACCGTGGATACATTTTTCTTGTTCCTACAATTAAAGCCAACAACGTTAACTAAAGCGTTTTGGTTCCAGAAAGATTCCTGAAGGTGTGATGTTGTAATAATATAATGAGATTTCCCACTGTTTAGCTTTGTCTTGGCAATTACGAAGGTAATTCTCACAAAATGTAGAAGCCTCATTGCAATATATTCCCATGACATACAATTAGTGGTAGTGAAACTGGAGGGGGCTTTCATTGCTGAAAAATTTCACAAAAAAGAGGTGCTCCTCTGTATGTTTAATGGGCCTCACTTAGTGTGGATTTATAAGTGCCAATGAGGTGTTGAGGCTTTTTTACAAATTGGCAGATATGTCAAGCATTTTCTTTTCTATTTTAAGTTGTGTAGCCTCTTTAACGATGTGGGTAAAAACTGTACATTCATTTTGAAAAGGCCTAGTTTGGTGGATGGTGTAACGTCGACATAGTAGCCAATATAAAAATGACGTTGCAGTGAGGGTTTTTTTAGCTGTAAAATATGTCTTATTTGTTTAAAATGATAAACATGAAATACATTTTGACAGTGCCTGTCTCAAAAAACGTTACAGTTGAAATCATGGTATGGGATTACTCAGTTCATTGACATTCATCTGGAGAGCCATACAATAAATTAGCAAGACTTTGTGGAAAGTCAGCCATTTTTGTACCATGGAAAACGTCTCTACAATGATAATGCGGAATTGACATCATTTGTTCATAAATAGCAGTCGAGATGAGTGCCATGCTCGTTTTAATGTCAATATCATGAGTTTGTTTAGACAGTATCCACCACCGATTGCAATCCAAGTGTAGTTTAAACTCCTTAAGAGTGCAGAAGTGTATAGTCAGAGCATTGCAGAAGAAATACTCAAACTGTGGCCTACCTTGAAAGAAACTCCTTAGTATATTTAGACAGTTGTTAACATGCTCGTTACAAACAACATTGCAGGAAATGTAGTCACATAAGTGACTGATGTGTGTTTTAATTTGTGCTTGCCCAAAAGATATTTGAAAGTCTTATTTCACCCTTGGCAATAAAGAAATATTTCATGCGTCTGTTTAACATCTACGTTTGCAACCATATTAGAGCATATTGATTGGACACTGTCGTTTCTTTGCTACTCCAACAGCAACAAGCCGAACCCCAACCAGATTGCTGCCGCACCCGTGAAAGCGGCAGTGGCGAACGGCACGCCGCCCGTCGGTCTGGTTCTATCGCCACCGCAGAACGCGAGCACGGGACGCGCCTGTGAAAGCTGCTTCGGTCAGTTGCAAATAGCTTTTTTGTTTTTTTTTTACAAATTCCAACAGTTAATGCACACAGCTACCTCTCAGTATGTCCGGTTGTCTGTCTGTAGCCGGTGGTCACAACAATAATACTAACAATTGCATTTATAGAGCGTTTTCACCCGAGGGTCACAAAGCGCTGCATTAAGCTGCGGAGAGAATGGCACATTAACAACAATAACGGCAGTAAACGTGATTCATTATTAATGGAACTTTACTAGAAACATTTGTGCTGTTCGTGATATAACATATGAAAACTGGCTAAAGTGATGAAGGGGTTGTGTAAAGCTTGGAGACTAGATTAGTGCTAAAGGACGTGCCTTGGTATCTCGGTTCTTGCCGGCTGAGGCACACCTTCTGTAGCGGAGCTGCTATCTAAGCCCCATTGTCTCACTGCGGCTGCGTATGAACATGCTGCTCTCTGCAGGGCTGGTGCCCCCTTATTCGTATACAAAGTAAGTTGTCTTGGGCAGCACACTTAGCGAGCAGGGGTGATGGCCGGTGGCCAAGACAAAACACTGAGAGCTAAAAGAGAGAACATACCCAAACAAACATTCGCAACAAAGATGGAAATCTGGGTATGTGCGGAAGTGAGATGGCTTGTTACATCGCAAAATCATGAGAGCTTGGGATGTGTCCTTAATCCAGCAGTGGATGGTTACTGGCTTCTGATAATGTCAACGATCATTGTGGGAATTGGTGAGTCTTTTGTGTTACTTGCTACTCGGGAGCCTACCCTACCCAGCCAGGCAGCACATCCTCCTTTCTCTCCACTGCGCCACTGCCAGCCCTCCCCTCGACCTCCCGGGACAAGGCAAGCAATCACCCACTGCGTAATGGCAACATGGCGCAGTGGCTGTCTGGGTGATAAGTTGCTTGTGTTTAGTGCCCCGAGGGCGCGGGTGGGTGGGCGGGTGGGGGAGACGCCGGCTTTGTGTCAAGTCTGGCCGAGGCAAGACGCAGACGAGGGAGCGCTGGTGCCGTGTCTCCACCATGCGGTGCCGAGAAGCCACTACAGCTATCAGAGTCACTACGGCTGCAACAGCAGTCACCACTTGTGCTCAGTAGATGGAGTGCCTGCCCCTGTCAATGTGCGTGTGAGTGCTACATAGTGGGCATTAGGTCAGAGAAAGATTCGCCCATAGAAATATTCTCCCAGGTCTGCTCTTACCACTCCTTAATTTCTTTGTATCTATCCACTCCTGATGAAAAGCTTCCCCACCCCCTATCTTTCATGGTGTGTGACCATAATTCTCTAAGCTGGTCAAGGTGGATTGTTAAAGGAAAGGGAGAGGACATGACTGGTTCAGAGCTTGTGGCTGGTTATTAAACTTGGTAGTTAATGCAGTGCACTTAGTGCAGTGACTTAACTGTGGAGTGACTTAACTCTGCAGTGTTCTAATCACTATGGTGTGCCACTACTGTACTGGGTTTAAATTTGCCAGGCATTCAAATATATTTTTTAAACAATCTGTGTTTCTATCGAGTTTCTATTAAATTACAAAACATCCGATTACACAAACATATATTCGCTGATACGAGTTCATTTCGCATTCCGTGTTCTTGACTGGAAATAAAACTTGACCTTGCTATTTCCATACGACAAGAGCAGAATAGTACTTATATATGAATATTACAGTATGCTTTATAAGGGCGGCGCGGTGGCCCAGTGGTTAGCGCTGTCGCCTCACAGCAAGAAGGTCCCGGGTTCAAATCTCTCGGCTCGGGTGCCTTTCTGTGTGGAGTTTGCATGCTCTCCCCGTGTCCGCGTGGGTTTTCACCGGGCACTCCGGTTTCCTCCCACAGTCCAAAAAGCATGCTGCTGCATAGGTTGATTGGCTCGCAGGCTAAATTGCCCCGCAGTGCCCGGCGATGGACTGGCGTCCTATCGTCGGTATATCCTTGCCTTGTGCCCTGTGTCTGCCGGGATAGGCTCCGGCTTCACCGTGACCCTGTATAGGACTAAGCGGTTTCAGACAATGAGATGAGATGAGTATGCTTTATCATCCTTATCACTTCTGTGTAACATGGAACGCTCGTTCGTCAGTTGGTTGTTTGGCGCTGGTTATGACTTTGCTTTGACGCAAGCAAACGTCGCCGACGTGTGGCACCACCCCCCTTGCAGCTGCCAGTTCATGCCAGTGGTACTCGTGGGGGCCACCCAACATGCAGTGCCGCCTCTGCTCCTCCTGCTGGACCTACTGGAAGAAGTACGGTGGCCTCAAGATGCCCACACGCTTGGAGAGCGATCGTGCTGCTCTCATCCGTGCAGGAGGCCTGGTATGTGTGAGTGTGAGTGCTCGAGTGAGTGGTTGTGTAAGTGAGTGAGTAGCTGAGTAATCATGTTAGTCGATGAGCGGGTGACTTGGTCTCATAGACCAAGTCCTTAACATGGGTGGTGGAATCCGTGACTGAAGTTGATGAATAAACGAATCCGTGTATTAGTGAGAGCAGAGTGATAAACTCCATAGACTGGATCAGGACTCATCTTGACCAGAAGGGATGATGTCAATGGTCAACAAGAATAATGATGAGAGTGGCAGCCAAGGAATACAAGACATTTTTGAGAGGATGCCCTCCAAGGTGCTGTAGTGTCAAGTATCGGGTCATGTGCAGGACATGGATAGATTACTACATCACAAGGTCACGAGAGACAGTGGCGTTTTGGGGAGGCCTTCATCCAGCGGTGGATTTATCATGATAATTATTGTGTTGAGTCCCATTTTCAATATTCTTTTATTATCCAATAGAGACATTTCTTTGAATCCACTCAACAATCTAAAGAATTCTCAAGCTTTGAAGTCTTCAAAGGCAAATCATTTAAAAAATCAGTTTGTTATTATCTTCTTGCACTGGTTGTTTGCAAGCACATCCTTGTAATGGATGCGGTATAAATATATGGTGATATAACATTAATGTACATGGATTAAAAGGCATACATTTATGCACCCCAAATTCGATGCATGTGTCACTATTGTAATCATCACTGAATCATTACACCTCTAAGTTTAACCAATTCTTTCCATGGCGTAATGGTTAACACTCTTAACTTGCAATCCAGAGGTTGTATTGATGTAGGTGTTTACGGCTCGATGTATGAGAATTGCTCTTCATAGCTATTCTTTCAGGATAGCCATTTGAAGTATTCCTTATTTCGCCTTCATTTCGCCTCCCACATTGGAAACACCATCAGGTGCTCTGAATCGCCTAATGATGCCTCCAATGCCGGAAAATGCGTCCAACGTCGGAGGTGAAATGTCTTGAACGAGAGAAGGAACACTCGACATGGCTGTCCCAAAAAATTAGCTGTGGAAAGCAATTCTCATTCTGAAGGTTATTATTTTGGTCTCTTGGCGTAGTTGCGACATACACTACAGTCCATCTGTTACGTGTAGTGGGGTAAAGCCTGGGTACTCCCACCAATACATCTCATGAAATGTCATTGTTGTTGATTTGCCGTTCATGTGTCGTTGTTGTTTCTGACGTGCCTTCCTCTCCACAGCTCTGTGTAGTGCTTTGTGACCCCCGGGTGAAAAGCGCTCCAGAAGTGCAATTATTATCTGGCCTATGCCAGCAGTGTCATGAGTAATCAGTTTTTAGGGCTGCACTTTTAGCATCCTCCATAATGAGTACGTGATAGTGCTTATCCTCAGGAAAGAGCTCTATCAGTTAATGTTTTTAAAATGTGTACATTGGGTTTTGACTTCTTGCTCATCTTTAGAATACCGTTTTTATGTTCACAATATTGTTGGTAATTTTTATAATATTGAATTATTCCTTCTATATGTTGGCATTGTGTTTATATGGATATGCATCTCAGTCTAACCATAACAAAAATGGATTTTAGACTACTGCAAGAGCAGTTAATTAGCTGTTTTGTTCTGTATACAAAAATAGCAAACAACCCCTGTAGGAAATATAAAGGTGGTGGCTCTCAAAGATAAAGTGGATCATCTGGGGTAATGAGGTGGTGTCTCTTGAGCCTGGATTAGTGCCCTGAGCTACAAAGGTTCTTGTATGTGGCAAGTCCAGTGGTCTTACTCTGTTAAAGAGTAATCTAATTAACAAACACCCACCCCTGAAATTGTGCACCTAATATGGCTGCACAAAACTCTTGGATATGTGAAATAAACTTCATATTTGCATCAGAGGGAAATTAAATCTCCCAAGCAGAGCTCAAATTATTTTATCATTATCCTCGCTCTGATTATCGTCATTACTTACATCATAAAATAATAGTTTAAAATAATAGTCTATAGCCATTATTCAGTGTGATATTTGATGATGTATGTTCAGTTAACCCCACCGTGTGGTATCGGTGATGAGTGATGAGTGACATAACAGCGGTAATGAGTGACATAACAGTGGGTGTTAGCATCTGGGTTAAATCCAGATCACCGGAGATAAAGTATGTGTATGAAGTTTTAAAGATGTATGCAAATTGATTTATTAAAATTTATTTGTATAAATATTACCGATAACAAACTGTTTAGTAGTAATCGAAAACAACCAAAGTGCTCGAAAAACAACACCTTTTGCGGAAGCAGGAATTCCGCTCGAGGGGCCATGTGTCGTCACGTCACTGCCAGGGCCCCCACAGCTCGGTGAGCCGGAGCAACGGCAGTCCCAAGTTCACGCTGAAGACGCGGCAAGCCTTCTACCTGCAGACCACCAAGCTCACCCGCCTTGCCCGCCGCCTTTGCCGTGACTTGCTGCACCCGCTACAAGCCGCGCGCCGGCCGTTCCTGCCCGTTAACACCACCGCCATCAAGGCCAAATGTATGGGATACACACTCACACGGGGGGAAGGGGTAATGATAATGATGAACACTCATGGGCAGGTAATTCTGCTCTTATGGGTAGAAAAAAGTAGGGATATAGAGGCAAAAATGATTTATGGCACCTTTTCCCAGATAAGGATGTAATTTTCGTACAACAACAACCACCATTCTACACTACATGGTGGTGACATTACCATGGCACATATGCCAGGCGAGTGACACCCTGAAACCACGTGAAGTGTTGGAAACTCATTCTCCTCCTAAGTGACCCTTAGCATTGTTGCACTTTTTTGATTCGAGTAAAAAAATCGTTTCGCCCTTGTAATGTTTAGTAACTAAAATAACTCTTTGGATAATATAAATGCGATTGTTTTGGCTATATCTAATTTAAAATCGAGCTATATATTTAAGTTTCTATTCATAATGCTTTTTCATGTTCAAAATTTGTTGAGAAGGGTCCCATGTTGTATGTGGAGTGCTCTTACCAATAACATCTGGATCCGACAACTTGTGTTTAGCAAACATGAGTGCTTTTAAGCCTATAGAAGGTCAAAACCTGTGCACATTTTGCTTGCTCGAATAAATTTTGCTTGAACACATTTTTTTGAGTTAAGATTGTCTGGAATAAGCAATAGGTTTATCGACTATAACATTTTTTTATCAGGGGAAACAAAACAGTTCTGGTAATAGTCTTATAACATGTATGTTTCTGTTCAGAAGATCTAGCTCTGCCTTGAAGAAGAGACAGTCTTATTTAACTTTCAGTTGGTTTTAAAGGTCACCTCTCTAAGCCCCAGATATCCCACCCACGTGTACTGATTTTAAGCAAGTTGAGAATGCTGAACCGCATTATAAATACTCCTTTTAATAATACAAACACATGGTGGCTTTTCCATGAGTAATCCGGTTTTCTCCTACATGTGCCATGCTCCTTAATATGAGATTGGCCGAAAGTCATTCTCCACAATCTGGCAAAAAAAAAATGAGGCTCACGTTGAGTCGATGGTATAGGTTCCAGATCTTCAGGCAGCAGAGGAGAATTGAGCAAGCTCCCACTGAGTGAAGGTTGACTTCAGTCGGAGCATGAGTTATCGAGATGAGTAATCTGTTTTACAAGAAACAATTCACGAGCGGTCATATAAATAATGGAGCTGTCCTTACACTGTGATATTATTATTACCTGCACAGGAAGCGAAACACGACAAATCAAACTTATAAATGAATGCAGAGTCATGTGTAATATGGAACTACGTGCGGTGCATAGAACCTCAAGTTGTTAAGCCTAAGCTGAATATGATAAAAAAGAAGACCATTGCATGTTAACACATCTGCTTAGGTTATGTGTACTAATGAGCCATAAATAAATATTCTAAACGGAAACCACGATGATGCTGATGCAGGCAGTTGAAGTGTGATTAGTTCCCGCGGGCCTTGAAACTTGGTGTGTTGTAGTGGATACTGTATGTTTCATTAAACGTAGCATAGTGGAGTTGCATACAAATAAAAAAAATCTTTGTGATGTGGCCCAGTGACTCGAGAGTTTTAGCTGTATGATTAAACCAGATTCTCAAGTGTAGTGGGTTGATGATCTCTATGTGGTCACCGATGACTGCAAAGGATAAAAAGTCCTATTACATTAAGTTTGTGTTTGTATTTTGGATGAATTCCATTGCTGAGAATTACTGAATCATTGCTTTATCATACAACAAACATAACTGTGAAGGTGGCTGATAAAGTTCTAACTCATAATGTGTATCAACTGTCAATTAAATGCATTTCACAAGTGGTTCTAAGATATTCTATTTTCATGGACCGTTCATAATACAGTGATGCACTGCTCTGCAAGATCCCAGTGTCGATTCTTCATTGCTTGACATGGCACAAATACCGCAATTGGGGAGGAAACATACTATATATTTTACATAATAATAAACTCCCTTTGTGTGTTTTTTTTTTTGCATTTTTAGGTGCAACGCGACTGCCTGAAGTTGCAAAGGAACCTGTTAAACCCAGATTTATGACCCGGAAGCCTTTGGAAACCATTGCTAAATACTTGGGTAAGTTATCTGCTCAACACAATTTGTACGGAAGTCTGTAATCTTTTGCCACGACGCTATTACACCTACTTTAATGATCTCTCATTAGAGCTGTCTAGAGTCGTATCATTATCATCAGCCATTGCATAGCCACTGTTGGATGAAGGCCCCCTCATGCTATCGTTATCCCCAGTGGTCCAGTGTGGCTACCATCCCATCTCACACCTGTACGTAACTTGATCTCATCACCCCATCTCCGGATTAGTCATCTCTTGGATGTGTTCTCTCCCTTTAACCGCTTTTCTGTAACGAATCTCGCCCATCAGCCTGTCTGGCAATGCGCCCTGCCCATGCTCATATAATCTTCTTATGAGACCCATCCGCGAAAGCATGCATTACCACAGACGGAGCGGTGAACAAAGTTTCTGCATAGGAGTTGTATGGATTGTTGCATCGTCAGAGTAAGCGAGAGCACTAGTTTGGGCTGTGAGTGAACAGATCTTGGCTCGTGACAGTGGTGAACATGTCGTGCACCTCTGTGCTGGTTTTGCAGAGGCTCATCCATGCCCCAAGAGGGCAGTGCCAAAACCCAGTTCGGGAGTTTCCACGCCAACCAAAGTGAGGTCAACCATCAACCATGGTTCCCCCACCATCCTGGGCAAGCGCGGCTATGAGCAGCACAACGGACTGGACGGTACAAGTGGGTTGAACCATCTCCACCTCCCGTTCATCAGCATGGCTAGCGGTGTCCATGTGTAGTTGGCCTTCCCTCTGTGTACTTTTCTGTCCGTTAATCCGTGCGTCTGACTGTGCGTCTGTGTGTCATGGTTTTGGTAGTTTAAGCCATCGTTTGTGAGAGGTACATTTACTGATGTAGGTTTTCACGGAGAGAGGAGGAGTGATTAACGTGGCTATCTCGAAGGAGAAGCTTTTGGAAGCAATGGCCACATTTAGTAAAAAAATTCGACACATAGGAATATGTTTGTTCATGTAACCATGTGAAAATTCAAGAGACCAGGCTAGTCTTCTTTTCAAGAGTGGGAGCCAGTTTGTCTGTAGAAGAACCACTGTTGACTAGAAATGTGTACAGCAGACCGTAGAGATAAGCAAGGTTTGTATGTTGTGCTGTTTGACCCCAGAAGCATGATAGACTAATTTGATGCTCGATTGTGCAAAATAAATTAAAATGTAAAAACGAGAGTAGATATATTTGGGTTAGTTTGGAATCTAAAGTTTATGCAGTGAATATTGGTGTTCCTTTGTTTTTTTCCCTGCTTTATTCTCCCTTGACATTTTTTTCCCTTTCAGTTTAATCAGTTTGTCTCTTCTTCAGCATCTAATCTCTTGTACGAGACTGTTTTGTTAACATGCCCACGTCCTGTCAAATGAGAGAAGCGACGATAAGACCATTGCTCAGTGTCTGTTTAAATACACTCATCTGTATGTCCAGCTTGGAAAGCATTTGATTTATTTTAAGGGGTATATAAATCGTATGGAGGCAAGGTGGCACAGTTGCTTAATGCAAGTATCCGTGTATCAAAATTGCACAGATACTTGTGCCTCATAGTAAGAATTTAATGTGTTCGATTACTAACTAGGTGCCTTTCTGTGTGGAGTTTGTATGTTCCCTCTCCTATTATGCATGGGTTTCTTCCATGTTTTGTAGTTTTCTCCCATATCTCAAAAATATATATAGTGTCAGTGGTATTAAAGAGACATCCCAATGTTGAAAATGTGCCTGTAA
>JAZEWT010000013.1:8683415-8701434 GCA_036362905.1 Mordacia mordax
TCGAAGCAATCATCAGCTTCCCAGTATTTTCACTGTCTCACAGTACTGCAACAATAATCCATCAGACGGCTGCACATATTACAAACACTAATATGTAGGCTACATAGGAGACTTTTACACGCACATTTTTGTCTTTTGGGCTTGCATAGGCACGCCTAATTTTATTATTCCCAGGTAGGATAATTCACCTTTAGCATTGTTTTTCGGAAAAGATCTATAACCATGAATGTCAGTGGAGAGGTCTTCATGTGAAACTGTTATTTATAATTATTATTTAGCAGATGCCCTTTTCCAAGGCGACTTACATAACCACATACATACACATTTATAATAAGTAATACCACATAAATATTACTGGTTGCGCAAAATTGCATAATGTCAAAGTGTCGTTTTATATGTCAAACCTGTAAATAAGAGTTGTATAGATGCACCTTGAGCGGTTTCCAATGTGATGTGAGTGATTCTGTGTTATTCATTTCTGTTGAGATGTCATTCTATCATGTTGAGGCCAGCGTAGTAAAGCAGCCAACCTTGGAGTGGGAAGTGTGGCGTGACCAGGTAAACCAGTAAGTAGAGGGGTTAAGAAGATTTGTTGGGGTAGATAGTGGAGCAGAGATGAATTGACACAGATAGGTGAAGACAGCGGTGGGTAAGAACGAAGGTTTTAAATCTGATGCTGCCAGTCATCGGCAGCCCGTGTAGAGAGCGGCGTAGAGAAGTTGAATGGTAAACGTGAGGAAGTGAAAAGACTTGGCGAGCTGTGCAATTTTAAATAAGTTAAGTGGAGGGATAGCATACGCAGGCAGACCAGCTTGGAGAGAGTTGTGGTAGTCCGGGTGGGATAGAACCAAAGCCTGGAATCAACCTTTGAGCGGATTCCACGGTAATATATGGATAGATTTTGTGGATGCTGAATAAGTTAAACCAACATGTACAAGATAGACTGGAGATGTAGAAATGTCAGAGAACAATCCAGGTTGTCACCAAGGATCTGAACAGACACGGAGGCAGAAATAGTTGTCTAACCAATAAAAATGACAAAGGGTAGATTGGGGCAAAGGAGTGAAGAAGGCGGAAGACAAAGGACATCTGCTTTTAAAAGGTTTTATTGTAAATGGAGGTCACACATCCATGATGAAATGGCCGAAACAAAGACATTTGAGAATGAATGTCAGGGTTAGGTGAAGACTTTAAACGAGCTAGACATTGTCAGCATATAGGTGATAAGAAAAGCCAAAGGAAGTGATCAGTGGGCCAATAGGGCGCATAAACAGAGAGAAAAGCAGAGGGCCAAGTACTGAACCTTGAGGGACACCAGTAAGCAATGAGTGGCAAGTATATATTAAGCTATGCTAAGACATCCAATAAAGTAGTGTCCCATGAGTGGGAATGCAGGTGTGCTGCGGTTCTAATAATTACCCTGAGCCAATACTTGAAGTGTAAAGCTATTCCTCTTTAGTATTATCACTTGAGTTGGTTTCATTATGTTGCTCAGCCTCCGGATTAACTGCATTGCCAGGAAGTCTAGACCATGTCGAGACTAACTTGCATTTGCACGTGTCTCACATTAACCACACAGGCAACATGAGGAAGCGTCTTCTGATGCCCTACAGGGGTAAGTATGCATGGTGTGCTTGGACAATCTTTTCAATGTCCGTCTATGTTCACGTACCTTCTATATTTGTACAGCATAATTTCTCTACCTTAATATTTGTGACCCCCTCATGATACAGCTTTCTGCAATTTCCAGCCATCTTATGCGTGTACTCATCTCATCTCATTGTCAGAAACCGCTTACTCCTGTACGGGATCGCGGTGAGCTTGAGCCTATCCCGGCAGACACAGGGCGCAAGGCAGGGATACATCCATGATGGGACGCCAGTCCATTACCGGGCACTGCGGCCAATTTAGTCTGCAAGCCAATTAACCTATGCAGCAGCATGTTTTTTGGACTATGGGAGGAAACCGGAGTGCCTGGCGAAAACCCACGCGGACACGGGGAGAGAACTCGCAAACTCCGCACAGAAAGGCACCCGAGCCGAGGTTCGAACCCGGGACCTTCTTGCTGTGAAGCGATAGCGCTACCCACTGGGCCACCGTGCCGCAAGTGCAATGCATTAATCAGTCTACTGCTGGACGAAGGTCCTGCTTAAGCCTTTGCAGTCATAATGTTTTTTTGATCATACTTCATCATGGAGGTCAATGTGGGTTTAAAGGGTGAGGCCCAGGGCAGTGTTCATATATCACCTGCCACTGATGTTAAATGTGATTGGGAATCAAACTTGGGTAATGGGTGTAATAGTATAGCACGCTCACTATTGGGCCACACAAGTTGTGGATAGAAAAGAAGGGTTATCACAAAATTGCAGACTAGCAGCTCACGAGAACAGCAGTTAAGAAACTGTTGTGGATTGTATCTTTGTTTCCCTGTTTTCAATGTGAATTGAAAATGTTCTACGGCTTAGTTGCTTCTTCTTAATATGCTTGTTCTCTACGTGTGATCCATTCCACTGGCTGCTTTAACGAGCATTATATATTGCTGGAGAGTTGTAGTGGCAAAGCTTGCAAATGTGAGTGCGTGTGCACACCTGTGCTTGTGAGTGTATATTCGTGCCGATTTACTTTTTAAAAACTTGCGCTCACAAGGAAAACATCGGCGTAACAGGTGGACTGGAAAACAAACGACAGTCTGTTATTTATGTGTATGGTGCCTAACAACACCACTTGGAGGAGGAGGAAGAGGAGTAGGTGGTGTTACGTGACGTGCATCTTTTTTTAGCTCTCATTTTTTTAATAACCGCACTATTAAAGTCACAGATCACATCACAACAAGAATCTCACCCACATGACTTCGTATGAAACCGAACCAGCCCAATAGAGTGATGATGGCGATGTGTAAAATAACACTGAGTTTTGCTTATCAAAACATTTTGTTGCAAATATACTGCAAGACACATGCCGTAACCCTCAAATCTACAAATGTGTGTGAACGAAGGTTGCGTGGTGTCTTTAAATCGTCTAGCACCTTTACTATAAAAATGTGAGTCGAAAATTATTGCAAGTTTGGCGAAATCGTAGAAACAGTGCATTGGTCTTCTCTTTCATGTGGCATTTCAAAATTAACAGATTGGGTTCATAACTGTGTAGTGTCTTGGGTCATGAGGTTGATCACAGTTGTATTTTTCCTGCTGCAGAAGCATTTTGGGCAATAACCAGCAGTTGGAGTGTGATTGCATTTCACGGCAGTCACTATCGACTGATATATCGAGACGCATTGTCTCCGTGATGCCCATAGGCTTACATAACACCCCGCAGTCTTACATTGATACCCATACACTTCGACAAAGACCCATACTATACAATTAAATGTGGCATGAGTGATGGATTGCATGCATTTCATCGCAGTCAATTTACGAGAGTATTTATTTCCCACGCATGGAGGAGAAAGTAGCCTCACTTTCTACGCGAAGCTACGACACTGCTAAATGTTGTCCATTTTCTTAAATATAAGGGAATGCCAGATAGTGGTTTTGTTGGATTTTCGATAAAGACATTATTGACATGGCTGGCTGAATCACAATCCTATGGCTTCTGCTACACTTACAAGGGAGGTATTCACACCTGTCATTTGTGCTTCTAGGACAATTCAGTATAACCCAGTGTCTTCACGATAAGAAGAAACTTGCTATTTGTTGCTACATCTTTGTTAAGTGTTTTGTTAGGGACATCACAGGCTGACAACCACTTATCTTTTCGTCGAAAATGGGTCTAGTTACTGGCTAACCGAAGGGTTGAGGCATGGCTAGACGGTGACGATTTGAAGTCTTAAGTGTTGGTGTTGTATCCTTACTCTGGTGAGACCCTTGGATAGTCGTTTAAACAATCACTCCTTTGTGAATAATTTCTTACTATTCAGAATCTTATTGGTGTATAGTTTGTATTAAATAGTAATCGTCATCGATTCGTACACATCTTCATTGTTTGAGGCGTGGGATGAGCCCTTACACGGAGGTCTTTGTGGATCAATGGATATTGAGGGAGATACTCTTTTGCTTGTATTATTGCGACTTTTCTAGCCTGTGCACACCTTTCTGCCTTCTAGGTCTCTAATATGTTTATAATATTTGCAGAAAGTGTTATTAATGGTTTATTGATGGGTTGGTAGTGCAGACGGTGCAGTGGGAAATTACTTTTTCACACCCTTCTCAATTTAGTCTCTCATCGCCACACACTATGAAGACCTCACTGTCCATCACTGATTAACAATTAACGCTGCTAAATGCCCACTGGAGACAAACACGCCGATTCGGTTTCTTTCCAATGGCCGTCGGTGAAAGTGCCTTCTGATGGATGTTACCACTGAGTGAATTGCCTGTTTAATGAGAATAACCTCTAATTTAGTCAATATTCCAGAGGCATGTGGTGTTGGATCATGCCTAACAATGGAACATCTTATTTTAGTTTCTTATAGACTTAATTCCAGGTAAATGCTTTCTTGGTTTTGGCCATATTGATGAACAATTGCAATGCACAATATACCTCGGAGTAAAGCTATACCTGTTTGTTTTACAGGTCTTTCAAACCATGGACAGGTAAGGCAGTTGGTAAGTGTCCACTGATATAATTGTTATTTCTAATGGTTTTAATTGTAGTAAAGTATTCTGTCCTGTAGTCTCCAAATTATATTACCTCTATATGTTATGTTAAAGAAATGGTTGAGGGTCTATCTTTTGATCCGATCTGTAAGTTATGCTTGTTTTGTAAAACCTTATTGGCACTGGACACAACTTTGGTTTAGCGATATTACTTTTCCGAGAATATGAAGATCTGAAAAATTAGTGATTTTTTTTTTACTCAGTTAGCATTGAGGCAGTGCTCGTATCTTGTACCCAGCTCTAAGTCAGTTTTAGGAAATTCCACATTCTATTTCTATAATGGGGTAAGCCTATAAGTAGTAGGGACAGGCACTGATACCTATTTTATTGATCCCAGAAAGCTGATGAGCATAGTCAACTCCCCACCTGGCTGGTTTAACCAGGTTGACGGTCAACAATATTGACAAAGCGACAACTGACCATTCGTTATCAATACTCGCTTAATCCTGCACAGGGTTGTGGGCCACCACATCCTGGGTATGCCCACGACAACGCGGGGGCATACCCAGGGTGTGACACCAGTACATCGCAGGGCACACTTATTGGGGGCAATTTACTCAACAGGCCAATTAACCTGGTCAGCAGCGTGTCTTTGCATCTTAGTTTGATGCACTCTACCACAGTTTTGCTGTCATGCTTACAACCTTCATTTCAATGAAATACGGCGATGGACTGGCGTCCCGTCGTCGGGTGTATTCCTGCCTTACGCCCTGTGTTTCCGGGATAGGCTCCGGCTCACCGTGACCCTATATAGGATTAAGCGGTTTCAGATAATGAGATGAGATTTCAATGAAATAGCAAAGCGATTGCTATGCCACCAAGCCACCTTAGCACCTAATTGACCCCCCCTCCCCTCCCGTGCCTGTCCCTGCACGTGTGCCTCCCGCAGGCATTGGGCACGCGCCCATACCTCATCAACGGTAAGCCGTACCCGGCTAACGTGAAGCTGCTGAAGCCCGGAGGAATCTCCCTCGTCAAGAGGCGACGCATGAACTGGATCGACGCTCCCGATGACGTCTTCTTCATGGCCACGGATGAGACGAGGTGAAGTACGGTTTGTTTACGTTATAGAGCATGATGAGGTAATCATCATAGGCAGATGAAACAGGAAGCTGTTAAGCCTGACTCTGTAGTGGGAAAGAGAAGTGGTGACACAGTAAACGGCCAGTTAGGCTGTGTTCTTAGCCAACATGGTTTTCTTCCAAATGCAAAAAGCTCTTTGAATTGGTTTTTACCAACTGTCCCATTCCCAGACTTTTGAGAAATAATTTTTAAGGTTCTTTTAAAGGCTTTTCTTTGTAAATTACGTTGATTGTGAAAATAAAATTGAGATTGTTTTTTTAATCAAAAAAACAGATGTGCAGCGAATCATGTTATTCTAACTATATCGTTCTAAATTAGTTTGTTACCAACACAGGCTCTGCTATGGTAACTAATTTGCTAATTATTGTTCACGTCATTGTTGTTTAACATTGCTGTGGTTGCCGGCGGCAGGAAAGTGCGCAAGTTGCTGCCCTCGCTTGAGATGAAGAGGGCAGCCCGGCGACCGTACAGGCGAATCGCGGTTAAACCGCCGCTGGGTCTGGGCCTGCCCTTACACCTCGTCGCCCGCCAGCCCATCAACGATGAGCCCATTGTCATTGAGGACTGAAAGGGTACGGCGGGGACGGGGTGGCACAAAAGAGTGACGAGGTAGATCGCAGGAGGCGAGCGGTGGAATGTGGAGGAGATCGGGGCGGAGGGGGGAGAGGACAAGAGGGGGGACCCATGTCACCAAGTGACGCTCCTCTCAACCCCGCTCACGTCCATCGCTGTGTCCTCGACCCCATCGCCACCTTGCAAGCCTTCCTCAAAAAAAAAATGTCCTGGGGATGATGGCGAATTCAGCGACCAGGAGGAGGCACCTGAAGAGAAACCTGCTGATGAGAACTCGCCGCACAAGCGGATTTAATGCGTGGCATAAGCTGCTTTTTTAAATGGAAGTTTCGTGTACTTGGCTAGATAAGGTCACTTAGTGACAGGGAGGCATGGCCCGAGAGCTCTCATGAGAGACGGAATGAAAAGCATTGTGGTTTCCTAGAATGCCGCCTCACAGACGCTCGTTACAGGCACGCTTTGCTGACCGTCACTCCTTCACCCTGCCGCAAGCACCGCGTCATTTTATCCATTCAGTTTCTCATTTCGCACAAATAAGGAATTTTTTTCTTCCCTGTAAACAGGCATGATAGCTTTAGTGTCTGCGATTTATAAACTAAACTGTTTTGGTTATATTTCTCATTACCTTTTTTTCCTTTTCGGTTGACATTGTCGTTGTTGTAGCCTTTGCTGTCACCGCCGCACGCTATTCGCTTTGTAGCCGTTTATATGTCCGTTTATCCGTTACTTCGCACCTTGCGCCTGCAGGGAACATTTGCACGCAGCCAGGGCTTAATTTCATCCACGTCTTTCTGGGGGTGAGGCTACCTGGGAAAAAATTTCCGGCCCCCAAAAATATGACAACAACAATATGACAACATGTGGGACCTCCCCGGATAGTTGTCTATGTGCCGAGGTGCCTCTCACATTGTGTGATTATGGTGAGTGAGTTATTACATTTTTCTTTTTGCTTCTGCATTTAGGGTTTGGTTTTCTGCTCACTCCACTAAGGTTGTTGCTGCGGCAGAACGGTTGGCACACTCGACTTGCAATCCAGAGGTTAATTATTATCAATTAGCAGGTTGTAACTTTGGCTCAGTTTGGTTTCTGGGCATGGCAATTAAAATGATGGTATAAGTTACTTAACTTCCTGTCACCTGTGTCTACCCAACAGCAGTTTAAATTGGGATCATAACAGTTAGTTGGTCGGCAGATTACATGTGGTGGGGGTAATGTGTGGGTACTCCCAGCTCTTCCAAGGCGTCTGGCCAGCATGGAAAAGTAGGCCAAAACCCCTCTATAGAGGTGTTTTCCACTGCTCTGTCTAGTGGAGGCTCTTCCATCAACAGTGGTGTGAGCAAGTAATTGCAGGGATGCACCTTTACCTTTATTCCCCTCTGTTGGTGACCCATGAAATATTGAGTGAGAAATTAAGTCCTGCACGTAGTCCTGAGTTGTTTTTGACTGGCCGCGTGTCTTTTGTCCGCTTGGCGAGAGATAAAACCCCAGATTCTTCCCCGCAATTGAACCCTCGTAGGCTCGGATCTCTGTCGTGTTTTGCATGAGCTAATGTGGTGGTCGCAGTTGACTCCGATATTTTTTTTTGTTTTTGCATCACCCCCTTCCTAGCTCTCCACCCTAACTCTCCCTCTCCTTAACCCCCAATCTCTTCCCGTCCCTGACTTTTTGCTAAAGCAAAAAGTGTCGAAATTGTTTTCAATCAAGTTTTTTGCAAGAAGAGTTGTAAACTCGTTTTTGAACTAAATTAGCTTATCATTGCTTACGTATGTGAGAAGAATTACAACTTTCGTAATGGGCTTTGTTTTTTTCTGATGCCCAAACACGTTTTTTTCTTTATAAAAAGAAACTGTTAATATTGCATATGATGGCTTCTTAGTTTGCTAATATGTACATAATTAAATGTTACCCTAGTTTTAGTTTCTAGCGTGTAATAGCCATTCCACTTTACATTTTTGAAAAATGCTACCGCTGTAATATTTTGGAGTGAAATGATGTGAGGAGAGGTCGACTTTTTGAGACAATAAAAATGCCAATTTGCATTTTGGTGCTAGGAGCTGCAAGGGGAGGTGAGGTGGCAGATGGGTAATTTTTGCATTTTTTAACCAATCCGTGCGTGCTTTGAGATGATGTCACAATACATTCAGCAGACTGGCGCTTTGCCTGTGCTTTGGTTAGCAGCTCATGTACCCGGTTGTTAAGGTTGTACCTCGCGCCATCGCAGTAACAGTGTTACCAGGGCCATAAGCTAGTGTTCATAAGCAAGGTGCGAAAACCTTTTCTCTTTTGTATGAAGCGTTGTTAAGACGATAGCTAAATTATGCAATTATATATTTCATGTGCATCTTTTTATAGTCTAAAAGACCGAGACCGCAGTTGTGTTTGTTTGATTGGTGGCGATGCGTCCGCTTTATTAAGAAAACAATGGTGACAAAAAAAAGTGATGCGTCTATGGACACCTCATGCCCCACCTCGTCCCACGATCTTCCACAGTGTTAGAAGAGTAGCGCCAAGTTATCTTGTATCTCTGTTTCACTGTACAGCAGTGTTGTTTTTCCACTGCAAGAAGCCGAGCCATGACGCCGACGTCACTTGATGAAACGAGTGGAGATGCACTTAGGTGACGCAATGCCGTTCATCGTTTTCTCGTGGTGTATGAACTGACGTCGACCACAATTATTGCATTTTTATCCCCTGCCCCAGAGTATTATGGTTTGGTTTCTGACTCGGCATGGCAAATTATACTGTGGAAAACCACCCATAGCATGATGGCTCAGCTCAGTTGTGCCAGTGGAAAAGGAGTATAACGTACCTAATATGATTAGGGCTGAGTGACTTGCAAAATTTAAATATTTTATAGAAGGGACAGAAGTATGAGTTTTTGCACTTATATAGTCGAGTCGATGCTTTTGGCTCTGCGAACTGGAAGAACTTAATGTTAGAATTTGAGACCCCCTCCAAAAAATGTAAAACAGGTGGTTCGATTATATTAACTCGTAAGGCAAAATTGACCTCGAGTTCAAACTTGTTTCGAGCTAAGCACTTATAAATATATGATCCCCATCCTCAGTCAACCAACTAATTCCCTCCCATGGAGTGTAAGTACATCTGATAGATAGATGTTTATTGTTACAGCAGAAAGTACTCAGTGGGCTTGCAATCTCTCAAAGTGATATTTTTGCGATTCAGCAAACATTCGAACTGACCAACGTAACAATGAATAATGAAATGGTAAATACGGAAACTTAAAGCAACAATTTGTACAACGCTGAAACCCTAACCATGAATGACAATTGGGTAAAGCCCCACTGCTCAATAGAAAATTATAAGAGTAGCCCAATATTACAGTATCCTTCATCAAACTATGCCTTACTGAACCTCAATTCGTTTTAAAGAGGATCCTGTTGAATGAAGATGTTTAGCCATTTCTTAAATGAGTACTCAGAATTGAGTTTCTTTTAATTGTATGAATGGAAAATAAATGTCAAATAAATTGGAGTAAACAGACAAAGGCTACATATAGAGTGTGAGAAAATGTTTGTGAACCTTCTAGAATTCTCATTTCTGCAGAAATTTGATCCGAAATGTGATCAGACTTTTATATAATTTCGTCTAATAGATGAAAACCTGATTAAACAAATGGCAACAAAAACATTACTTTTCATTTACTTATTGAACAAAATGATCCAACATTGAATTTCAGTGTCAGAAACAGTATGTGAATCTCGAGGCTAATCAGCTCAATTCAGGAAGTAATTAGAGCTCAGTTAATTCAATCAATGGAATGATAATCAGAAGTGAGTCTGGGTGGCCTTGCACCTTATGAAACAAAAATAAACTTTGGTCGTCACCGTCAGTCTGGTCTTCACGCAGGTTCGTGGAACTGTCATGCCCCGATTAAAAAACATTTCCGAGAACCTCAAAAAAGAGTAGTCAATGCTCATCAGTGTGCAAAGGGTTAAAAGAATATTTATTAATAGGTTTGGCTCGACCAATCCACTGTCGGGCAGATGCTTTGCAGTGGAGACAATTCAGCACTGTTACTGTTTCCAGGAGCAGTCAAACGAAAATCACTTCAAGAGTAAGATGTACAATAATCCATGTCACAACCCCACGGTAATGTCTAAGGATCTATAGGCATCTCTCGTATTGGCTACTGTGAGTGTTCATGAGTCAATCAGGAAAACACGAAACAAGGATGGTGTGTATGGGAAGATAGCAAGGAGGAAACAGTTGCTCTCCCAGAAGAGTACTGCCACCCATCTAAGTTTGCCAAAGACCATCTGGATGATCCGGAAGGCTATTGGATGAATGTTCTCTCTACAGAGAAGCAGAAAGTGGTATTTTTCGGCTTTAATGAGAAACGTTTATGTGTGGTGAAAGGCCAACACCACATTTCAACATAAGAACCTCATCCCAATCGTGAAGCATGGTGGTGGGGGCATCATGGCTTGGAGCTGCTTTGCTGCCTCGAGCTGGACGGGCTTGCCATCATTGACTAAACCGTGAATTATGGATTCTGCCAGCAAATTATACAGGCGAATATCAGGGCATCCATCTGTGAGCTGAAGCTGTAGATTGGGTCATGCATCAATACAACGATCCTAAACACACAAGTACATCTACAACGGAACTGATGAAGCAGAAGAGAACTCATGTATTTGAATGGCCAAGTTAAAAATTCAGACCTTAACCCAGTTGAAATGTGGCAACCTGAAACGAGCAGTTCATGCAAGAGAGCCCGCAAATATGTCGAGTTGCAGTTTTGTAAGGAGGAATACGCCAAAATGCCTTCAAACCGATGTGCAGAACTGATCAACAGGTACGGGAGAGGTTTGAAGTTATTGCTGCTCAAGAGTATGCCACCAATTACTGGAATGTAACGGTTCACACACTTTCCAACAAAGAAATTAAGAGTTGGATCATTTTTTTCAGTAAGTAAATGAAAAATATATTTTTGTGTGTTATTTGTTTAATTAGGTTATCTTGTAGCACTTACGACGATCTGGTTACATGAGTTCTAATGTATGCACAAATTTAGAAAGTTCTAAAGGGCTCACGAACTTTTTCTCACCAAAGTACGAGGGCAAAACACTCAAAATTCATTATACACTGGTCAGCAGTGGGCATGTAATGATGTCTCGATTTGTTAATTAATATTGATTCTTATGCTCACTATGCATGTATTGAATGGTATGTGCAAGAATTGACTTTGTGATTCGTATATATGTTTTATGCAATAGGTTTTAAAAACCCTTGCCGCCAGTAGGTGTGCTTCATTGACCAGTGTTAAAATTTTCACTGTGGTATCAAATTGAGGCTGCAGTCCCACTTTGTGTTCTTCCAATTACTGGCCCACTCTTGATGCATCAGCAGTGGCGTAGCCACTTAGTGTGCAGGCGGTGTAACTGCACTGGATCCTCGGGGCCAAAGGCGGCCCAAGTTACAGAGGGGGGAATTGTACAGATCACCCCATATCATTCCTTTCACCAGGGCCCATGCCAACCATCCGATGCCAATTCCCATCAGATACGGTGTCAGCCACTCAATCTTTGCATGGTCCACCAACCCCACGCTCCAGAGCGCTGGATTAAAGGCAGTGCGATGTACGCATGTCTTCGCCACCACTTCGGTCATCGCTATTTCTCTCACAATCCACGTAAAATGACGAACGGTGGTGGTTGCACTGGGTAAAATTCGCACATGTGCAGCTTGTTTTTTTGTCAACCTACTGCCGGAGGAGGGCCTCTCCAGCCGTGCTGTGTGGATCGTGGGAGTTCTTTGACCATAAGTGTTTCACGCTGGTTATTGCGCGTTGGTGAACGTGGAACGTATCAGTACAGTACAACAATGTTTTGCTGAAATGCCCTCTGCTGACCGGGCACGAAGCCCCGCAGCCACGATGACACTCAGTGGCATGGTCGGCGCCCATCCAAGCGCAATGCACAGTGGTGGGGCTAGGCGTAAGCGACTAAGCATACGTTCGGAGCCTGAAATAGCTCAAGGGGCCCTAATTGATGAAAAAAAACCCAAGAGGCGCATCAAATAAAATTGACAAGATAAGATCGTATCGTTTTAAGAACACTAACTCGTCTCTAACATTACGTAACGCAACTGTACTGTGATTACAGTTGTGTAGCTACATGAAATGGTTACGTAGCGTACCGAAAATTAATTGCAGCTTCGGACCCCGATGAGTTCGTACCACCACCGACAACCCAGGTATAGCACTTGCTTGGCTTGCGAGTGCTGAGAAGGTCGGGCGCATTCCACGTTGATTTGATCAGAGGTTACACTTTATAATAGAGGTGGCAAATTGCAAGGGCGTGTGGCCAACTGCATAGAATTCCTCAAGTGGCGCCCCACTTAGCGCGTGTGCATAGACAGCACAAACTAAGGGAGGGAGATTATCACCGATTTGACCACTGGTTCGAATCCCCCCCCTCTCCGACCACCTCCCTACCACACACTTCGTGGGAGGTTTTATTGTGACATCTTTGACAAGATATGATGGAAGGTGGCAGCAGTTGATTCCCGGCGTAGGGTTGTCACCTGCCCCATCGTGACCCCGGACTGTCAGGGACTTGGATTTAGTATTTGTGTTCAGGTGATGAGGAATGAACAAACTCTGGCGCTTTGATGTCCGGGCTTGCAGTATACGTCCCAGACAGTGAAACATGTGTCCGGGTTTGCTCTGTGGGTAAGGTGGCAACCCTTTACCAACTCCCTTGTGTATATCAGTAGCGTGATATCAGTTGGTACTTTTATCATTTGCGTCCCTTTGTCACACACACAAAATAAATACTTTGTGAATTTCATAATAAATCTTTGCTGTTTTGGGGAATTCTTGCCAATAAAAATAATACAATCAAGCGATGAAAACAGCATTTTATTACTTCGAATTTTAATGACGATGGCTTGGGGAGGTCTTCATCTAGCGGTGGATAGCTCATGGCTAGTGGTGAATGTGATTGTCATTCAGAGTGTATTTGACATTTAAATGCAAACAAATTTACACAATCTGGATAATCTGTCATGACAAAAGGCTGTCGCCTAAAACGTCAGCCTACTAAACGTTCTCTTTTTAGCGTGGTAACTACGTTTTATCTGCATTTAAAAATTTACAATAGTCCTTTGTCATTCCACTGCTGGAGGAAGGCATACTCACATCGTGGCGATTCTAGAGGAGGCTTGACCATCCTGCGTTCGAGCTCGTCCTTGTGGGTTGGTAAGGGTGGTGGGGACCCGATCGCATTCAGCTATCGCCACTGATGTTAGCCGTGGCTCACCTGAGCTCCGGCTACCGGATTCGGCCAAATCGATCAAAGACTTGCCCTAGCTTCCGAGGACAAACGCACGCCGCCATGGAAAACGCGACACACGCCTTTCAAATGCATTTTTCTTCCCTATTTGAACAAGTGCGCGGTGGGTAGCAGAGGGCGGTGCAGCGACACGTTTAGTTGCACTGTACTTATGCGCTCTCGCGTACTTTTCCCTGTCTTTACCAATGCGCACCGACCAGCGTGGTGAAGCACTGTTCAGTAATCCAAGATCACTTGGCAGTTAAACTATCCTGGTCCTCTTGAGTTCTTACGCGGTTTTGAAGACCTCCCACCAAAATGGAGTATTGGATTGACAGATGGCTGATGTTCGGGAATGTGATAGCATGGAATATATACGTATTCCTAAAATATCTTATGTGATTGGTGGCATTTTTGCGTCGTGGGAGGGTGACGGATGTTATAACAGCTTTGGGAGGGGGCGTTCTTCCATCAGTGGATTGATCATGGCTGACGATGTTGAATTACATCTCCCTGCCCCTTAATGGAAAGCCGCTGCTAAGTATATCTAGCTTATCAAAGGAGCTGGCGTTAGCATGAACTAGCACTTAGGCGCTCTTCGCCAGCGTAGGCTCTTATTACGTAAATCTCACGATTCCACTGCGCCCTTGAGTTTAACCTCGCGGTCTCAGCCTGGTGAGACCCATTAGGACCAATAGTGGCAGAGTACCCTCTCTGCGGACTATCCAATTTCCAGCGCGTCACATGTCCTTTCGACGTCAAAGATTAGTCACGAGTTATTGGGAGAGTTAATATTACTGCTGCAAATGTGGGCGTTAAAGGCAGAAATAATACCGGGATGTCTCGGTGTTGTACAAATAGAATTTGTGATTATGCAGGATTCGAACTCTCAGTGCTGACACATGAAAACACTGGCCCTATTACACGGTACATAAGTTATCGACACGGAGTGATGCATTGAGATCCATGTGCGAGATGCATGGGTAATTTTATGATAGAGTGCAGGGTTAGGACTTAAGAACATAAGGGTTGGGACTTAAGAATATCCACTGCTGGATGGGGAAATCCTCACCTCGTGCAGGTCGTATTTAAACTCGGGAGCACAGATGTGGAAGCATAGAAGTTATGTTTTATGCATGGCTGTCGCCCATTTAAATGCGACGCTCGGATTCAGCCTGCGAGAGATTATTTCGCGAGTTTTCTCCGGAAAAGCTTCGCCGAGACTCAGGTCACCTTTTCCTGGAGAGTCCCGTCAGGTTTTTATTGCAGGGGGCGATTCGGAAATTCTGAAACGTGGCACTTTTTTTTCTTACCCTTGAAGCTGCACACGACGCCTCGCTCTTGTAAATCACGATCTGTAACATTTACTGTGAGTTAAGCAGGCGGTGTACTGTATTTACGGTTAAGAGCACCGCAGAATGAATTGGGGTGATCCAATAAGCGGCGGGCACGCTACCGCTGGGCTGTGGCAATGCGGAGATCATAATAATTATAAAATTTCTAAAGCGCTTTTCACCCGAGGGCCACAAAGCGCTGCACAGAGCTGTGGAGAGAACGGCCACGTCAACAACATCTTAAGGAAGGACATAAAATAACATTTGGGGCGCATTGCGGGTGACTTTAGCAGAGGAAGTACATTTATACTCGCCTGAGCTATGGACGGATTAATGAATCAGGATTAGCCAATTACAGGATTGAGTCAGAACTTAGGAGTCTTTAAGTCGCTTACGCATTAATTCCCGTGTCATCGACACCTGTACATGTAGATTAATTGACATGACGGTTATGCCAGGACACACGATGCATAAGAATGGCCAGCAGTTGGCGTGAGATTGCTGGTGAATTATCGTTTTCAGGACACGCTTAATCCTGTACGGGGTCCTGGGGGCCCGGCGATGGACCGGCGTCCCGTCGTCGGGTGTATTCCTGCCTTACGCCCTATGTTTCCGGGATAGGCTCCGGCTTCACCGTGACCCTATATAGGATTAAGCGGTTTCAGATAATGAGATGAGAGATGAGAGGGTCCTGGGGGGAGCCAGAGCCTATCCCGGCAGACACAGGGCGCAAGGCAGGGCTACATCCCGGATTGGGCCTCAGTCAACATCAAGTCCATCGCATGGCATCGATACTATTTAGTTGGGTCAACCGAGGCGGCAACATGTCCTTTGGACTGTGGGAGGAAACCGGAGTACCACGCGCACACGGGCAGGACACGCAAGCATGACACAGAAGGGCACCCGAGCCGTGACTCGAACCGAGGAAGTGCTTCTTGCTCTGGGGCAGCAGCGCTGCTCACCGCGCCACCGTGCCAGCTGGCGGAATGCAAGTGCTGCCAATGTACAGATTTGAAACGAACAATTATCATCCACCCGGCGAGCTACAGTCGCTGGGCCGATCGCGGCGGGTGGCACAGTGTTACCAGTGTGGAAGAGTAGGCCAAACACCCTGTCCAGATTAGCTCTAGAGCTCCCTCTGGTCGTGAAGATCCTTCCTCCGACACTGATATGTCAGAAATTGCAGGGCTGCATCTTTATGATCTCTTATATTTTATGATTAGGGTTAGTGTTTCATCTTAACACAAACTGGTGCTGTGAGTTTATGTACATTTTTATTTTTGTTTGTTGTGTTGGTCAGTTCTCATGTTGTGTCTCGCAGAAATCCCGCATCCAGAGCTTGCAAGCTCACTGGCTTTCCGCTGTAAATAATAAACGTGTATCAATCAATGAACAGGTATATCCACTGCTGGATGAAAACCTCCCTCTTCTCGCCAATGTATAATGTTCAAGTGTGCATTGTGAGCGGTAATGTTCGATTTCCCCTTAATGGGTTCTGGACCTCTCCTAGGTAGACTCAGCCTTAAGCAGGATTTTGAGGAAAGTGTTATCAGGAAGCAAGAGCTGGTAGCACGAAGGCCAGCACGACACGCGGCCAAAACCACGCCCGGCCGCCTTTGTCTCCCTATATTTACAAACTGCACTAATTTGAGGCTGAGTCGACCTAGAGGGAGGCCCAGAACGGGTTCAGAGAATCGTCAATTGGCGTTGGCCGTGAGCGGAATTCGAAACACAGTCGATAGGTTTGTAGCTCAGCGCACTACCCACTGGGCCACTGCTCGCCACAGCGGCACGCAACACTGACACACGCATAGACACATCAGCACACACACACACCAGCACACACACACACACACCAGCACATACACACACACACAGACATCAGCACACACACACATCAGCACATACACACACACACACCAGCACATACACACACACAGACATCAGCACACACACACATCAGCACACACACACCAGCACATACACACACACACACACCAGCACATACACACACCACACACAGACACCAGCACACACACACACACAGATACACACACTGACACCACCACACACACACAGACACCAGCACACATACGAACACCACCACACACACACCAGCACATACACACAGACACCAGCACACATTAACAGCACCACACACACACACAAACACCACACACACATACACACCAGCACACATAGACACCACCACACACATATACACCACACACACACACACCAGCACACATACACATACACCAGCACACATAAACAGTACCACACACAGACACCACACACACATCAGCACACACACACACACACCACACACACACATACACACCACCACACACACACATACACACCACCACACACACACATACACACCACCACATACACACCACACCACCACCACACACACACACACACCACACACACACATACACACCACACACACACATACACACCACCACACACACACATACACACCACCACACACACACGCGCACGCAGCGTCCGTGGGTCTCCGGTGACGTCACCTCGCCGGGCAGCCACTGCAGTGGCGCCGGTGACGTCACGGCCGTGCGGTCTCGGCCTGTAGTCGGGGCAGCGCGGACGGTGGTGATGTTCATTGTGCGCCGGCTGTCCTCAGAAAACCCCCTCCCCGATCCCTCCCGCATCATCATCCGCCTCCTCCTCCTCGACATAATCATCGTCTTCCTGCTTCTCGTCCTCAACTTACTCCGCCGTCGACCATCACCATCACCACCACCACCGTCATCACCATCATCGGCGCCGAGAGCGATGTTGGTCGAGCGCGTGATGATGATGATGATGAAGGTGAGAGGGGGGAGCGCTCCTCTCCTCCGCAACCGCTCTCCGCAACTCCGCTCTCTCTCTGCCTGATCGTGTCTGCGTGCGTGTCTGTCTGCGTGTGTCTGTCTGCGTGTCTGCGTGTGTCTGCGTGTCTGCGTGTGTGTCTGTCTGCGTGTCTGAGTGTGTGTCTGCGTGTCTGCGTGTCTGTCTGCGTGTGTGTCTGCGTGCGTGTCTGCGTGTGTGTCTGTCTGCGTGTGTCTGC
>JAZEWT010000013.1:8882886-8894594 GCA_036362905.1 Mordacia mordax
ATGAGGGAGGGAGGAAGAGTGGAAGGAAGGAGGGAGGAGGGCGGGGTGAAGGAGGAAGGAGGAGGAGGGGGTGGAGGGAGGAAGGAGGAGGGAGGAGGTGGTTTGGAAAGTCGCCCGCTGGCCTCCTTCGGGTGTCACGCGCCGCGCATGGAATCATGGGAGCTTCCTGTCTCAAACAATGCGGCTCCCGCGAGAATCAACCACAACCAACCACACAACCACCATTGCTACTCACCACCATTCGCTCGCCACCACCAGCGCCACCAACACTCGCTCACCACCACCAGCGCCACCCCGCACCACCAGCACCGCCACCACCACTCGCTCGCCACTGCCCCATGACCGCCCGGTCTCTTCCCATCTTTGATTTCGTTCCAAAACAGGGCCAAGTCGTCTCGTCTGGCTTCTAATAAAAACACAACTCTCAAGACGAATGAATAAATAGGAAACATTTCCCAGCGGTGCCCACACTCGCGTTCACACGCACAGATAAAGATCCCCCGTGCGGCCCCAACGCGCTGTAGAGGAAAGTGCCAACACCAGGGAGCTGGGTGGCCATCGCAGACTTGCTCTCGACATTTACACACGCACAATTAACAACAACAACGGTCATTCGCCACTCAGTGGCGGTGACACCGCCACGGCGCTTGTACCAGACCGGGTGCACGTTGAGGTCACGTGATGGCGATTAATCCTTGCCAGGACCTTTCCCAGCACATTCAGGAGTGAGATGCCCCTCCGTTCTTAAAGAGAGCGAACACTACAGCATCCTTCCATTTATGCCGGACCCGTCCTGTGCTCCAGACGGTTGTAATGATGTCATATAGGGTAGTCTGCAGACAGACATCACCTTCCCTCGTCATTTCACTTGGGAGATCATCTCTGCCAGGTGCCTTCTCTGGTCTCGGGCTCTGAATTGCCTTACATTCTTCCACTTGAGATGGCACCTCTGCCAGCCACTACCAGGCTCTGGCTACTCCTTCCAATATCTGAGGTACCGCAGCATCAGCAGGGTCACCCTCATGTTGTCTCATGATGTTGCTCTATGGTAAAGGGGTTCCACTCCTCCAGGACTTTACACAAAATCTCAGCAAACCTGCGAACTTGTTCCTGGGGTTCGGAGATTGGATCACCATTTTCTTCTTTAAGGAGAGCAATAGGTGCAGCAGTGCAAGTCAATATTTTGTTGGGATTATAAAGTGACTTATGATCGTGGGCTACCGAGGCAGACTCCATCTCCTCAGCAGCCCGCGACCACCACTCATCTTCGCAACGCCGCACAGCTCTCCGAACCTCCGAGCGAAGGCTGCGGTAAATCTCCTCGTTCTCGGGCGTGGAATGCCACAGACGCTGGAAGTGGGCGCTGCCGTTTTCTCTCGGCTGGCTTGAACACCTCCTCCGTCAGCCAGGGTTTTCTGGGGAGATCTGGACCGTGTAGCCAGAGTAGCCATTCCAGCTGCATGAGCCACAGTTTTAAACCTCCCCCCATTTCCCCTCGGCATCAGGATGAGGAGGGGGGGACGATGGCGGCCCCAGTTGCAAACGATGATGAAATTCTCGCTTAGAGCTTTCAGCAGCTGGCCAAGATCAGGCCACTGTGTGTTTAAATCGGGTCATTAGTGAACGCCCACCACTGCCGTGAAATAATGGGAGGTGGATGTTGGAGATGACAAGCCGATGGTGAGAGGGCAGATCAGCTCCACGGTAGGTCCTGATGTCAAGGACATGGGTCCTGATCCGCTGCTCAGCAACTACGTAGTCCAACAGATGGTCTTGCTTGGACCCTGCATGCGTCCATGATGTGTGGATGCGCCGATGACGAAATAGCGTGTTGGTGATTATGAACCCATGGGCTACACAGACGTCGAGCAGCCTCCTACCATTATCGTTAAGCTGATTTGGCCCATGCCTTCCAATCACTCCAGCCAAGGTGTCTGCGTCATGACCCACTCGAGCATTAAAGTCACTTAGCAGGATGACTCTGTCCCGAGGGGCCACTTTAGCCAACACCTGGGACAGGAGGTCATAGAAGCCATCTGACTCATCGGCCTTTCCTGCATTCCTCCACTGATGTTCATCTCCATTTATAAGGAGGCGAGCCGACTGTACCCTGGGACTCACAGGTTTCTAAACCTCACGCCAGACTCTCAAGCCACCTTCATTCTTTTCTTCAGAAGAAAAGAGCCGCTCCCTGCTGTGTGGCAGTTTCCTGACCCGAGTGGAGGACCACAGAGGACATGGCGGTACCAGTTCAGTTCCCAACACAGGAGCGTTCGAACATTCCACGTGGCCACACACAGCAGTGTTTTTGTTGTTTCTGGAGGATCCCCGGGGATGGGTACTCAGCCTCCTCCTGGCTCTACCAAATGGGGTTTGGCCAGAAGTCATAGACGCCAGTCTCCCTGGAGCCTTCGCTACAAGCTTAGGCGTTTCTTTGTTTTCTTCATAGTTGGATGGTAATTCAATTGAAGGTTGGGGGAGGGGGGGGTTACCAGCCCCCCGCACCCGTCCAGATCCCCCTTGGCTGTGAGAGCAGCCACCACAGCGTTACCGACCGGCACCACGCGCAGGAGGGGGTTTGTTTTTCCAGCCACTCACACACAAACACAGACTCTCACATAACAACAAACGCCATTCGCCACTAAGTGGCAGTCATATTACCATGGTGCCTGTGCCAGGTCATATGCATTTTGAGGCCACGTGAAGTGTCGAAGGCTCGCCGACAGGAGGTATCGGGACAGACCCAAATGTCATGGGTTGCCTGACTTGGGATGATTGACAGATACATCACCTGTGCTCCCTACTCTGCGAGCTTGCTATGTTTTAGCCGCTTGGCGCTCCGCTCGTTGTTGTGAGCGTCGCTCCTGTTCCCTCCGTTGTTGATGGAGGGCGACTGCCTCCATCAATCCCGTAGCGTCCTTCACCATCTTCCTCCATAGAGGTCGATCTTGACACCGCTGGTACCGGTCTGCAGCAAGTCCACTCAGCTCCAGGTCCTCCTGTGCCACATCAGTCCATCCCTTCTCGAGCCCGTGCCGCGCCCGTTTAGCCCCCCTCCATCCGGCCAAACAGTAGCTGCTTGGGCATGCGGTGGCTGAGCATGCAGACTACATGACCCGGCCAACATAGCTTTGCCTGCCGGAAGAGCTCACCAACGGGGCTTTGGGGAATTCGTGAGCTTCTCACACAATCCAAACCGGTTAAACCCAGAATGGATTGTAGTTTTGAAACAGCGCAGATATTGTGCCAGGGGGGTCCACGTCGCACAAGCAGAAAGATGAGAGGGCATGACTACAGCTCAGAAGACCTGAAGCTTCGTGTGGACCAACAGGCCAGGCAGCGCAGTGTTACCTAACTTAGGAAAAGAGAATGCAGTCCCACTGATTCGGAACAAGATCTCCGCTGCTGAACAGAAATCGGCCATAAGCACATTGTCTAGCTATGGAAACGTCTCCACTCTCTCCACAACTGCTCCATCACTGATTGACAGCTGAGGGGGTGGAGTATTCGGTGGCACAAAATACCGATGCAGGTGCTTGGTTTTAGTGGCGCAGATGGTAAGACCCCACCTCTTTGTAGCCAGGTTCAACAGCAGAGCCGCCAACTCCTGCTCAGAGCGAGCGGCAGTCACCAAATCGTCGGTATACACAATCATCCCTTGACCGCACCTTACATCGATACGCCTCCCATTGACGTGCACCAGATGGGAATTCCACTGGCAAAGCCTCTCGAACTACGCGGTCAACAAAGATGTGAAATAATGTAGGAGCCAGAGGACATCCGTGTCACACTCCAAGGTGGACAGGGAATGGCTCTGACTCCCGACCACGTAGCTGTACGCGGGCTCGCCCACCGTCCTTAATGACAATGAGCAGAGAGTTGGACAAAACAGGAACAAAATCCTCAGCCCTGGCCTATTGATGATTTCGTAGGCGTTGACCAGCTTAATAGATCAGAGATGCAGGTCCTGTTGGAATTCTCTCGACCTCTGCTGTAGCAGCCGTACGTGCGGGATCCCCCCGCTCTGAAACCACATTGGGGTTCCACAAGCCCGTGCCCAGCGTGCCTGGCTGGCAATGCGATGTTGAATGATCCTTGCCAAGACCTCTCCCTGCACACTGAGGAGCGAGATGCCCTTGCAGTTGTTAAATCGGTGCGGTACCTATTCTTAAACAGGGGGGCTGCCCGGGCATCCTTCAATGACCCGTCCTGTCTGTCCTCCAGACGAGTTTAATGATGTCATATAGGAGAGTGTGCAGACAAACACCACCCTCCTTCAGCACTGCATCATCTTTGCTCGGTGCACACAGACTCACACACACACACGGACTCGCGTACAAAGACAAAGATCCCCCATATCGCCTTAACAGACTGTAGGGTCAAGTGCCATTAGCGAGCACCTATGTACGTCGGCACGGCACAAGAGGGGGTGGGTGACCAACACCACGCCCGGCCGCCTTTGTCTCCTATTGTCAATCTTTACATACTGCATTAGGTACTCATTTGAGGCTGAGTTGACCTCGGGGAGGCCCAGGAACGGTTTAGAAAATTGTCATTGGTGTTCGTGGTGAGCGAGATTCGGACTCGAGGCACCGGGTTTATATCCCAGCGCGCTAACCGCTGCGCCACCGCTCCCCACACAGTCACGCGCGCGCACACACACACTGACACACACACACGCACGCATCCACACACAGCCACGCATACACACACAGACACACACACAGACACACGCACACAACCACACACAGCCACGAACACACAGACACAGACACACATACATACACACAGACACACACACGCACGCACATACCCAGACACAGCCACGGACACGTACACACACAGCCACACACATACACACACAGACACACATACACACACAGACACACACACACACAGACACACATACATACACACAGACACACACACCCATACATACACACAGACACACACACGCACGCACATACCCAGACACAGCCACGCACACGTATACACACAGCCACACACATACACACACAGACACACATACAGACAAACACACAGACACACACACACACGCACGCATCCACACACAGCCACGCATACACACACAGGCACACACACAGACACACGCACACAACCACACACAGCCACGAACACACAGACACAGACACACATACATACACAGAGACACACACGCACGCATCCACACATAGCCACGCATACACACACAGACACACACAGACACACGCACACAACCACACACAGCCACGAACACACACAGACACACATACATACATACAGACACACACACGCACGCACATACCCAGACACAGCCACGGACACGTACACACACAGCCACACACAGACACACACAGACACATATACAGACAAACACACAGACACACACACGCGCGCACGTGCAGGAAAGCGCTCTTTGCATCGTTGGCTCTTTTTCTCTGAGACGTGAGGTTTATTTGTTCGTTGCTGACGGAGAGACAAAGGGGGTCGGGAGAGAGACGTTCATCGCTCGCAAGGGGGTGCGCGACGATTATCTGCTGACACCCACAATGCTTCGTGGTGGTGACGTGGCCCAGCTGTGCGGTTCAGTGCGTCAGGCCGCCCTGGTTAATACCAGGGCGGCCTGCCTGGGAGACGGGGGCGTCCTGACGTTGTCTGGCTTTTAAAAAAACTAATTTTAAAAACCCGTTATTGCTGATTTGCCGTTCTTATCTCGATGTTGACGCGCGCCGTTCTCTCTGCAGCTCTGCGCAGCGCTTTGTGACCCTCGGGTGAAAAGCGCTATACGAATGCAATTATTATTAAAATTGTCAGTCTTGCAGTTTTCCTTCTGCTTAAGCTGGATTGAACCGTTGAGCAATGTAGTTCTTTTTAACAGTTGTCCATCGGAGAGAAGTAGCAAGTTACACCTTCTCAGGGCACCGGGGGGACATTAGTTGAGACAATTAACCTAGGCAGCACGTATTTGGACTGCGGGAGGTAAGCGGACTACCAGGACTCCGGTGGGGGGGGGGGGACATGCAAACTCCACACAGAAAGGCGGTACCCGATCCTGGAATCGAACCCAGGTGATCCTGGCTGTGAGCTGGCAGCACCACTCACCACCGAGCCACTGGTGTCGGTTCGCCACGAAACGACGTATGAGAGCTGCTCTTTCGAGATAGCCGCATCGAGCGTTCCTCCTCAAACTCTTGAAAAGCGCCCCCGGCAAATTGTCGGAGAGCGGTTGTCGAGCGTGGGAAAGAGATACAGCCGGAGAGATAAGCGGCGAGTGAGAGAGAGAGTGTGCGAGAGAGTTGGCGGGCGGGGGGGAGAGCGCGAGGGAGACGTGGGAGAGAGATAGAGAGAGAACTGGGAGAGATAGCGTTGCTCATTCCCCTGCGCCCACCCCCCACCCCGAGATTCACTCAATGACAGACGGCCTCAGGTTATTACTAATTATGAATAATTTTCATTGTTAATTATTATTAATTATCATTATTAGGGCGGCACGGTGGCCCCGTGGGTAGTGCTGTCGCCTCATAGAAGGTCCCGGGTTCAAATCTCGGCTCGGGTGCCTTTCTGTGTGGAGTTTGCATGCTCTCCCCGTGTCCGCGTGGGTTTTCGCCGGGCACTCCGGTTTCCTCCCATAGTCCAAAAGCATGCTCCTGGATAGGTTGATTGGCTCGCAGACTAAAACTGTCCCGCAATGCCCGGCGGTGGACTGGCGTCCCGCCGTCGGGTGTATTCCTGCCTTACGCCCTGTGTTTCCGGGATAGGCTCCGGCTCACCGTGACCCTATATAGGATTAAGCGGTTTCAGATAATGAGATGAGATGAGACTAAATTGCCCGCAGTGTCCGGTGATGGACTGGCGTCCCATCGTGGGTATATCCCTGCCTTGCGCCCTGTGTCTGCCGGGATAGGCTCCGGCTCACCGAGACCCTCTACAGGACTGAGCGGTTTTTCACAATGAGATGAAGATGAGAATTATTATTCATCAGACGCCCTTATCCAGGTCGACTTACATCATTATAGAGCTGTAGTAAGGAAATCACAGAGAGGCGAGGGGAAGGCAGCTATGCATTCAGCCGGCGCCAACATTTGCCAGACACACACTACGATGTGATGGGACAAATTAATGAATGAGTATTATTTCTAGATAGATGTTCGATAGATTATAGATCTTCACCGTTACAGCCGAAAAATATCCAATTAGCTTGCAAGCTCTTTACGGGAGTTCAAAAAGAAATATCTGAAACTAAATAAATAAAACGTATGGAAATAACAAATTCATCTCATTGTCAGAAACCGCTTAGTCCTGTACAGGGTCGCGGTGAGCCGAAGCCTATCCCGGCAAACACAGGGCACAAGGCAGGGATATACCCACGATGGGACGCCAGTCCATCCTGGGCACTGCAGGCAAATTGACCAAACAAAATAAAAACGAACAAAAACATTTATGCGCAGCATTGTACATAGTTAAATAAATAACCCACTGTTAAGCGTTGCAATGGGGAAATAGATTTTTTTTTATGTGGGAGGAAACCAGAGAACCCGGAGGAAACCCACGCAGAACAGGGGAGAGAGAACACACAAACTCCACACGGAAAGGAGCCCTAGGCGGGAATCCAACCGCCTCGGGGAGGACTTTCTTACTCTGAGGCCCGGATGTCACTGCTGCGCCACCACCCTGCCGCCCACGCTCGCACACAAACCCGACCACCTGAGTTCGAGTCCCGTCAGCGGCGAGTGGCGTCGGGTGTCCCTACCACGCAAACTTCAACTTGACAACCGCTCATTCGAGATAGCCGTGAAGAGGAGGAACGTGCCACACGGCTATCCCGAAAGAGCAACGCTCCCTCATCAAATGATCCACTCTGATGTAGTTGTTGTTGTTGCTGACGCGCCGTTCTCTCCACAGATCTGTGCAGCGCTTTGTCACCCTCGGGTGAAAGGCGCTCTTAGCAGTGAAAATATTATCTCATCTCATTGTCTGAGCGAGCCAATTAACCTATGTAGCAGCATGCTTTTAGACTGTGGGAGGAAACCGGAGTGCCCGGCGAAAACCCACGCGAACACGGGGAGAGCATGCAAACTCCACACAGAAAGGCACCCGAGCCGAGAGATTCGAACCCGGGACCTTCTTGCTGTGAGGCGACAGCGCTAACCACTGGGCCACCGTGCCGCACGAAAATATTATTCTTGTCAAATTTAGGTATCTGCTCGTCAACAGTGCGAGAGTTGGAAGAGACAACGGAGGAGAGGAAACCGCAGAAAGGGAAGAGAGGGAGCGAGTCAGCCGGCGCCAACCAACCAGACGCTGTGTGCTATACATTGTGATCTCTTGTATAGATTCCTTATCAAAACCTCCCCGCGCTGTGTGATCTTGTCCGCGGCATGGGAATGTTTTGGGCAAACCCGGAGAACCCGGAGGAAACCCACGCAGAACAAGGGGAGAGAGAGCACACGCAGACTCCGCACAGAAATGCGCCCGAGGCAGGAATCGAACCGATTCGGGCAGGAGCTTCAGTCACCGCCGCGCTGTCCCCATAGCCCCTTGGGGCTCTGAGCTTTAACTTCTACCCAACTCGCAGAGGAGGAGGCGGAGGAGGAGGAGAGCTTCCTCGTGAAACGGAAACCGTCTCCAAACAATAAGAGGCGACCTCAGCAGGCGGAGCGAACTCCACAACACGAGCGGGTCTCGAACTCATCCCACGACTCCCGACCTGTCCCCCCCCTCACCCCTCCCCTCGACCCCTGCCCCCACATCTCTCCCCCCTCCTCCACTACCCCCACGCCACCCCCTCACCCCTCAGCCATCCCCTCCACAACCCTCACCCCTCCCCCGCTGGTTACATAGAGACCCATAGTGTTACGTAAAGATCCATGTTGCATAGAGACCCATAGTGATACACAGAGACCCACTGTTAAATAGAGACCCATAGAGTTACATGGAGACCCATAGAGTTACATAGAGACCCATAGAGTTACATAGAGACCCATAGAATTAAATGGAGACCCATAGAGTTACATAGAGACCCACAGAAACCCATAAAGTTACACAGAGGCCTATAGTGATACACAGAGACCCACTGTTAAATAGAGATCCATAGTTACATAGAGACCCATAGAGTGTAATAGAGACCCATAGAGTTACATAGAGACTCATCGGCTAATTAAATTAATGTTTTTTTTATTACGTGGGAGAAAACTGGAGAACCCAGAGGAAACCCACGCTGAAGACGGGGGAGAGAATACACAAACGTTACAGAAAGTCGCCCGAGGCGGGAATCGAACCGCCTCGGGCAGAACTTTCCGTCTGCGCGGCGCAGACGCAACCGCTGTGTCACCGTGTCCGCCCCTACATCTGTGCCAAGCCGCGTACGCGAGCAAAGCCAGTTCGCCCGTCTGCTTGAACCGCACACTCGTAACATTTTCCACGTCCGCTTTCAAATTAAACCCTGGGGGAAGGGGGGGGGCCCGCTGGGCGCTGGGGGCCGGAGCGGCTGGGGGTGTCGGGGCGTGGGTGGGGGTTACGGGAAATCCGTAATCATTTGCCGGGTGTTCCTCCGTCTTCCTGGCAGTCGGTCGGAGCCGCGTACAATAGCGGCGAGAGAAGCGAATTTATTTTGGTTTCGCAGGAAAGCTCTTAAACGCAGAGACAAAGTCACGAGACGCACGTCTGTGGCCGACTACAGAAATATCCGCGGCCGTAGAGGCTCCGCCAGACTTCACGCCTTCTACAAAGACAAAGATCCCCCCACGTAGAGCCTTCACAGACTGTAGGGTCAAGTGCTGTTAGCGAGCATCTATGAAGGTCGGTACGGCACACGAGCGGGTGGGTGACCAGCAAACACGCCCAGCCGCCTTTGTTTCCCTCGTGGCGACGTTTACACGGCGCACTTGGTGCTCATTTGAGGCTGAGTCGACCTAGGAGAGGCCCGGAACGGGTTCGAAAAATAGTCACTGGTGTTAGCCGTGAGCGGGATGCGAACGGGGGTGTTCAGGGTTGCAGCCCAGCGCGCTAACCGCTGACCCACCGCTCCTCTAATCGCAGACACTCGCCGACACGGCTTCACTCACGCTCACTATTAACCACCTTTACAGCATGCGACCCACATGGAGAAATCGCGGTATGTAGATAAATAATAATACGTCTTAAAAATCCGTGGAAGCCGATATCCGTGGAAGCTCATGAGAAGGGACATTCCTCGGCAACCATCAACTGTAATGCATCGCTCACACCCACAGCACACCCATGGCATCCACTGACTCACCTACTCACTCACCCACCCACTCAAGCATCCACCCACTCACTCGCCCTACCATTCACCTACCCACCCACCCGCTTGCCCATTTGCTCAGTCACTCATCTACCCACTCAATCATCCAACCACCGCCTCTATTACCCATTCAACGTACCACTCACCTACCTTACCAATCACCCTAGCACTCACTCACCCACCCGCTCAATCACCCTACCGCTCACCGACCCTACCACTTACCGACTCTCACTAACTCACTCACCCACCGACCCACTCACAACCAAACACATTAATTTCTGTTATTAATTATAATTCAGCAGATGCCCTTATCCAGGGCAACTTACACCGCAAGCACCAATACGTTATCAAATAATGCACAGAAACATGCATAATACCGGTGACCCAACAGATTTTCAGACATGTAAATAATGGTTGAAGAAACATAATTTCTCGAACTTTGCGTGACTAATCCAATGAAACAACGCGATCAAGAGGCGACACGAAATTATATTAATAATTAATTCTTATTATTATTTTGCTGACGCCCTTAAAGCACAAACCTCAATGAACGCATTGTTTGCCAATGCAAATACCACCTCGGCAGCTGAAACCCACTTGACAGGCGGCACTTAAGCGCGATTGTAAAAAAAATGTTCTACCCTAAACGCGTCTCAAAACACTTTAATCCCCGACACAGAACTAAAGCCGCCCCTGCTCTCCTCCTCCTCCAGGGCGGATTGTATTCGGTCAGGACGCGAGGCACCGATAAATCCCAAATGAAATGCCCGCCTTTAATTGCCCAGCGATCAGGTGACGGGACCTATGACTGCGGATGATTAGAAATACACAGCACGGTAGCGCTGCCGCCTCTCGGCAAGGAGGTTCCCGGTTCGGTTCCCGGCTCGGGCGCGTTTCTGTGTGGAGTTTGCAGGTTTTTTCTCTCCGCCGTGTCCGCGTGGGGTTTTTCCGGGTACTCCGGTTTCTCCCCACCGTCCAAAGGCACGCTTGTGCCGAGGTTAATTCGCCTGCTGAATAAATTGCCACCAGTGCTCTGCGATGTGCCGGTGTAGCCCTGCCTTGCGCCCTCTGTCTGCCGGGATAGGCTCCGCACCTCCCCCCACCCCCCGCGACCCTGTACAGAATTAAGCTGATATTTATAATGATGATGAGGAAACATAGAGCCCACATCTTTATTTTATTTATTACATTTCAGGAACGCGTAAAGAACGGTGGGGGGGGGGGTGGCGGAGTTGTAGCGGCACAGCCATGGTAATGCCTCCGGCATTGGAGGCGAAACGTCGCGAAGGCGAGACGAGGAACCGCTCGACACGGCTATCCCGAAAGAGCAGCTCGAGTGAGAGCAGTTCTCACACTGGTAAATGTGTCGTGGGGCTTGTGGTTGAGACATTAACTTGACGCGTTAATGAACCGCAGCGATTATCATCTCAGCCGCCAAGGCCGC
>JAZEWT010000013.1:8975061-8985784 GCA_036362905.1 Mordacia mordax
GATGTTCCATGTTAGGGGAGAAAGTGGCCGGCGAGCTTGCAAGCTCTGGATGCGGGCGGGATCTCGACGAGACACACGTCCGAAACGACCAACGTAACAACGACGCGTGGAAGCAGATATACTTATGCAATGGTGATGATGGCTAAGTTAACATCACCTCCCGTAGCTGGGTACTGTATGAGCGCCCAGGGCAGTGTGTGGTCCCACTCGTGCATACGTGACGAAATGTCCAAACAGATGTTTCAACCGCTCCTCGATCTCTCATTAAGTCGACTCTGCGGTGAATTGCTACAGTACCTGGTGTAAACATTACAACTGCGGGAGACAAAGGCGGCTGGGCGTGGTGTTGTGTGCCCGCCCGCCCGTCTACTGTGCTGTGTCGGCCCTTCATAGGCGGTCACTAACAGAAGAGGGGTATACAAGGGAGATCTTTGAGTTTTCCCATCAAATATGCAATGTCTGTCGCCCTGTTTAGCAGTGCGCAAGGTGAACTTTAACTGGGGAAAGTGTACATAAAGGTTACACCGCAAAAAAAACCTCCTCGTCTCATTTGCTGGAGTCGTTACGGGCGGAACGCGAAATGTGGCTTACGCGAGTTTACAAAGTGTAAAGTTTCCTTTTGAAGATTACGGGGGGTTGGGGGAGACCACGTTTACACGGACATACACAACACACTGCACTCACGAGTCAATAAAACTGCGACCTGAAGAGGCAAAACATATACAGACTACAGGGTTCACTTTCATTTTAGTTGCACAATATAATACACCTGTCAGACAGTAATGGCCAAAGTATCGAATACATTACACGAATGAAATAGACTTTCAAGCCTTTGAATTTCCCGTTTTGTTCCTCGTGTATATCCTATGGTCTCACATAAGTTCTTTCCGTTGTTGGTGACGCGCCGTTCTCTCCGCAGCTCTGTGAAACGCTTTGTGACCCTTGGGTGAAAAGCGCTCTATAAATGCTATTATTATTATACATGGGCCAGGCTGTGTAATGCTCGACGTTTCGGGCGGTGGCCCTCGTTTATATAGCACGTAAATAGATACATGCAAATATTACAATAATGTTGCGATAAGCAGTCACGTTTGAACGTTTCAAATATCTACCGTGATTGTCGTTTTGAGTTTAATCGAGATAATTAGCATGCAAACGCGGGAGTAATGATAATTGTACTTCCAGAGCGCTCATCACCCGAGGGCTACAAAGCGCTGCACAGAGCTGTGGAGAGAGCGGCATGTCGACAACATTCGAACCAAGCAAATACTTGATCCGAATGAGAGAAGTGTCCTGGTGATCGTGCGAGAAGTTGGGAAGTGTGCACATGTTAACTTACGTGCGTCCAGCCTGTGCGTTGTAAGGTATGCGTTACAGGAGTTTATAGAAGCACATTCATTTCTTTTAATAGGGAGTAGCACTGCTGCCGCACAGCAAGAAGGGTCCGGGTTCGGTTCCCCAGCTATGGTGCCTTTCTGTGTGGAGTTTGCGAGTTCTCTCTCTCCCAGTATCCGCGTGGGTATTTGCCGGGTACTCCGGTTTGCTCCCACAGTCCAACGACACGCTGCTGCTTCTGTTAATTGGCCTGCTGAGTACATTTTCTCCCAGTGCCCAACAATGTCATAGTATTACGCCCTGGGTATAGCCCTGTCTGCCGGGATAGGCTCCAGCTCTGTACAAGATTAAGCCGATACTGACTGATTGATGCAATAGAGGTTCACTGATAGACCTGGTAAGAATGTGTGCATGTTGTAGGTGTGCAACGTGGGCTATCCTTCAGGCATGCATTATATGCACCGTTTACATGATGGAAAGTGTAAAGTATTCCCCGTATGGCCTTAGTTAACTGTAGTTTCAAGTGCTGTTGGTGAATAGCACCTATAACATGCTGGCATGGTACACGGCGGAGAGGGGGGGGGGTTGGTTGGAGTGGCCAATACCACGCCCGTCTGCATCAGTCTTCCTCGTGGCGATGTTTAAACACCGCACCAGGTAGTCCCATTTGAGGTTAAGTAGATCCGAGGACAGTTTAGAAAATCGTCTCTAGTGTCGGCCGTGATGAGGACTCGTAGAGCAACGCGCCAACTCCTGACGCACCCACTTGTACCATGCGCGCATGCATTGCATGCAGGTACTGGAATTGCATGTGGTTTTGTATATGTAAGTGAATGTTACATGTGAGACCGTGGAACCTGTGTGTAAACTTCCATGTCACCTGTTTGTGTGCATACACCCATGACCAGCCACAATCTCAAAAATTAAGCAGGGTTTGAGACTGGACAGTGATTGGATGGGAAGTAACCTCCGTGTACAAATAGGATACTCATGACGTTACTTGGTGGACTATACAAGGCAGTCCAACCAAGGCTTATTATTATTATTAATAATTTTCATTTAGCAAATGTGCCTTATTGAGGGTGGCTTACATCATTGTAGAGGTGTAGTGAGGAAACCACAGAGAGGTGAGAGGAAGGCAGTTATGCATTGAGCCGGTGCGTGTTACGAGATAATTAATGAGTTATTTTTTGTTTTAGATGTGGGAGAAAACCGGAGAACCCAGAGGAAACCCACGCAGAATAGGGGAAGAGCACACAAAGTTCACACAAAGGCGCCTCAGGCTGGAATCGAACCGTCTCGGGCAGGACTTACTTTCTGTGAGACGCAGATGTTACCACTGCGCCACCCTGCCAGCCTATTGTTGTACCGCACCGTGACCTGTTAATGTTCCCTGCCTTCAAGCTCAACTCACCAGCCCACTATACTCATAGCTTGTTGGGGGTTCTCGTTCAAGTGTTAGTAGACGTGAGGCATTGCGGGGTACGTTGATTAAGGCACTTCTGGAAGTTCCCTAGCTCGGTTACTGGCAAAGATACATACCATCTATAGCAGCAGGTGGTTTGTGAATCTAAACTGGCGTCTCAAGTCTTCTCAGCCTTAAATGAGTACCTGGGGTACATTGCGTGAGCGGGAGTGCTGTGGGTCACTCCTCTGCTTCCCCATGTGCTATACTCTGCTGAATAGCTGCCCTCTAACAGCACTTTTCTCTACAGCCTGTAACGTGGAACTATGCAAGTTGTATGCAGGTGTATTGTTTTATCTCTTCATGTGTGCGGTTTATATTAGGCTCTTTTTGCATTCATGTTGTTGCATAAACGTGTGCCTTCAGTGAAACTATACAGTGAATTACAGATTATTATTATTCTGTAACATATGACATTTTCATCTTTATAGACTAGTTCGGCAGCAGCCATTTATATTGAGAGTAATTTTTGAAACCTATCGATCTAAATCATAATTTAACATCATTGTTTTTTATGTCAGGAAAGCTTTACACAGTAAGTAATTTTCAATGTGGATATTTCGCCATTTTTCGAGTCAGAATATCTAGAGCTTTCTAAATCCACTTCCTGAGCTCCCACGAAGTGGCCACGACACTGTGCAGCAGGTTTGGGAAATTCAAAAATATCGGACGCAAACCCCGTGTAGTAAAAAGCCAGGTATGAGTTGGCCAGGCGGCTCCTAAGTCTGATCACCGATCTACTGCCAACTGATAAACCCTGGGTTCACATCCAGGTTTCAGCAGTCTGTGGTGAAACCGACTTAAATTTTTAAAAATGGTCATTTGCTTGTTTTTGAAAGTCATTCAAGCTGTATTTACAAATATTAGCTTCATTGTTCGGTGAACATTACACATACCAGGATTAGTTATAGGAGTGTGGACTCACTCACTTGGAGGAAATTCTATCGGCTTCTGAGAGCTGTCCTGACATGAAGGTTTGTACCACTCTGCTACGCTTCCAAATAGAGTTCCTGTTGTGACGGGACACGAGCAAATTCTCGGAGCTTGTGCGGAACGTGACGATACAATAATTAGAAACTGCTGGAACAGAGCTGTGAGCGACACCATGCCGCTGTTGTATCGTTTGAGTCTTGTCTGCAGATCCTGCATATCTTGTGTCTATCGCCGCGTGTCTCGTCTCCAGGTCGGCGAGAGTTTGTAACACCAGCGCCTGTACCAAGCGCTATCGAGCCTGCACCACGACGGACCGGTGCAGGTAGCGAGCGGTGACGGCGTGGGGACAGGGCACGAGTGCGGGTACTCCCGCTGCCGCCGCCGCTGCTGCTGCTGTAGCGCCGGCAGCCAACGCTGCCGCCGCCGCGGCGTCGGCGGCGTCTGCGATGATGTTTCGCGACCAGGTCGGCGTGCTGGCGAACTGGTTCAAGGGCTGGAACGAGTGCGAGCAGACCGTGGCACTGCTGTCGCTGCTCAAGCACGTGAGCCGCACCCAGGCGCGCTTCCTGCAGCTCTGCCTGGAGCACTCGCTCACAGAGTGCGCGGAGATCCACGCTCTGGAGCACGAGGCTAACGATCCGGGTAAGCGGGTGGCCCTCCCTCCTTCCCCCCCCCCGCCTCCACCATCCACTCGTCTCCTCACACCTCGACACTCTCCACCACAGCTTGCGGTGTGGCGCTACGTTTGCGCGCATGCCGTTACGAACCACTTGACGTAACCCACTCTGCCGGAGTCAAAGGGGCAGTGTTCTTTTCGTGCATCTCTGCCGGGTCTTATTTTATCCGCCTGTTCTTTAAATGAAGGATGCGGATAAAGACGCCTCCATCCTGTTGCGTGATGTAGTCGGCAGGCTGCAGTGATCGTCGTAGTTGCGTACCGAACACTTTAAAACCGAGGTTCTGAATAGTTGTAAGTGTTTAGGTTTGTAAGTGTTGGGGGTGGGAGGCTAGGAATTTCCTCAGACTGGGTCGAGCAAGAACACGTGTGTGCAAGGAGTTTGCGGTGGTGAGTGTTCCTCTTATGTGTGGCTTGCTTTGCATTTGAAGACTCTGCCCAACTAGGATTGGTAGGCGCTTGTACATTATCCCCGTTTGTCAGTCTGTAATGCGGCAGAGAGGGTGGTGGTCTCTTAACACGAGTAAACGTCTGAAATGTGGGGGAAAAAAATGTTTTTCTCTTGCAAATCCATCGAAAAGGTTTCCAGAGAAAGAATGTCTGCAAATAGGTACATTGCACTTGTGTCAGCTACCTCATCCATTAACGTAACCGCTATTTAAATTCTTAAATAAACGATAATGTGCGCTGGAACACCTTACACAATCCAGTAGCATTGTTGAAATGTGTGTCTCTGTCGTGTGACCCGTGTCTGTGAGCTGCGTCGGCAAATCGGTCTCGTGCCATCCTCTGTTCTGCGGCAACTCAATCGCCTCCAGCTGATTTGTTTGCAATTATGGTCTGTGCTATTTCGCTCTCGCAGCTAAAATAAAATGCATTGAATGCAACTGGTATTGGCCGAACACCCTACTGTGGAAATTTACCTTCAAATCGCGGTTGCATACGGTGTAATGCCCCAGTCTGAAATTGGCAGAACCCTCTTCAGAATTAATCTCAAGACTCGATGATTCTTTGCGTAAACAAGCAAAATAATGAGATTTGGTTTGGATGCTGTGGTCCCCGTTTCACTGTTGAGCCACCTTTCCGTGTTTATCACTGGGTCAATCCAAATTTTAATTGTTGCACAATACACGCGGCCAATTGCTAAATGTACTGCATGTGTGGAGAACGCATACACTGAAGATGAGGGTTTTTCTGTATTGTCCCATGAGATTATCCTCACATCCATAATCGGTCTACTGCTCGATGAAGTGCCAACCCATCATCACCTCGACTCGTGGTGCAATGTTACAGCTAGCGCTAGCGTACAAGCACGTTCTGTGGCTCCATCTCCACAGCGAGCCAATCTTCTCGGGCGCGTGTGCGCCTTCGCCTGACGATGGTGCAACACTCTTAACTAATTGCCGAATATCCCGCTCGTGATGCAGAGGGTGCTGATTTGATATGGAGATGGCAGGGTGCCCTACTTCAGCGTTTGGAGCTCTTTAGCAATCTAGTCCTCGAGCGCAGATGTTTCACTTCTCCTTGCCACCTGAAGAAGACGTAGATTCAGTGTTCGGGTGGGCGCATGGAGGGGAGCAGTGGTCAGAAGGTAGCTTTATGGGGTATGACTGCGGTAGACAATCTTGAAGACGGTGCGAGTTTTTTAAAGGGCTTTGGGGTTCAGCCGGGAGTTCGCGAAGCTCGTTCGACTGACGACATTCAGCTTGTTGCGTTTCCTGAGACCCACGGCCCGTATTCGTAGCTACGGGATAAATGGCTCTCTTTAGTTTTCAGATTCTGCTTGCTTTTGCTGAGCTGCCTCGAAGGGACGTTGAGTTCTGTTTGCGTGTATAAAGTGGCGCATTACTGCCTGCCTCTTGTGAGCGGCATTGATGGAGAGAAGGAACAATTTGTGAACTTTATGGAATTTTGTAGAATGGTGCGAGGCCAAAAGTGAATGCAAGTGGTCTGGTGAGAACACACTTGTTGATGTACAAATTTCAATGGCACTAATTGGTTACTCGTGGTTTTTGCCCTGTCTTGTCAAAAGTGTTGACTGTATTTTGGCCAGGCTTCTGGGCTTCGTGTGCTCACCTTGCTGAATGGTCAAATTCTCCCAGTCGAGTTTGTTTATTACGCCATCCGTTGCTGAAGCGAACATAATGTTTCGTTGAGAGCCACTTTATCCGGACGTGCTGTACGGTTTTGTTGGTTAGTAAGTTTGTTTTTGTAGGCTATATGAGATGATGGCTCACGGGTGAGACTCGTAAAGGAATATCAGCCAAAAGGGAAGAACTTGCCAGAGGACTACCCCTGCAGAGATGGAGTGATTCTCGTGTGGGCGTGAGATGTATTGTGGCCGGGCAGGAATGTATGAGCGTTGGAGAGAATGCAAATATTCATCCAGCAGTGGACAGACCTTGTCTAAATGGTGATGTAGTCCCAATTGTGACTCATACAATTTTCCATTTTTCCCTTGTACATAGTTGCCCCGTGCGTTCACGTTTAAATTTAGACTTTATTTTCACGTCGACTCCAAGTAACTTTTGTTTCCATTCAGCTCACTAAAGTAAATTTCTATAAACAAACTGGTGTGTAAGTAGTAAAAAAAAAACTTACCGTCATCGATCCGAGACCGTTCCGTCTGGTTGGGCATTCTTCACTTTTCCTCCTTTTAGTACGTCCCAGAATAACCCTGGCGGAGCGTTAATTTTATTTTTGCGTCCTAAACCACGAGCGCGGTCTGTTGCTCGAGGACTCTGTCAGTCACTTGCGGTCTGCATTAGCGCTCATCACCGCTGGCTGATAAAGAGCTGCTTTGTTTTTGTCGTCGTCCACCCCCACCCCCTCCTCCCCGGCAGGGGCCGTTTTTTGAGCCCCACTGCCAGCTGCTTCTCTAACTACCGTACCTCAAACCCAAGCCGAGGAATTGAACGGCAATGGTGGTTATTGCTGATGCGTCGTTTTTTTTCCGCGCTTGCGCTACGTAGCGCGCAAGCGCGTCGTCGGGTCACGCCGCGTGCTCGCGACGTTCCGACGTTTCGTTGCGTGTCCCGAGAGCCTTTGGTTTTTTGAGATGCTGATCTGTGGAAACAACTCCAGAGTTGTTACATTGAACCACCTGTAAAGTTTTCTTACATTGGAACAATGCCGCTAAAATTACACTCCCTATAGAGCCCTGTGGCTGACGTGAATGTTTAAAAATATACAATATTTCTTTTTCTGGTTCTGGGTGGGATGGGTGTGTATTGTCGTAATGCAGGTTGGGAATTTGAACTTTGTAATGGGATTGCTTGTCCTGTTAGTCGTGGCTGGAAATTGAACTCCATTGAACTCGTCAGGTTCTCGGCGCAGTGCGCGAATCCGTGCGCTGCTCCTCCCTCTCCCCGTTGTCGGTCTTGCCTTGACAAACAGTCGCGCAGTCGGCCCATGAGCTGGCCATCGATGTATCCTTGGGGAAAGTCAAGTTCGCTCATGGAAGTTGGCGCACTTTGTTTTGTGTTGCGCGCCACCTCCGCGTGGCTTCTCGCGGCGTCGAACGCCGCGCGATGCCAGTCGCCGCACACCGCACGGTGATTCCAGAAACATCGTTTGGTGGTGGCTCGCACCCTACCCGTCGCGGCGTTCTCCACCTGCCGCGGATTCGCGCCGCTGGGGTTTGCGAGGCGCTCGCGCAATTGGCGTCCCACGCCGTGCGCCCTTCCGGGCAACTGTCCCGGCGCGGCAGAGCTGCGCCAATTCTCGCTGACGCACTCCCTTTTTGGGCGCGTGACGGCCACAACACTTCGGGTCAATTATCGCTGGCGGCGTTTTAGTACGAGTAACTGTCAACTTTATACGGCGGTGTTGTATAGTTGTAGTTGTCCGGCCCAGCCATACTCAACCGGTGGGTTGAACACCACCCAGTGGTCCGTGGAAACCATAGCCAGTGGACTTGAAGTGTAAAAAGTTGAGAACCTCTGGTTTAGCAAATGAAAACCGTTACGCTTCTATTGTTAAACTGAAAAATCAAGCAACCAAGATTCTTATTTGCGAGTAACCTGTGGGCATTTGTCGGTAAGGACAACGACCTCAACTCTGGGTGAATCCCAGATGAATAATTTGCAGTGTTATTTTCAAACTTGGCAATTTTGGACGCCGACGCCAGCACACAATGGCCCCGCTATTGCAAATGACGTCATGGGATGTTTAAGTTCCGCTGGGAAGCTGTCGGCACGTAGTATTATTTGGTCCCGCAGTAATAACTGGGATGGCCACTTGATTACAACTGTCCTTGTGAAAGGTAGAGCCGTTTTGAAACTTGTAATACTCGGTGCGTCTTGGTCGGGGTGCCTTGGACCATCCGAAGACGTTGTTTGGTCTTGAGATCACATCCTGTTCAATTTCCCTCCCCAAAAAAAAAATCTAGGTCAGTGTTTATATGAGAAGGAGCTAGAAAGGAATGGAGGTGCGTCCTCTTTCCCCGCGTGTCTCCTGTGGAATCTTGGCGTTTACACGGCATTTCGTACCGCACCTGACCCTTGCCCTCTGCACCATGGTGCTGGGCAGCTGTCTGATTTTGATCGTTTGTTTTGGGTAGTTTCGAGGTGTGAGTGAACCGATTTTTGTATCGTTGCTAAGGTGGCTCGTCAATTAAGAGCAACTCTCAACTGAAAGGCTTTGAGTTAGATTTTGTGGCTAGTATTTAGTCAGGAATCACTCTCTCCATGAAGAATGCAGTCCTAATTGAGACCTCGACCAATTTGTCCACATTTTGTTTTATTGTAAGGTGAGCTGTACCAAACAATCACGGCATTTGACATTCTCATCCATGCAGCAGTCGTGAAGGTTCCTTTGCCTGCATCCAAAATAATTATCAATTGCATAAATTAGCCACGCTCTCCAGCAGTCTATCAACAGACTTAAAAAAAATGTGCATCCCCTGTATGCCCTATCAGATGGCGTTTTTAAGAAGTTGTTATTATTTACCAAGTTGTACTACATGGCAGCCTGCGTGTTTGGATGAGTGACCGTGAACGGGCGTGTAATGTTATGGGCAGGGCGTACACCACACTAAATGTTGTGTTCCATTGCCCCCGAATAATGTGGCACGGGCCACATGCACGACTCGATATTTAATCCCACTCGCATCGTACAAAACCTGTAAATGTAAATGTAAAATCATAATGTTCGTGATGTTTTTTCTGAGCGTCTGGTTAGCAGTGAGACTACCAAGCTGACAAGGCAGGAGAAACCTGTGTTTGGAATCAGTGTCAGCTGCACGTGATTAAACCAGAAACATGACACTTTCGGCAATAACACTAGCTTTAAAGTGTGTAATAGGTGGTGTTTCGGGCAATGGCCCTTCAGGGTACATGTGCATGAAGGCCATTGCCTGAAACGTCGTATGTTTATGTAAGTTAAGGTGCCGATGACACGAAAGTTTTTTTCCTGTAAATCGTGTTTGCGTAGAGAGTTGACAGTCGCCCCCGTTCACCAATTAATTACATAGAAAAATACCATCCTATTAACGTTTGTTAACGTGCAAGTTGGTTTAAAAATGTTCAGCTTTGGAAATGATTTTTATCTTGACTGCCCTATTGTGTGTGTTGCTATTGCACAGCTGTCAGTAGCATTGCATGCCCCTCATGTGGATAATGGCACCTGCAGGAGGCCCAAAAGTCGTTCTGTGGCATCAACTTCTTCTGTGAGCTGTCCTCTAACTGATGCACTGTCGTACAACCATGTGCACATGAGACAATGGCATTGGCACATATAAAACTTTTAAAAAATGGACCAATATGTAATGGTAGGCTAAGTTTTGTAACTGCAAGCCATTGTTTTTAGATCGCTGATATGTTTATCTGGCATTGTTTTTATTTTGAGGTTCATTTACATCTCTCCATGACCCTGTATTAGACAGTCGGCTAAGTTGATATACCATGTAATATCAACGAAATGACTCGCATCAAGATAAAAAAAAATAGATATTTTAGGACACCGCCTTATTATCGATTGAAAAAGAAAATGTTGCCTCTGCAGTGCTCGGCTCGATTCACCCTGGCTGCCGTGGAGGTCTGCGTAAGCTACATTGCTGCGGCTTTCATAGCCTTGGGCTACAAAGCGGGGTTTTCATTTGCAAAGTGAAGCAATATGCGCTGTCAGAATGCCCTTTGGCGAGTCTGGTTCCTGTGAGTACAGTGTGCAGTTAGGCAAATTGTAGCGTGAATGCCCATGGCTGAAGGAACTGGTGGCTAAGACTGGTTATTTTATTTGTGATAAAGCCCACACTACTATTAGCTCTTGCTTTTAGAGGTGACCTGGTCACTCATGATAGGTCATTGTAGCAGATT
>JAZEWT010000013.1:8985840-8996304 GCA_036362905.1 Mordacia mordax
TGAATTGCCCACAGTGCCCGGTGATGGACTGGCGTCCTATCGTGGGTGTATCCCTGCCTTGCGCCCTGTCTCTGCCGGGATAGGCTCTGGCTCACCGTGACCCTGTACAGGACTAAGCAGTTTCTGATGATGAGATGAGACTTCTTTGCTGAGAACTTTTGGCGTCGCTGTTGTGTATCAGGCCAGCACTGTGGAGTGTTCCTTCCTTTTCCTTAATGACATTCTGCCTCCCACTTTGAAAACAGAGCATGCCTGATGCCTCCTGACGTTGGAGGTAAATGTCAGGAAGAACCACTCGACACGACTTGCCCAAAGAGTAGCCATTGAGAGCAGTTCTCCTACATCGAACTGTGAACATCGACATCAGTATACACATGGCAATTCACCAGCATTGGTTAATCTGTTCGTGCTGATGAAACGCTGAATAGTGAAACCCCATTCAGACAATGTCGCTTATATGAAACCATTACTGCTGGAAGAATGTACGTCCGGCGAAGAGAGCTGTGTGACTGATGTAGTTTTTTTTTAAGATTCCTTTTCTGTGCACGGAGACAGATCTGTGAAGGCGGTAGGGTGTTGTGATGTGGGGGTTTCACAGCTCGACATGAGAATTACCCCACTTGCTTATTTGTTTTGTTGCTAATATTCCGCGCGACGACGCTCATGATTGGTATGTCTTTGAAGTTGATCGCTTGCTTTCTGTCGCGGGACCAAAACAAAGATTTCATCGTTATTGTTAACTCCTTTTTCCCCTTCCTCCAAAATGGGTAAAGCAAATGTTTCTTGAGCTGCCTTATTTGGTAAAACGGTTTGATGACGGCTTCCTGTTTTTTTTTTTTGGGGAGTGAGAGGAGTCCGCAGGAATGGGAGCGAGGAGGCTGCAGTGGTGGGGCTGGTGCGCCGCTCTGTAATGTAAAATACACGCTCTCGCCGCCACGCATGCGCCGCCGACATTCCTATCCGCTGGAGTCACGGCCGCTGCCTCTCGTAGAAAACCCAGCATGCCGCTCAGCCAATGTCAAACCAAAACTCGACGCCCCTCCGCCATCCCTTCTCGCACACACCTCCTTTACCCAGCGCTGACATCCAAGACCTCACTTGTGTCCCGCACGCCGAGCCATCTATTCGCCTACCTATTCACTTATTCACTTGCCCATTCACTCAGCCACCCACACTCCTTCTTTCCCACTCAATCATCCAGCCAAATGTTTTTCCACTTGCTCACCCAACTGCTTGCTCACTCGCCCTCCGTTTAACCAATTCAAGATTGAAGCAGTCCTTCTCGCCTACCTTGCCACTCAGTCCATCTCGCACCCAGCTGCTTGTACAGTCATACACCCGTGCACCTGCATGCATTGCCATTCGTTCACCCAATTAAGTCACACATGCACAAATCTTCTTGCACACCCTATAACCATGTGCCTACCTGTTCGCTCACTCCGACACCGTGCCTCTTGCTCGTCACATCGAATAGCCCTCCCCACCTCGGGATGCGTGCGGTTGGAAATGGGGCCGCGCGTCTCGCAAAGTGGCTCACCCACTGAGAAGCGTCCAGAGTGAGTTTCAGCGTGTGCGGGGGGGGGGTGTGGGGGTAAATAAATAAATAGATCCTCAATGAATTTCGTTGATGTGCGCACGGGGATGAGACTCGGGCTGTTAAATGGGATCCACTGTCTGCGTTTGCGCGCAGCTCTTGATTTGCTGGAAGTGTTGACAGTTCTTTATTTCTACCTCCTCTGCCCCAATGCCTGGCTGCATAATCTCTCTACTCATTGACTACGGGAGATTCTTCGATTTGCCTTTCATGTAACTCTGGCCCCGAATGTGTGGTCCGCAGGACCCTCCTTTTGAAAACCACTTGCCTTGAAACTTGACAAGTCCATTGCTGTAATAAAGCTCTTAAGTTGTCGCAACATACTTTACATCAACTCTGAGAGACTTACCGTGCTCAACAGATAGTTATTTGTCATTGGGAACAACCCCTTCACTTGCATAGTGAAGAAATAACAATGCTGAAGGCTTATCTTCACCCAGGAAAGCCACTCCAAGTCTCAAAACGCCTCTTTCGGAGGGTCCAGCTACATTGGAATGTCTGCGCCATTCCGTAATCATGGGAGGGTGGCTTACCCTGGTGGTGGGAGCAGAAATTGGAGAACACCCGCCACAGGACAGCGTTTACAACAAAGCGGCGCACAGATTAAAGAGTCCATTGGTGTAGTCACCTGTAAGCAGCCTTGCAGTCCAGAGCGGCCTGGATCACCTGACACTCCCAGGCAGACGAGACTCCCGTGTGCACTAACTGGGCTCGACGCGTCTTGCCTTAACGACCGGGTTCTTTAACTCGTGGCTGCCAGATAGATGTGGCTTACGGCAAAAGGCTGCCAGAGTTGCCTTCTTGGAGATGTCTCTCCGTGAGATGTATGGGGGATGCAGATGAGAGAGATGTGGCCAGACAGTGGCGAGATGTGCAAGCTGGAGGCGAGTGGCGCACTAGATTAGCGGAGTGACGCGACGCTGTTGGTGAGATGAAAGTGAAAGCCCTAGGGTAGGCTTAGTAATTACCTGTGCTGATGTTATGATGCCGTGTGATCTCAGTGCGTAGACGGCGCACGGCCCAACAGCAACGTTAGCATTACTCCCCCTGCAAATGAAGTGAAGAGACTTAGCAGGTGATCAGAGCTGGGGGATTTTTATACAATTGAGTAAATATTTACGAACTCTTTTACCCATAGTCCTGATTGTTATTTTTTAACTGTTCATGTTATCAAACTGATAATCAGCAGAGAAATCTATTGAGACTTGCTCAATGTGCCCTATTGTGGATATCCATATTGAGAGTTTCATTTGCGACGTTTCAGCGTCCACGCCGGAGTTCAGGCGTTTGAATCTTTCGCTTCGATCATCGGATGGCTGAGCCCTTTGCGAATTCGGGCTGCAATCGGCACGACTTGATTCGGTGGCAGTTGCCTGTGGCGCGCCTGTGGCGCGCCTGTGGCGGGTTGCGCCGCGGCAGGTGCCCGGGCGTGTTGGCATCGTCATCGCCCCCGTTTGCTTGGTCTCCTCCCTCCCCCCCGCTGGCAGAGTGGGGGCAGGTTGGAGGACGCTGACTCATCGGCGTTTCGCGGTGGCGCCGTAGCCTTCGGCAGCTGCTTGACTCAGCGGTGGTCACGGACATGCCAAGGGTTTACCGTCTGACTACGTAAGAAGAATCGTCTTCGAGCCGCCTCTTTTTGGGAAACGATGTGTGGTAGGCGGGGTCGGGAGGAGGCAGGGATGCGAGCAGAGTCAGCTGCTGCTATAATCAGGCCGAAAGCTCTGTGCCGAGTTGACGTGCATCTGCGCATTGTACGAACAATTCCGAGCGGAACAAGATTGCGCATTGAGATGTTTTGGTCGGTTTCGCAGCGACGTTGGACCAATTGCATCGCCTCGAAGTGTCTTAGGCTAATTGTCAATGAATTGGTGTGGGTCCTATTTTGAAACACTTGGCCGGTTGCATGGAAGTGTGTTTCTAACAAGTGAGAAAACCTTGATGAGCTGGACACAATCTTCGGCTGCATCTCCTGAGGGCCAGGGAGCGACCAATTCAGTCGGACGAGGGTTGTGTGACTCCATCTACCCAGGTTCTGCTCTGCAGTGCGTGGCGTTATCACGCGGCTGTTTAGGAAATACTGTGAATGTAAATGTCTTTGGCTGATGCCAGCGCGATGCTTGGGACACTTTGGAATGTTAATTGAAAGGTGGGGGGGGGGTGCATATATGCAGTGTTAGTCTGGGTTGTCAATTATTCGTTTTTATAACCTCTCGTTTGTTTCTAGCCTTACATTTGCAGCTAACAGATGGAACTGTCCTGCACCTCTGGGTCATTGGGAATTCCTGCAAGGTGTCGTACCATTTAATGGAGGCCGGTGTGAGCAATTGTGTAAATTTAAAATAGAATTCTTAAAATTCTGCAGCAGTTTGTGCTGCCTGGTTAAAATGTTGGCATTTATACTTCCTTACTGCTGACTGCCTTTTACGGCCGCCTTGGCCAGATCTGTGCTGACCACCTAGATGTCAATGATGCGGTCAGCTGTGATTCAAGAGACCAGCCTACAGCTGTTGGATCGATACTACGACGCCGTCACTAGCTATTGTAACACTGTGGAATGACACTACAATTGCTGCATTACATGTGCATATGTAATATACAGAAGGCAAAGGTGAAGTTCCTCCGGTTGCATTGTTGCATTTCTGCACAATGCACATGACTGCTGATGATAATGAGGAAGATGCCTACTGAGAACATTGTGTAAAAATGATCTGTGCTCTGGTGGGAGTAACTCATGGAACTTTAGAGCTGATCACGTTCAAAACACCCTGTTGTCATATTTGAATTGGACAGCGTGGTCTCGTGATTTTTTTTTTTACCATTTGCACACTTGGCAAGGTTCCCTTCCGGTCTGAATCGGTGGTGGGGTGCAAGGTTGGTACGCCCACCAACTTCCACACGCAAGGTCAACATGGAAAAGTAGAATAATGTACTCTCCAGACAGTCCTCAAATCGATCCCATTCTTGAACAGTGGGTCTTGATGTCGCTGCTGTGCGCTTGCGTGTAATGCGTCGCACGTGTTAGTGTGTCACTGCAGCATAGGCGTGTAATTAAAAGGTTGAATTGATCTATAAACTAAAACGAGCTGAATATTATGCGTAGCGTACCTTTTTTTGGGGGGAGCGGGGGTGTAAATTTAGCTTTTTATGGTCGCTATTGTGCTGAATTTGGAAATTTGGATGAGGAAACTGATGTTCACTGCTCCTACACGTTTGCTTCAGCAGAAGACTTTTCTGTCAAATGGCGTGAGAGCATTGTCAAGGCTGCGCGTGTTACCATATGCGTTAACCGTTAACACGAATCGTATCGCCACTAATGTTGGCATTGTGCAGGAATCGGACTCTTCCGAACAGGCTTGCAGTGCACCAAACACTCGGTTGCTGGCTCTCTTGTCAATCCGCTATTTTTTTGTCATTCAGCTTATAGCTGAGTGTTACTCACGTAACCAAAGGAAGTAAAATCCCTGCACACCTCCCCCCCCCACTCCCTTCTTCCTAAGGCAGAGAACGGTGGCCCGTGTAACCTCTGTTGGGGTAGGAGCTGTTAACAAAGCACCTAATGAAGGCTCGCACGGCTGGTGCTACACTCTAAACTCTGTCGCACACTCACGCATGCATTTACACACAAGGTCTTCCCTCTATAAAGTCACAACCAAAATATTTGCCCCACAGACCTAGCCGTGTTTGACTTGGCGGTGCCAGCGTTGGGTCACCCAGATCCTTTTTTTTTCCCCAAAAGACTCTTCTGTTTGGAGCCGGCTGGCCAGTGCGTGCTCGCGTGTGGCCGTGGCGGGGATGGCGCTGTGTTTGCGCCCTCTGTTTGCATGTGGCCCGGTTATTCATTATATATTTCTGAGTTGTTACCGATGGGGAGGAAGAGTTCCTGGCCGGGGCAAACTGTACGCGGGCGAGGAGCGCCGGGCTCGCGTGGTACCGCCTCGGTGATGCGCCGAGCCCTCCGCGGCGCCGATGACGCCGCGTATTTTGCGGTTGGAGTTTGCTTGCCAGCTGTTTGCGATGACCCGTTCGGTCGTGGCAGGGTGGCGTATCGGTAACATCTGCGCCTCGCAGCAGGTCTTTTGCCTGAGGCAGTCCGATTTCCCCCCCCCCCCTTGGGTGCCTTCTTCTAGGAAGTTTGTTGTCCCTCTCTTTTGTGTTGGTTTCCTCCGGGTGATCTGGTTTCCATGCAAAATATCAACAAAACTTCTTTTCGTAATTGGTTGGTGATCATGCGACATTGCCTGGCAAATTTTGGTGCTGGCTAATGTTGTGGCCACATTCCCCCCCTCCCCACATCTGTAGTTTTCTCACACCTTTTCAGTCGTTCGATCGGCGTATGAATTGAACGAAGTGTACGCACTAAATTACCGCTATTGATTTTTATCGCGCGCCCAACGTTTGGGTCTCGCGTCAACCTGCTGCCAGTAATGCGCTTTTTTTCCACTGCTTGGCTCGGCATTGCAGACGGGAGGCGTGCACCCCCACCCGCTCGCTCGTCCTGAGCGGTCGAAGCGTTTGACCTGGTTTTGAAATTCCGCCACCGCTGCAGTTGCGCGTCCCAGTTTGCAAACAAGGATCGTGTCTGTCACGAGGTCACCGTGGCCAGCCGCTAAGGTTGCCACCCTAATTCCTATCCCTTCCTTCACTGTGCTAGATGTTGGCCGAGCGTGAGCATAATGGACTACTTCTCCAAACGGCTGTTCCATTTCACCGTCCATTCGCTGCTCTTTAACTTATTTCCTTAATTCGAAGGCTTTCGTGACCAATATTATCAATGAAATCCATTTTTGGGTCAGGTCACGTAAAAAGTTTATCGATTATAAAATAGTGTCGTTTAACCCTCCACCACCCGACACGGCCAATCAGCAAGGGGTTGTCACGTTGAACAGAAGACGAGCCAATTCCTTTACTATCTGGGCGAGCATCATTTGCTCGCCCAGTTGCTGGTGCGGGTGCCTGATGATGCTGAACGTTGTTGTCAGCGAAACGTCGTACATTTTTTGTAAAATATTGTGGGGTCGCTTTTCAACACACCGGTGTGCTGAGATAGTAAAGGAATTGGCGCGTCTTCTGTTCAACGTGACAACCCCTTGCTGATTGGCCGTGTCGGGTGGTGGAGGGTTAAACGACACTATTTTATAATCTATAAACTTTTTACGTGACCTGACCCAAAAATGGATTTCATTGATTATTTCCTTAACTTTGTTTTAATGTAGGTTCACACCGCTCGATGTATGGGGATTACTTTCAAACCGCTTTTGGGATACCTCTGGCGAGAGAGAAGGGAAACGTTCTTAAGGGGGAAGGAGGAATTCTCAATTTAGTTGTGCCATGAGCAGCTTTTGAATGCAATCCTCTTCCCTCACCGTTTCAACCGAGAGGTTTCCTGATAGGATTGGATGAGCGATTGAAATGTAGTGCTTTTTTTATTCGGTGCCTCTTCCTATACTGCGTTATTTCTGACCGTCAGTTTTGGCGACCTTTTATTTCTGTAGGCGTTTTTGTAATTTCTTTACATTTCTGTACTTGCTTGCGGAACGTTTTAAAAATGTGACTCCCTTATTTTGTCAAACGCGTGCCTTCTCCATTCCTGGAGATGTTGCAGCGTGCATGGTATTTCTAATGAGGGAAATGCTAAAAATGGAAGGACGAATGTGGAGCGGCGGCGCTAGATTACGGAGTTTGTGGCGGGGTGGGGCGGTGTTGCAGTACGGGCCGTGCCTCCTTGCTCGCGTCACTGCAGTTTCAAGCGGGTTGTCCACCGCGCGAAGGGAAATTGACTGTTTTTGAGGTGGTTCTATGATTAAGTGGATGTCATAACCGTGTTGGAACAACTGACCCAGCACCACTGAACCTGGGTTGAAGTCCAGGATTTTTTTTTTAAAATCTGGTTGTCGATTGCAGCGAGTTGATGAACTAATGAAACTTTTGTTTCTGTGCTGCTGACACTTGGCGCCTATTTTAAAGCTGTGAAATCTTCCAGGAAACTCCTAAAAGAGAGGAACTAACCTTTTCCACATGTGAACAAGGCTGCATTCTCGCAGAGAACTACCAGATCTCCCCTTGTTGTTTTTTGCTCATGCTTGGATAACATTTTGTTCCTTGAGGGAGGGGGAGGAGCGAGGCCTGGTATGAATGGATTTCGCTGCAGTGCTTGTATCCACCAACATGAAAGCTTGTCTTCAGTTCCCGTCTTAATTTTTCAATATTAAAAAAAAGTTTCCGTGTAAATTTGCTGGGAAGGTCTTCATCCGTCCAGTGGAATGAACGTGATGCATTTGGCCATGTGATGCAGTGGCTTCTAAAGTACTCTTTGTAACCGGATGGCCATTGGTTCAAACCCCGGACCAGGTTGGCTTTGCCCATCATCGTTATCCATGAAACGAAATGAGCCATGTCTTTGGAAGTCGCTTTCTGTGTCCCAACTCTGCTGGATGTAAGACTGTGTAATGAAAATCACCAGAATGATGTGACCGCTGTCAATGGTGTTTGTTTAATAACTGCCCACGCTGGGTGAAACCAGTAACTCTTGTCTTTCTCACGGCGTTATTTACAAAGACATCATAGGCAATTGGGGCGGCACGGTGGCCCAGTGGGTAGCTCTGTCGCCTCACAGCAAAAATGTCCCGGGTTCGAATCGCTGCTCGGGTGCTTTTCTGTGGAGTTTGCATGTTCTCCCCGTGTACGCGTGGGTTTTCGCCGGGGACTCCGGTTTCCTCCCACAGTCCAAAAACATGCTGCTGGATAGGTTAATTGGCTTGCAGACCAAATTGGCCGCAGTGCCCAGTGATGGACTGGCGTCCCATCGTTGGTGTATCCCTGCCTTGTGCCCTGTGTTTGCCGAGATCGGCGCCGGCTCACTGCGACCTGTACAGGACTAAGTGGTTTCTCACAATGAGATGAGACTTTTATCAAACTGCATCAGAATCGTTAAGCATGGTCGTTTGACACAATCGCGTTAATAAGATTAGGCTTGTTTACCCAGTAAAACATATCTCAAGTGTCTCTTTAGCAGGATCCTGCCAAGTTTTCGCAGTGGAGGCTTATGCTGCCATGTAATTCCCAATTGAATAATTTGCAGCTCATTTTGTCAGTGGTGGGATACTTAATAATAATAATTGCATTTATAGAGCGCCTTTCACCCGAGTGTCACAAAGTGCTGCACAGAGCTACGGAGAGAACGGCACGTTAACGACATTAGAATGGAAAATCGGCAACAATAAACCTTTTTTGGGTTTTTTAAATATACGCATCGTTGCAGAACCTGTAAAATATGATCTGACTTTCAGCTATAATATAAAAATGCAACATTATCAGTATTAATAATACAAATATTGGGAAATGGTTTAATGTAACATTTATCGTAAAATAATAATAATTGCATTTCTAGAGTGCTTTTCACCCGAGGGCCACAAAGCGCTGCACAGAACTGCGGAGAGAAATGCACATTAACAACGAGATAAGAACGACAAATCAGCAATAACGTATTTTTGGAGGTTGTTTTTTGGTCAAGCACCGGTTATATTTTTCTTGATGTGACCAACCGGAGAACCCAAAGAAAACCGATGCAGAGTGTGGAATAAACAAACGCCACGCTAATAGGCGCCATAGCCTGGAATTGAACCGAGGTCCTTAGCGCTGCGAGGTGCGAGCGTTTGACCACCGCGTTGCCACCCTGCTCGCAAACCCTTTGTAGCGATCAACGTCTTCTCTGAATATAACCATTTAAAGGGGTGGCTCTCCGCGGCAGCCTGATGTACAGTCGTATTTTTAGGTCAACTATACATAGTGGGGCGCCTTCAAATTCCTTTTCTTTTGCGGCCCCCCCCACTAAACATAGCCATTCCGCAAATAAAATACTCGCTGTTTGCATGCCTCGGGCTATAATAGCAGGCGGTGGGAGTCTTGGTGGCTCGGGCATCCGAAAAAACTGGCGCTCGGCAACAAGTGCTCAAGAGGCGCTGAACACGCGGCTCATCCGCTCGCCTGTACCGCCGTTGTCTCCACGGTGCCCATGGTCGGGTGCCACCAGATTTGACCACAGTCGGCAAGAACCGGCTTGTGATTGCCAATTTGCCGGAAGAGGGAGTGCTGGTTGTCATTGCCATGGGCGTGTGCCACTGCTGTGGGGAGCGATGGCACTGGTTAGCGGCGCACCGCGCTACCAACCCGGCGACCCCGCGTTCGATTCCTGCTCACGACGAGTGTCGGTGACCTATTTGAACTGCTTCTTGACCTTTTTGGACACGTGTATTGTAGGTTTAGTCAAATGAGTACCCAATTCTGTGTGTGTATCTCCACGAGGAAGACAAAGGCGTCCGGGCGTGATGCTGGCCACCCACTCCCTCGGTGTGCTCTGACCATAAAAAGTGCTTACCTAATAACGCTTGACTCTACTGTGGTGTTAAGGAATGGGGATCTTTGTAATCATCACAAATTGGAAAGGAAAAGATGACTGGGCATACATAGTAGCACTGGCAACACAACCTCCTCTTGTGCTGTGCTGGCATTTTTAACAGACGCTTGCAGACACCGTTTGCCCCGAGCCAGTCTGCTAAAGGTAGAAACGAAGGCTGCTCGGTCTTGTTTTGTTTCACACGCGAGTGTTGCTACTCTTGAGCCTGACCGCAGTTACATAAGAATGTAAGATGAACGAGCCCGTGTCAAGGTGGTCTGTGCGGCCACGCAGCTCTTCACGATTGGAATTCCGTCCCAGTCTCCAGTGCGCGTGCTCCTGAGAGAAACGTAGAAACGCGGTGAGCAGTTTGGCAAAGTGCCTCGCGAGTCGAATTCTATTTTCCCCACCTTTTTTCGTGCATTTTTTTTATTTCAGAGTCTAATTTTATTTTTGCTTCCGGCTTTTGAATTCTTCC
>JAZEWT010000013.1:8999010-9012989 GCA_036362905.1 Mordacia mordax
GGGGGGGGGGGGGCTGTAGATTTTTGTGTGGGATTTTTTTTCCGGGGCAGCTTCCCACCAGGCTTTTATAAATGGCAGTGGATGCTCAGAACAGGATCTAATGAGCCAGTGTCAAGTCCAAGGTTTGCAATAAAAAAAAAATATATATATTTTGAACTTTTTTGTATGAACTGCATCGTAGATTTCAAGGTGTCGTGGAAGAGCAAGCCAAAATACCATCGGCAGGGGGTTCGGGAGCTCTCTCCTAGTGATGGGGAAAACTCACATTGAACTAAAATTCAGACTCGTGCATTAAATGGGAATTGTTGAAAAATGTCGGGTCTCCGGTATCCCATCTGGTCTCCCCCGCTCTGGCGTCTCGAGCCAGGGCCAGTTCTTAATGAATCCCAAGAATGCAGAGCCACGCACTACCAGCTTCCACCTCTTCTACCCCCGTCCCCCCAAGCACTATGCACGCTACTTCCCACCAGTGACGATACCCCCCTCCACCCCCAAACCTTTGACCCCTTTCCTGGTCCTCCACTAGGCTGACCAAGCCATAAATGAGAACCTAGTTGTGCTGTGTACACATCGCCTCACGCTAGACGATGGACAGGGTTAAGAGTGTTCTGTGAAGGCAGCGTGCAAACCACATGATGCAAGTATCTTTAGCCCAGGTTGAAGTACAACTTGGGCTAAAGATACTTACCTAACAACAAACGACAGACAGGGGTATAACCTTTACATTCTAGATGCTACATGCCACGTGACAATGGAGTTCGAGAACTTGTGCCTGAATCCTCATGACCATTCGTGGAATTGCAGAGAAGTGTGGGAAGGGACACTGACCCGCTACCCGCATGGCCAACGCAGAGCCCAGGCGCTCCCCAAAAAACTAAAACGCGCTCCACATCTGCAAACGGTTTTTTTCTCCCACACTCTTTCCCATCGGCATTTTTTGGCAATGCCGCCGTTTCCGCCCAGCCTCTGTCCCGATACAAAAACTGGAGCAGAGTGTAGTTCTGGGGAGGGAGGGGGGGGCAGGAGGAGATGGGAGGGTTGGAGATGAAGGGGCTGAGTTTCCAGTTTGTGAAAGTAAAGAAGATACCCCGCACATCGTACACACAGCGTTAACGGCGTTTTGTAATTCTTAGCCGTTTTTCCGAACCCTTCAGGGCTGTCTGTAGGGCATTGTGGACGAAAGAGTGTGATGGCATCGTGGGCCATATTTTTCAAAAATTTGAAAAGATGTTCTCAGACGAACCGATAGCGTCGGCACCCCCTGAAGGCAGACTCATGTCCACTCACAGGATGGTGCTGTGGCACCTTGTGCCATGCGGACGGGGGCTGCAGAACTTGCCCTTGGCTAAATAAAACCATAGTTGAGCATTTAATTGATTGAGACGGGTTGTGCTGCACGGAGATGCCATCAGAGTTTACTGTCCTGTAAGTCTAATTGCAAATGCATACCAATCCAAAATTAATAAATCTGCAACTTTGTGGCGATTAAGACAACACTCCTTATGCGCTCATCTGTGCCTAGTTCAAAATATATAACATTTTCTACATGTTTCATCAGCCACCGCGCAGATTGTCAAAAATGTTAATGGATTTAACAACTCAAATCCCAGTGTGTGCTTGGGTGGGAGGTGGAGGGGGGGTGAGGGCTGGTGGAGCGGGAGGTTTTGACGGAACAAAACTTGCCTTCACGCTGGGCTTACTGGCTCCGAGCAAAGGCGGGGGAGGGGAGGGTTTGTCTTCCCTGTCTGCCTCCCTCCCTTCCTGCTCGCGCAGCGATGGATGGAAAGTCTCATCTGCACGTACCTGCCGAGGGCGGTCGTGCGCTGAGGCATCGCTCTCTCTGTAGAGCGAAGGAAGAACAGTATGAATTCAGGTTTTTTTTTAAATACGAACGGCTTTTGAGTAACGTTGAGACGGAAACGCGTAGCTAAAGGGAAAACTTGGCCAATTTAATGACGCCGTTAAGGTTGTTGGTCAAGACCTGTCACAGAAGGGACTTTGGGTGGACAAGACTAAAACGTAGTAGCAGCCAAAGTAAATTGAACTGATGTACGAGGACGACCGTCTCGGAAAAGGAGCGATGAGCTCTGCTCACGTTGGTGCAGGCCGGATTGTTGCATCGTAGGATTGCGATGTACGCAGCGGTTGTGGTTAGGCCAAATTTGTCGCAACCCTCCACCCACCTGACCACGGCAAACAATTTTCACGGTCGCGTGCACAATTGCGGTATCTTAAGTGTTTTAAAAATATAATATTGCGAGAATTGTTCAAATTACCGTTGAGCCGTCAGAGCAATTGCGGCGTTAAACGCTTGCACACGCGACAGTTTAACGCATTTACCTGTTGGGTGACGTAGCTGGTCTTGTGACAGAAATCCAACCAGGTGGTAACGCGACCTCTCCCCATAAAAAAAAATCAATCTCATCTTGTAATAATGCTTGCGAAAAAAACCCTAAACCAAACGTCGCGGTTCATGAATACGTTACTGTGCAGGAGTGCGACCGCCACCGCGTCTCGGAGCGCGCGCGCACGCGCTGGAATTTGTCGCGCGCGCACTCGGTCGGCGTGGCCCCCCCCCCCTCCGCGGTGCCGAGACGCGGCGTTCCGCTGGCACTCCGCTGGCACTCCGCTGGCACTCCGCTGGCGCTGCGGGACGTCGCATCGCGTAGCGGTCGCCTCCTCCTCCTCCTCTCCCGGCTATCCTCTGCCACGCGTGAAATCCGGAGTGTGGTGGCTAGGTCGCGCTGATATCCGTGCGTTTCACAGTCGTCGCCGGTCAGTGATTTACTACGTGTTGAGTTGCAGAGGTCCTGCAGGAAACCGCAAAGGTGAGCTGTAAGCAGCCACGTGGTTACCCAGCGCCAACCTGCCATACACCACGTTCTAGTTTTATATTGTGGTGTCAGCGAGTTAACCAATATTTTTTTTTTTAAAGCTGCTCTTTTGTGATACCAGTCCCAAACTCTCCCCTCATCTGACGTTTTGCCCCCCACATTGGAGTCAGTACAGGTATGCTGCGACTCTACATTAGTAAAAATGTTTGTTAGTTGTGGGAGGAAACTGCAGAACTCTGCGACAACCCACGCAAACCAGGGGGAGAACACACAAACTCCACAAAGAAAGGTGCCCTGGATGGGAATTGGTGCCTCTCAGCCAGGACTTTCTTTGAGGTGCAGAGAATAGTAGAGGTGGGTGCAATGTGCCTTGCTTTGCCCTTCTTGTCAGAAGTGCGCACTCGGCATTGGCACACGTATCGAGGTACGAAGTCCGCAGGAGCTGAGCCTGTTAATAGCAGTAAAAGAGCCACGAGGAAGCGACTGGATGTTTCAAAAGTGACTGCGGTGAAGCTGGGGGCACAATAATCTCTCATGATTGCTTTGAAAAGCTGCGGTCTCGGGACAGCCACGGCGATCGCTCCCTCTCCCTCCATCGCGACATTTCGCCTCGCACGTAAGAGGCATCCTCAGGCGGTCATCATGAATCTCTCATAATGACCGGCCAATTAAGCTGCTTGGGCGTTATCGCTCAAGTGGAATTACCACGGCAATGTCTGGTATCGTGCGTTACTGATTTACACGCAATTGTGCCCGCGTGCTGTGTTCACAATGTGCTCCCTTATATGCATGTAGGCCTGTGTGCTTGCCTTTGGGTTTTCTGTGAGGGCACGGGATGTGGTGGGAACATTTATCCCTGGTTAAGGTTGACTCTCAGCCAGGTGAGAATAACATTGGCACGATGGGTGCAAAGTTGTGTGGTAATGATGGTGGTGAAGGATGCTACTGGGCAGTTGGAGACGGCCACCCCTCCGGCAACAACAGAAAGTGACGGCGTGACACTGAGGTGTCTAAAACGTGTCCTCTTGGCACAGTCGGTGCCTCGACCAATCCTCTGTCAGTCGGTCCACAGCGCGTTAGTCTGTCTTGTCACTACCAAATAAGACGGCCTATGACGGTTCATCACCTCTGTGTGCCTGGCACTCCATCGTGTGCCGTGCCTGTTAAGGGTATGTGGTGCCAACCTTAACAGATGCTTTGTAACGTCACGTTGTTCCAAGGGAGTATGTAGCCAGGGGCTGCTATGAATGATCGGTGCATAGGGGGATGTGGGATTGCTGGGAATTGGCAGGGATGTCCGGGTGTGTAAGGAGTGCTGGGGGGGTTGGTAAGGGGGGGGGGTAGATGGTGTGGGTGTAAGTCGGGGCGTGGAACCAGGCTGTACGTGAGGTGTGCGCGGTGTGGCTGGAAAGGGGAGACGAACCTAGCTGTGAGCTGCTGCTGAAACATTTCCGATTTCAGACATTAGGTTAGAAACCACTCCAACATTGTCAAGATTTGCGTTCCATCTCCCAGTGTTTCCTCTTAAGAATATGTACGTAAATATGTGGCAAATAAGGAAGTGGCGGTAGCACATTCTGGCTAGATTTTGCAAACCAGAAGTACAATCTAGTCTGAGTTCATCAGCAGTAAGTAGCGTGTATGCATTACCCTTTGTGTGCAAGTGTCAGCGTGTTTTTTGGTTTGTGTATATTGAGGTGCCAGAATTTGTGTTACTACACGTATGCTTGTGTGACTGTACGAGTTTCTCCAGGTGGTTTGGCATTGTCTACATAAGTTAATTTACGTCTTTTATTATGCCCCTGATCATTGGTCCTGTGTGCCAGTATTTTGCACTTGAGTTTGCGTAAGAGCCTGTGTGCGCTTGTTTCCACGATTCACTTACGGAAGGTGAACGCGGGAGCGCTGTGTTGATGAGTGTGTGGACGCGAGCTGTGCATGGGGTGGCCCCTGGCTGTTGAGGGAAATTTGTGATGCAAGCCACCTGATTTGAAAAAAGATCGTTTTCCTTTTAACAAACATGCGTGGTGAGTGGTGATCAGTAATGCGCAGGTGTGAGTTATGAAGTTTCGGGAGGGTGGTGGAGGTAATGCTGGGCAGTCCTTAGAACCGGTTCGGCCATCACTCAGCAGTGTTACTCGTGATTGGGAGTCGTATTGGTCACCGTGTTAGAATGACAGTGTTGTAACCAGAGCAGCCCCTCGCCAAAAATGTCCTCCTCATCATTCTGTATCTCCTGTGTTTACAAATAATATACTATTCACTGGGTGTAAACTTCTGATTTGTGTGGCGATTACAAACTGCAGTGGTTAGCGCAGCGATTGGCGCGCTTACTGCACTAAGCGTCGAGCGGCCTGAACTCGCAGCGTTGTTTGGAGCGTCTATACACTGATGGATCCAACAGATGAGTCTGAGAAATTGCTCTTTCAGGATACCGGTGTGGAGCGATCTTCATGCAAGAGTACTGCTCAACACTGCTATCCCGAAAGAGCAACTCCCGCCGATACTCGCATGTCTAGTAATGACCCCCGATATGCGGCGTGCCTCTAAGTGATTTTTGCCCTTCTGTCCCTGTGATCGCACACCCACACGCCCGCCTGTTCACGTACCTACGCGTCCATTCACATACCCACCTAATCACACGCCTTCCACCCACATTTACATGCCCACCTGCACACGCGCACCAATCCATCGACCCATGAACGCACCTACTCGCACACCCACCCGCACGCGTACTTGCGCCCCCGCGCGCCCAGCCTGCGTGAGTCAGTGGTGGCAGGAGCCCAAGGAGAAGGCGCTGGCGCTGCTGCTGACGCACTTCCCGCTGCTCAAGCCGCGCAACTCTGAGGCGAAGGCCGAGTACATGAAGCTGCTGCCGAGGGTGCTGGCGCACGCCATCGAGAGCGGGCACCGCGTCGAGGAGAGCCGCCAGCTGCTCTCGTTCGCGCTCATCCACCCGGCCGTCTCGCTTGAGGACCGGGGCTCGCTCGCTGGCTGGTTCTCGCACCTCGAGGAGCGCGTGGCGGTGCCTGGGCAAGCGGCGCCGTACGGCGGCGGCGGAGGGGGGCACGATCACGCGGCGGTGAGGTTGGCTCGCTCGCGTTTCCCGTTCACCCACATTGCGTTAAACTGGCGGACGTGTGAAGCTGCCCAGTTGTTAATTTGTGTGTTGATGATGCTCATGCACCGCTGGCAATACAGCAGCGTCGGCAAACGCTTGTTTCGTCGTTATTATCGTTTCACACCGTTGTATTTAATATTTTGTCTCTGCCACTTGTGCCCCATCCCGTTCCGGAGCAGTCGACGGCACCAAGTTTCACCTTCGAGCCACACCACCAACGGCAGAGCTCGGGCGGCAGTAAACTGAACGGGTGGCAGCAGCAGCAGCCGCAGCAGCAGCAGCAGCGAGAGTTCAGCAGTGGCTGGCAGGACCACGGCGGGCTCGGAGAGAACGGGCATCACCAGTCTGCGCCAGGGACAAATTCCCCATCCTACAACAGCCTGGGCATCAATACGACCAACCCGGGTCGGTGCGACGCACCCCCGCCCCCGCCATGATGGCGCTGATGTGCTGACGTGGCGCGGCGAATGCGTGCAGACGCGTGTGGGCGACGCGGAGATGGCTATCGGTTATGAATTGAACAAGGCTGCTTTTCTGTATGGAATTACTGTGTTCTCCCTCTGTTGTGTGTCTTCTGGGTTCTTAATTTTTTGTTTTTAAACTGACAACTAAAAAACAAAGTGATTAGCTGATAACATCCTGATATAGAGGACTGTGGCAATTCTCACTCCTGACTAACTGCATGGCTACCGTCTCTCGCCTCTGGTATCCTCATACCTCTGACTCGCCGTCTCTTTGAATACATTCGACATTGAACGAATATGCACGCATTATAAATTGCAGTTATTGGTGTTTTGACAAGAGTTTTGTAGAATTTGCAGTTCCATGACGTGTGGTGTGTGTGTGTGTGTGTGTCTAGCTCTGTCAGGACAGACCCAACACGGCTCCCTGAAGCGCTCCGTGTCGCTCACACCACCCATCGCCCTCTCCTCCGTGGGCCTTTCCAACGAATGGCTCTCGCACGAAGACCTCCGGCCTCCGCGCACCGCCGGCAGCGGCGCGTCCCCCTCCACCACCCCGTTGTCCACCTCCACCCAGCAGCATTACGCCTCCTCGTCCCAGGGCGACCAACACCACCACTCCCTACCGCACCACCACCATCACCACCACGGGCCGCCGCCGCCGCCACCGCCACCGCCTCCCCTGCCCCTCCCGCACGGCCACCACCACGCGCCGCTCTCGCCACAGAGCAGCGTAGCGTCGTCGGGCAGCGGGGGCAGCGAGCATCCGGAGGATCTGATACTTCTGCCGGGAGCGTCGAGCAGGAACACCTTCCATGAGGAGGGCACGGGCATGAGGGGTGAGCTCCGCTTGGATTTCACGAGCAACCGTCGGTCACGGATCCTGGTCTGTCTGATCACTCCGCTGTGCAGTTTGTTATTCAACTACCGCCTCCAATTTCCATGACCATGCGCCAAATCCTATTCAGAAACCTTAACGTCCTCGCTCCAAACATAGTCACCGCAGCAATCAATCGTACTTCACGCTCCACCTCGACTCACGCTGCATCTAATGCGACATCAGAAACTTACAACAAACTGCTATCGGGATGATTTGGCCATTTTAAAGTCACGCTATGTCTCGGGCAGAAAACCATCCCCTTGGTGTACTGCTGAACTCCGGGATCTCAAGGCAAATGCACGCAGAGCTGAATGGACTGGGAGAAAATCTGGCCTCACCATGCATGGTCAAGTCTTAAAACGGCTCCTCTGCTACCGTAAGGGACTTGACTGCCCGTACCAGACATCTTTTCAGTATTCTGGCTGATACCTGTGACAAGCCCAAGATTATTTTCTCGACCAGTAATTCGCTCCTTTGTCCAACCAGTCACTTGCCCTCATCTCCCTTCATTAATAAAGATCATGCAGATCAGTTGATTTAGTTTTTCTCAAACTGAAGCCCATCGTATCTCTAACCAGCCTCAATCACCAACCAATGCCTCTAAATGTTCCTCCACCTTCCGTGACCTTAAAACGTCTGGAATTTTACGCATTAATGGAATCTGAGGCCTCTTCTTTAGTTACCAGATCTCGGCCCACAAACTTCTTCCTGGATCCTTTCCCATCCAAAATCATCTGGGCAAATTTCAAATTCCTTGTCACGTTCATCATTATTCTGTTTAATAACTCACTTCGCTCTGGTATCGTTCCCCCACTATTCAAATGTGCTTCAGTTACCCCCTGCTTATAAAACCTGGCCTCAATTGCAACATCCTTGATCGTTATCACCCCATCTCAAATCTACCATTCATCTTTAAGGTCCTTAAACTTTCCGTAGCCGCATATCTCCAGAAATACGTTCTTAACAATGACCTCCTCCATCCCTTCCAATCTGGGTTCAGATTTGGCCATAATACTGAAACTGCTCGGTTAAAAGTAATTGATGACCTGCTCGTCGCTGCTGATGAAGGCTTACCAAGTATTCTTGTCCTCCTGGACCTGAGCACTGCTTTTGATACCGTTGACCATCTGATCCTACTTGAGCGATTGAAGGGTATAGGGGTCTCTGGCAGTGCCCTGCATTGGCTGAGCTCCTACCTTTTTCGACCGGAAGCAGTTTGTCAGCCTCGGAGGACAAAACTCGGAGATCCATCTTGTTTTGTCTGGAGTTCCTCAGGGTTCAGTTCTCGGCCCCACTCCTCTTCAGCATCTACATACAACCACTTGGTCATATCCTGCACAACCTCAATCTCAGATACCATTGCTATGCCAATGACATCCAAATCTATATCCACGCAAGTCATCCATCACTGCGTCTGATCTTTGCATGTCATTCTTACTGTCAACTGTGAAGGCCTGGCTCAATTCTAATTTTCTAAAATTTGAATTTTAGAAAATTAGACTTGGCCACACAGTCGTTTTGCTTGTCGGAACTCCGCACCATTTGTCCAAGGCTTAACCTATCTAATTGATGCTTGATAACTAGATCATTTAAGTTGCTAAGGCAGTCCGGAATCGAGGTGTGACTCTTAATTCCTCCCTCACTTTCGAGACACACATCAACAAGGTGACCAAGGTAGCCTATTTCCATGTTAAAAATATAGCCAGACTGCGCAACATCCTGTCACCTGCTGATGCTCAGACGCTAATACACATCTTCATCTCCTCACGAATCGATTACTAAAATGTGCTCCCTTGTACCCATGACTGATCAATCGTCTCCAACGTGTGCAGAATGCAGCTACAAGAGTCCTCACTCACATACCCATCCAATCACATTTCCCCAATACTGATGTCTCTCCACTGGTTACCTGTTAAATACAGGATTTAATTCAAGATCCTACTTCTCACCGACAAGACTCTCACTGGCGCTGCTCTAACATCCGTGACTTACTTCAAGCGCCCTCCTCAACACGACATCCTCCAGTACAGGCTCGCTGCATGTGCTCAAGTCGTGCCTCCATTCGATGGGTGACAGAGCCTTCTCGCGCACTGCTCAGAGACTCTGGAATGCCCTTCCTTTGGATAGTCGATTAGCGGAGTCCTTGGGCATCTTCAAATCTCGTCTTAATTCTCACTTGTTCCGTAAGGCTTTCAAGCCCTCGGGCTAGGGCTCTGACTCTTATCTCTAACACGGTGACTCTTATCCATTCCACCTGCTGTTCAGGGATGCGCAGCTGCCTAGGTTCATATGGCTCAGTGTTGTCGTGCTGTGATGATGGCAATCTTCTGAACCGCATCCATATTTGTAACAGAAATATTATTATTTTATTCGCGTATTTTTTGTCCTATAGTTTGTTGCTACTTTTCATCTTTCCGTTGGACTGTCCTGGTGGTGTTGTGATGTCATTCTCTCCACAGCTCGGATTTGTATAAAAAAAAACTCCTAAAAACGTTGTTGCTGATTTGCTGTTCTTATCTTGTTGTTGGTGTGCCGTTATCTCCGCGGCTCTGCATGGCAGGTCTCGGAAGGTGATGTGATTGTTGTGCATGAGAAAACAGGGTTCAAGGTCGGCATATCTTTGGGCCCTCCGTGATATTTTTTTTCTTGTAGTGCTCCGTGACCCCTTCCGGCCGTTTGAGATCATTACAGCGATCATGTTATCCCGCCGTGTGGATCGACAGTTCGCCTCTCTCTAAACTGCCGCTGCCGCCGCCGCCGCCGCAAAGCGTAAAGATCAACACGTTCCTGACGGCCACGCTTTTCTTAATGAAATCTTCTAAATAATGACCTCATTGCGAATTGATGCTGGTCCCCACTGTTGCTGCTGCCTCTCGACTGGGAGATGACGCCAACGCTTATTGCCCAAGCATCGCCAGTCATTGCTCGGTGACTAATTGTTTTTTAAATGGTTCAGGATTTTCTCATTTGTCAACTCTACCTTACACAAGTACCTGCCGTGGTATGAACTCTGGGGCCTGGTGGGGCTGCATTAGAGGCTCGCTAATGTCGGTCGTCTCGACCATTCTACGTGGGCGGCTCTGTGAGGTCTCTCTTGTGCATGCTCGTTTGTCCCAGACGTTCCCGCGTGGCTCAAGAGCCTGAGGCTTCACAAGTATGCGGGGCTGTTCTCTCGGCTCAACTATGACGAGATGATGGCCTTGTCCGAACAGCAGCTAGAGTGCCAGGTGTGTATCTTTCATCCTGGGGGGGGGGGAGGGGGGGGGCATTTGCGAGGGGGTTTTCTGCACAATGGATTACCCCACCCTCTACTCACATTCCCACCTGTGCGCTTAACCACCTTGGTCCGATTCGTTATAATGATTATGAAGAAAGTTTCATGGAACGTCAGTTTGTTATCGGTTACTTCTCTCGATGCATCCATAGGACTGCTTGTCTAAGTTTCAGATTTTAACGTCTCTACACAGAGACATGTCCTTAACCACAGTTGGTACTATGATCGATTGCTAAAGTAAGACGAATCTTTGATTGTAACTTACCCCAGGAAAGGCTCGCTTGACAGCTGCAGAAGCTGCCCCGCTGCTGTTGGTACATTTAAATGAAATCCCCTTGCCCGTGACCCTAGTTTCTGATGGGGCGATTGCGCTATCTGGTGGCGAACTTGAGAAATGCAACAATTTTTTTTTTCGCTGTCGTTAAGCGGCTCCCAATGGAAATTTTCAACCGTCGAAAGAAACTCGCCATCATTCTAATGGGGACTAGTTCTGTTGAAGTGAATGGGATTCTTCGACAGTGTAGGATTCGTCCATAGCTTGTCTACTTTTCACTCCTAGATGCCACACTTTCAATTGGCCATAGAAAGCCGAGTCCTGCCAATCCAATGTAAGAACCTTGTTCAGTCTTTGAGGTGCATTTCGATTCCTTTGCTAGATTGTTCCCGTTGCCTCCCAATGTTATTGCATTTTGGAATGGAGCAGTAACGTGTGCCGTCAATACTGGCACATCACAACTGACGTGGCGCTGCCCAAACTCTGCTGGCCCCTGGGACTCGTGGTGTGGCCCCTGCGGCACCGTATTATTGGTGCGGTGCCCTAGTTACTCATTCCCAACCTGTTCTGAAGTGTTCCGGTCTCCTCTCGCTCGTGTTTCCCTCAGCTGTTGTTGCCTCCCCACCCTCCGTCGACACTCGCCGTCTGCGCCTCCTATTATTGTGAAAGTATTCCTGAACCGAACTTTCGAGTTGCTGTTGCGGTTTTACTGACGAGCGGCCTCAGAGTCGCCGTTTGACGCCACTCATCCCTTCCCCCCCCCCCACCTCGGCTGCACGCGTCCGCTTTGCAGAACGTGACTAAAGGAGCACGACACAAAATTATCCTCAGCATTCAGAAGCTCAAGGATCGGCAGAACACTCTGCGGGCGCTGGAGAGGGTGCGTACGCTTGTGCCAGTGTGGGTGTCAGCTGGCGCCACGGGTTGACTTTTTTTTTTTTGCCGGCAGACTGTGAAACTAAAGGGGGAGGAGGCGGGGGGGACGATGTTTATAATCGGCCCATTGAATCGCCTCGCGTTGCCAGCCGGTGGTGCCGTGTGCTGCCGACGAGATGTAGATATTTATCCTGTCTTGATGTGTACCTGCAGCAGGATGTGGGATGTGTGTTCCAGGCAAACATAATTTCTACCCGTTAAAAGTTGTATGTTGCTGTCAAAGAGTGCTGCTGCCGCTTGGGCAGAGAAGCTATTGCAAGTATTGCGTTTATGATGTTGCCGTGTGGTGCTGTTGAGGCTGCTTTACTTGCATGATATTTAATCCTTCCCTCCTTTTGTGATAAGTAGGTAGGATCCTCCTGCTGTAAAAGATCAACCAGAGAAGAGTATAAGACAATGTTTGCTGCGCCGCGTTTTACTTGCAGGAGGTTCTGGAGACGGGAAACCTGCGCAACGCGCTCTCTGAGCTGCACCAGACGATCGGCACGCCGATCCAGCCGTTCAGGTCGACACGCACCGACAAGCCGCCCGGCACAGCCACCGGCGGCCCACCATCAGGGGAACCGGCCGGCGACGGCAAGGAGGTCAGCTTTGTGGTGGTGGTGCCGCCGCGATTCGGTTTGCGAGTTAACTGCTCCCTTCCCCGCTCCCCACCGTGCACGCTGTACGTTGTGGCTGGCTTCTATGTTTTTGCGTTGGCTTGTTTGGACATTTGCTAGCTTGGATATTTGCCGTGTCACAGGAATTCCTGCGTCTAGAGATTGCAAGCTCACTGGATGCTTTGTTCTGTAATTGTAAACCCCTAACCAGGGTATGATGTGCATAACGGGTACAAAGTTGCCATTTCAAAAGCATCAAGATGTATAGTGGGGAGGTAGAACCTTCGACTTGCTCATTCACATGAAACCAATCCACGCGTTTTTCAGGGATTTTCTTGTAAGGAAGGGGATTTACCACCGGCAATTTGAATCGCGCGTGACATTTTCAATAGATTACCGTAACGGTGCCATGTACCGTGGCGGTTTCGTGACGTGTTCCAAGTTCGCGAGCGGTAAAAGCGGACGGTGCGTGTCGACCATTGACCGCAGGTCCATCAGTCGCCCGGCGGAGAGGTGGAGCCGGTGGGAGCCCCGATCGCCGAAGGGGACATCCCGGGACAGTTCACGCGCGTCCTCGGGAAAGGTGATGACCACCGCTGTCACACGAACCCCCCCCACCCCCGCCCATCCCCTCCTCCACCACCTCTGCCCGTTCCGCTGGCGCCTGTTCAACGAACGGGGATAACGCAAGCAGTTGGGAGCGGGGAAAGGAGTTCTATTACCGTTTGTCACGGCTCGGTGTATGAGAAATGCCGTTAAGAGCAGCTCTTTAAGAACAGCAGTATCGAGAATCTCCGTCTAAAACCGGATGCTTCCAACGTGGGAGGCTTAACGCCTCCGAGGATAGCGGCGTTAACGTGTCGGTGTCGCGCGGTACAGGTGGGTGAGTTGGTGTGTCTGTCTCTCACCGCATGTGTCCCCCACCTTGCCCCGGTTTGCTCAGCTTGCACCCAGCTGCTGGTGTCTCGGCCTGACGAGGAGAACGTGAGCTCCTACCTGCAGCTCTTGGATAAGTGTCTCGCTCACACGGTGAGCTACGCCACGCAGACGGAGGCGGTTTCTCGATGGAGTCGCCACCCGCACGCCACCAAGTGTGGTTGTGACGTCACCACGGTGCTTGCGCTAGGCCGTATGTAAACTAGAGGCCACGTGAAGTATCGCAGGCGCTCTGCTGACAGGAGGTCACCAGGCAGACCCAGGCACCATCGGATGCCTGACTGTGGTAACGAGATGCACCACCTGCACTACTCCTTTGCCGTCCACACGCATTCTACCAAAGCCACCTCGCGCAGTGCGCTGCTCCTGCTTAGGTCTCACGGCCACGGCCACGCCACCCCAAGGCCATCGTGGCATGACTGGTTTTTCCACTGTTCATTTGAATAACCATACTCCAGACTGTGGCTTCACGATACATTCAGATGTTCTGTCACTGGGCCCAAGCATGACGCTGGGTTTGTGACCCAACCTTACCCGGGTGTGTTCCAGCTGACTTGGACATAAGCTCATAGCTGGAATAACGTCAGTCGTATGTTTTTGGCTCCCTCCAGGTACACCCCCCCCCCCCATCACAGCCCAGCCACGCACTGATTTGACTTGTAAA
>JAZEWT010000013.1:9014670-9025061 GCA_036362905.1 Mordacia mordax
CCCCCCATATTGTATATTGTGTGAGTGCCAAATTTTCGCGTGGGTGCCTGCTAACAACGCTTACCCCAGAAGTCCAAGGTCACACTGGCGGGTGTCTGTGTTGTGCACGCAGAACATCTGGTTCGGCGCTAGCGGCGGCAGTAACAGCATGCCGAGCCGCACCCACAGCTCTGTGCAGAGGACTCGCTCGCTGCCTGTGCACACCTCTCCGCAGGCCATGCTGCTCTTCCAGCAGCCAGGTGAGGAGGGCATTGCTCACATTTTTAATGCCGAGTCGGTCCTATTGGTGGGTGGGGGACCCCAAGAACCGTTTAAGCCGTGAGTCGGACTATGTACCTATCTCCGGTAGGTTTCGTGGTGGTGCAGTTACTGTTGTAACTGCTGCAGCGTGTGCGTGATGCCGACACAAGCGCCGTTTTCCACTTGGATAGCGGTGAGGTCGCCACAGCTCTTGTGCCAAGCTAGGTGGAGAGACCCAGGTCGTGACAGACTCAGGTGTTATGGGTTGACTGGCAGGCACAGCACCCGTACTGCCCAGTGCTGTACAAACCGGCACACACACGCGTGCGCGCGCATCACAGGTCCCAGTGTACCGGCCGACGTAGCTGTTGTTGTTGTTGCAGAGTTTCCCGTTCCAGTGACTGAGCCGGAGATCAACAACCGGCTCGAGTCCCTGTGCCTCCGCATGACTGAGCACGCCCTTGGAGGTGAGTGCTGCTCCCCCCCCCTTCCCAGTGTGATCCACCAACCCCCGCCACCTCCTCCCATTCACCAGTGCACAATCGCCACAACATGTGTTGCTGAACCAACAACACGCCCGTCTGGCTGCACTGAAGTCATGTGGATTTTCAGGGAGACCTAACCTGATTTGATTGTAGTTTAATATTGCGGCAGAGTGGTGCAGTAACATCAGTGCCCCCACAGTATCCTGTGGCGTCTTTTCTCTCCCTGTTGTTCATGAGTTTCATGTGTGTTGTCCGGTTTCCTCCCACAAAAATACACATTATTTGGTCAATAAGAACATAATATATAGGAAGCAGTGTCCAGCGGGCTGGTGCCTGAAGTTTCTCCTCTCTTCGTCTCAGAATCAGCGTTAAATTCATGACCAAGCATGAAATTTGCATGCGTTACAAATTGTATTATTACATTGAGAGCTGGAGGTTTTCAAGAAAAAAAAAACAAACTTAGTTTGTTCTTTTCCCACAGATGGAGTTGACCGGACCTCGACAATTTGAGATCTCGGATTTTGCAAAGATCTACAGAGGAATAATCACCGCCTCCTACTTCACCTCCTGCCCTCCCATCTTGCTCGGGATTGCATCTCTCTCTGGCTCACACCTTGAGCCCTCTCAACAAAATAAAACTTATCTCAGAAGGACACTAATGGATTCTTGTGCAAGGGTGGCTCTGGGACCGGGTGGGTGAGCTTGATTTCAAAGATTAATAGTGTTCGTGTTTTTAACTTCTAGTCTGCTGCGCGTACGAGTTGGTTAGTAAATCGCACACGGTTATAGCTTAAAACCGAGGGCGGACTGAGGGCGACTTGAGTGATGACTGGTGGTGATGTCGCACCCTCGTTGAAATTTGAATTTGATGTCAACTCTGCCGAAAGCTCCATGTGGCTTTTAATGTTTGAACCTTGTCAGTTTATGCGTGTCTTAAGACGAACGACCGCACCGCATAGGTCCGCGAAACTGTTCAGACGCGGTGTTTTTTTTATTTGTAGGTTCATCTGTGACCTTTTATTCTTACACTGTTTTAATTACAATTTAATATCAAGTCAACTCCCAGCGGGTTTGTAAATTTGTGGAAGGTTGACCGCCTTTGTGCCGCTACATTCCATCGCTTGGATGGCAAATCTCGCTTCCCTCTGCGCCGTTTCTGCTCGCGGGTTACGGAGTCTCTCGTTAACCCTTTAGTGCTAACGAACAGTCATCTTCCATTCTGCTTTGTTTCCAAACACTAAATGTGTGTTTTTTGTCTTTATTAATCGCGTTTGGTTTTAATGTTTGCTTCTTGTTATAGCTCGCATTTGAGTTCGGCATAATTTAACTGTCCCTTTACGTAACTTGAGCGCACAGTGAGTGAGTTTCTCTCCGTGACTTCTCGGTGCCACCGTTCCACGCTTTTAGTTGTTTCTCTGCAGATCTTTGCACTTGTATTGTTTCCCGTCACGCTCCCCCACACATCCGTTTGTCCGGTGACAAAGCACAAAGGAATCGGCGACTTGCTTTCGACAGCACAACGACATGCGTGGCATGAGACTCTCGCGAGCCTGGCGGCCTCCAATAACACAGCCTCTGTTTTTTTTTTCCCACTGGCACACGCGTGCTGGGGATGAGTTGGCACCAGCGTGGCTCACAAGGTGCCAGTGGAAAACCGAGGTACCAATCTAAGCCCTTGCTATATTTGACCTTAAAAAAAAAAAATTATCAACTGGTATAATAACGTCTGTTTTGTCTGTCCCCCCCCCCTACAAAACGTGCAGAAGTTGCCAAATCTTTCCGATGCATAGGGGAAGCTGGAATTGACCAGATGTTTAAATCGCTCTGCGATTTTATCGCTGAGACTTGATAACCTGGCGACCGTAAATCTGCACGGCGGCATCGTCGCGACCGCCACCTGTGGCGTGCGTGCCGCGGGTGGGTCCTCGTTGGTGTTGTCCGCTATAGATGCGGGGTTGGCGCGCCACCCGCCGCCGGTGGGGATGACGGTGGCGGTTAAGAGCGCGCGAGTGGAAGTTACTCGGCGCTCCAAATATTTTTCTACCGAAACCAAATATGGCTGTACAGGCTTGCGACTCCATAGTTTTAATTTTTTATAAGATATTTAAAAGTAATCATTTTTTGTTCTTATTTTTATCATCGGTGAGCTGGTTTGCGTTTTTCTTTTTTAAAGATGGCCTGTGTTGCTAGGGTCTGTTGGCCTGAGTGCTTGGCTCTCCTCTCCTCCTCCTCCTGTCTGGTAAAACGCAAGAGTTTCTTCTGAAGGCGGGTGTGTGGGGGGGGGCCTTGCGTGATCTGTGCTGACACGTTGTTCGTGAGTGCTTAAGAAAGTTTAACGGAAGTTGGTGTAGGCTATTGAGAGAGTGAGGAATAAATCTCTGAATGGGGGTTCTTGATGCGTAGTAAGGTGGCTGTGGGATTTTCAGAACATGGTCATGTCGGCCGTTGTTATATGAACGAAGGGTCGGGTGTTGTCTTTATTTTGATGCCCGCTACGGTGTGCGTTTTAGTGTAACGAAGAGAGTTTATATCGTCATACCGCACATTTTCAAATTCGATGTCTAAGCAAAGCCATTTCCTCATCGAATAACATTAACAAAACACCCTTCCCCGTCCTCTCAGTTGAAAATGGATTCCCACTTGATAATCGGACATGGCCATAAAGAAATGTTTGTCGTGATGGTGGTTTTACTTTGGAGACTGTGGCGGTGTCTGGTTAGCTGAAGGGTTCACGCGCGTGTCTGGTCGGTCGTTTCGCAGCAAGAGGTTCGTTCCGTCGTCGTCGTCGTCGCCGTCGTTTCGTGGCGGGACTGAGAGGCACGTCGTCGCGGAGGTGCTGTGAATTTGTACAAAGATGACAAATGATTATTTACGTTTATTTTCAAACTTAAGCAAATAGCAGTGTTGTAAATGCTCTTGGCCAGCTGTGCTGTTCACTTATGAAAAATGCAGTGTTGAATAAAACGAAACAAAATCGTAGTTACATTTTCTTTTTTAACGATGGCATGGGATTCCAAAACCGCACTTCGTGTTTCCCTCCATCAGATGTATTACGTTGGAAGCGTTGTTTTTATTTCCTCTCTTTAGGATGCGCATACTTCGAAAACGGTGGGGGGTGGGTGGGAGATTGTAGACACCAACACTAGCGTAAGCTTTGGGCCGCCTGCAAGGAAAACCCAACCCTTACGTATATCTTTAGAGTGGAAGGGGAGGATTTTGACCTCACCTTGGTGCGATGGATAAAAGTGGCCGAACTGACCTAGAGCCGTATGGCGTGTGTCATCCACTAAAGACTAAGCAGAATGGCCGGTTCTCTGCTGCACATGCGAATCTGCCCGCATGGCACGGCCATCGTCCCCACTCCCCGCCGTGGTCATTGTGACACAAAAGTATGTGAACTGCCCCATCTCTCCCGTAAACTTGACGCTAAGCTTACTTTTTTTTTACAACAAATTTTTATATGACCTAAGTTTTTATTATTACTCACACGTATACAATTGTTTTCCCTCCTCTCCCCAGATTTTAATTTTTTTTCATATTTATTGCATTGTAAAACACCCTTGCACATGTGCATCTAGTTAACGGGGCAGACTTCAGTCGACTTTTTTTTTTTAGACAACGCAGACATGGCGATGTCTGGCCACCGGTCGAGGTGATTTGTTTCCAGTTCATGTTGCGTAAGCATAAGAAATAAAATAAAAATCGTATTTTCGTAGGAAGAATAAATACACGTATAAAGTTTACTACTGCGAGAAGTGGTGCGTGTACATTTTTTTCTTCTGCAGCTGTTGACCCCCTCCCCACCACCACACTGTTGTGTGCCACTGTTCGTACACTAAAGCAAAGAATATTTTTTAAAAATCTTAAGATGAATTAAAATTTGTTTAATCAACGATTCCATAAAACGTCAGTACAGGGCAAATTTACGCGACTGAAATGCAGAGGCCAAACCGAGGCTAAAGCTGTGTTACTGAAATGTTCACGTTCCAGACTTCCATGATTGCATTTTGACTATTAAAGTTTGCAAGGACAATGGATGTAGCTTGCTGTGAGGGTTCCGCTGTTGTGAACAACGCATTGTTATGGTTGTAACTGGTATTTTAATGCAATGTAGGGTTGCGCCTTGTTATCTCGTGCAAGGTATGCAGTTGGTGGCCCATTTATTCGGAGGAGGGGGGGAGGGGGCGGGCAGAGGGACAGGCAATGTACCTGGAGCTGCCCTCGCTGGCCTAGATGATTATCGATCCTCTACAAGCCTTACTGACGTTTGCTGTGAATTTTAGTTTCACTAAAGGGCTTTTACTCTGTTAATAATACTGCACTTAATTTTTTCACTTGTGTATCCTCTTCACTTGTAGTTCTACGTTATTATTGTTATATATGATATATGAGAAACATGTGCTATTCCATGATATCGTGGCCTCTAAAGTTGACTCATGAAATAGGGTGACCGTTTTGGGCAGTGATCCAAATTTGCAGTGTGTAAAACGCGCGGGCCGTGAAGGTGCCATTGCCATAATCAGCAACGTGGCGAGCTAATTGTGTACCGGTAACTTTGAAGGCCACGGTATTCGCAACGAGTGAGTGGTGGTTGTTTGTGCTGGTGCACCACTGCCAGTGCAGAAGTCTCACCAAATAATGTGTTTTTACTATTTCTGCCGATGCTGTTATTTAACCTTTTAAACATACAACTTTCCAGTTCTTTCAAACCCATTTTTACTATCGGTTTGTCGAATGTTTTAGATTCACCATATTTTAATTTCTCCGTTTTCCTATCGCACCTCGGTGCACGCCGGACCAAATGGGGTTTCCTCACTAGGGTATCGGGAACGCCGCTCCGAGGTCGTCGCAATCAGTACGGGGCGCTCGCTCGCCAGACCCGCCGGCGGTGTTGGCAGTGGCTCTCCAGCACAGAGCCTTTCCCTCCCCAACCACCGTGGGCATGCGGTCAGTTAACCTGCACGCGTCACGTCTGCTGTTCTAATGCAACAACCGCCTGCAATTGAGAAGCCATACTGACTAAAAGTTGGTCCTCTAGTGGGAAAACGTGGCGTGTAAACTTTTATGTTTAAATATTTTGCGAGAAAGGGCGAGTGGCTTTTTGTTTAGTTCTGTCGTCATTTGTATGTACGTACCGGTTTTTGTAAACTGCCTCGACGCAGAGCCCCGTTTTCACTTGATAGCGGTGGTCTGTAGTGCTGGCAGCATCGCGCCCTTAACGTGGGGTCGGGTGCACAGGAGGGTGGGTTGGAAATCCGTGTGCTAATCTTGACGACAAACTGACATGTTTTGAAAATATAAATCTGAATTTTATGATTCAATCCGTTCTCACCCAAATGTATGAAGTTCCTGAGAAACTGCTCTAAAGTGTCAGCTACTTTCAGTAAACGAGATGTATGAGAATTGCTTTCAAGGTCTGTTCCCTTGGGATAGCTGTCCAGCGTTCCTTCCGTCTCCTTCCTGAAAGAGCAGATCTCGAGCAATTGTTTTAACAGTATTTAAATACTGCACAACCCTCCTTGCTGACCTCGCAGCCTTGTTAACTCCACCCTCCTCACTTGGCACTTGAGACTCGCAAGTTTTGATTTTATTTGTAATGGATTTTTCAGCATGCTTTTTTTTATAGAAAAGTTTTCATAAAAATACTAAAAATATATATCCTTGCGCAATTTGGGGTTTTCAGTGATGTGCGGGGAGGGGGGTGGGGCTGGGGGATGGGGGGGGTACCACAGCTGTTTGCAGCCTTGTCTGCGAATCTTGGTCAGCTGCAAATTTGAATTTTACAAAAACGAGAAATTGCAGCGAAGCCGAACTTGGGACGTCTCCGTGCGTCATGTTTGTGTTTAAAAAAAAAAAGTTCTATTCTTAAAAAAGCTCCAAACCACAGGGTTTTGCCGACCTTCAATGAATTTTAAAAAAGTTGAAATATGCAGTTGTGCACATTTTCCAATAAATCTTTACAGCATGTTATTCTTGTTTAAGTGTTTACCTTGGCTCATGTTTTAAACATGTACGCGGGCTTTGTTACCGAGAGAATGAATGGAGAGTGGACGTGTAGATGCCGAATAAACACCTTGTATAACCCCCAGCTTCCCGCTTTGTCTTTGAAGTGCTCTTTGAGACAGAGGTGCAGCCCTGCAATTGCTTGTACTACTGCTGGTGGCAGGGTCTCCACTCGTTTGAGTGCCTTGAGCAAGGGTCTCCATCGCAGGGCATTGGGGAGGTAATTTACTTGGTAGGCCAATTAACCTAGGCAGTAAGGTATCTTTGGACGGTGGGAGGAAACCGGAGTACCAGATGAAAACCCACGCAGAAACAAGAACACGCCACATAGGCACCTGGGCCGGGAATCGAAACCGGTACTTTTGCTGTGAGGTGACAGCGCTACTCAGTGCCACCTTTGCAATCACTGAATTGATTATATGGCTCATTACAAGTGAGCCCACACAGGCTGCATAGATTGTTCACGACTGAGATCAATCTGATCATCGCGATGGACTGGTTACAGACCACTGCTCCAAAGGGTGTTACTATTCTCTAATTTGACATTTTATCATTTGACATTTTATGATGCACAATACAGACCCGGACTAGCGTCTGGACTTGTCTGCCGGGATTGGTTATGGCTCACCGCGACCCTGTACATGACTAAGCGTTTTCTGACTCAGATGAGATTACAGTAATCACCTTTTTTCAAGAACGCAACACAGTTGAGGGCTTTTTTCAGAAGGGCCCTGATTAATCGGTTCTAACATGTTTTTGGGCCAAGTTTTAATATGTTTGGTGTGGGGTGGCAACCGGAGGGGAGCAACTTGCCCCTTACAATTGGAGATTTTAGTCGGCTAACTGAAGTACCATTGTAACAACCATAGCCTAGGTCACCTCCGGTACCCACTGGAAGGATTGTGCAATCCACCCTCCGGAAGAAGTTGGCAGTATCCAAATGTTGTTCCACCAAACACCACTTGCTCACCAAAAAGAATACAAGGTGGGAAGAGTGAAAGATAAACAACCCTTCCAATTACTCAACTCTGCTGCGAAGAGGAATGAAACAGACTGGGTTGCAAGTCTTGGTGTGCTGCTCGCTATTTAAGCCACGTGGACATCTGCCTGATTCAACAGATGGGCCCCAAAAAAAATCACGAGAGGTCTTCATCACCTGGTGGATAAACCCCCTGCGTGTTTTCCACGGGATTCCAGAAGCACGCGACACCTTTACATGGCTTACAACAACTTTATTAAACTCTCGGCACAAGTAAAAAATATAGACAGGCTTGGTACAAGAGCAACTATAACAGCTAACTCCTCCATAAAATGCTTTCTCAATCTGTACACTCCACTCGAATGAGTTAAGCCAATAACTTTGCACAACTTCTGTTTTTACACCAAACTCTGCACTGTTTTGAACCCCCGGATGAAGGTGAACTGGTTTTTTTAAAGCTCTATGGGACCCCTATTCAGGCCCAGCTTTAGCTAAGGTATGGTGGGCCATGGCATTGAGAGCACACGCAAAATATTATAAATTACAGATTTAACGCTTTGGTCTTTGTTCTGTATGCTGCTTGCTGAAAAGTGTCCTTTTGTCACGAGCACTGATAAGAAGGCCCACGAGTGTCTGGTATGGGTCAATCCTATGTATACCACATGTGCTAAGGCATATTTACTTGTATGTATCACGTGTGGTTCATGTAATCTTTTTTTGTTCAGTTGATACTTTTAAAAATCTCAATGTATGGTGATCAATTTCATTGGCATTGATTTATAAAAATGACCATCAGGAAACATTTCTGAGAATGGGCTGTTTTACAAAGCGGCTCAACACACTGGGAAGGGCAACCATCCGGAAAAGTGGCAGCTGTCCGTGTAGCGCAAGGTGACTTGCATTTGACCTGCATGGGTGGTCTGCCCGTAGGGTTTAATGCTGTGTGCTATCCCAAATGTATGCGATGTTCACTCAATTACAATAGACATCCATGAATATAATTGTATATAAAGAGTGGTGGGATATAGAAAGCAATGTTAGACTACGGCCACAAACGCATATCAGTTACATATTAATCGCCCATGCTCTATCGACTGCTGGATTAAGGCCTCGATTTTGCCAATGGTCAAGAACAATGAGAGCCAAGGGGTGTGATCCATCTCAAAGGATCTCCACGGAGGAGATGGAGCGTAGAAATCGGCTCGTGTGCCTCTCATCCAGCAGCGGATTGAACGCGGGGCTGTAAGTCAATTAGACCCTGGTTCGTGAGCAAAAAGCAGTTTTCTACAGCCTAATGCACGCACTCACCCATCCCAACCAGCTTCTTATATCGTGATCACCTTTTCACAAACCTCCATCAATTTAAAAACGGGTGGACACAACCGCTGGCATCCTCGCACGTTATAAAGGGTGGACGCACGTAATGAAGGGTGGACACACACTGTCACCATCCAAGCAGGTTCTTAACATAAGCCTAAGTAACTGACAGGGACACGAGGCTGCATGTCAGAGCCAGCCATTAGTGCCCATTAAGGTGGCAAAAAAAAAAAGCCTCCACTGGCACCCATTTATTTACACGGCCAATACCAGCGACTCACTCTCCCCTCACTGGTTTCCAGCGGTTATCGCATAACGGGCTACTATTGGCCCCAAGGGCGAGGGTGTAAATGCTCAATTTATCTCCACTGCAGATGCTGCCCGCGAGCGAAACGGCTCAATGATCAACGGCGGTCTTTGCGCTAGTTTGTGAGCGAGTGCGCAGGCAGTGCAACTGCACGACCGGGGCCCAGCTCGACCGCGAGACGCTTCACCAAAGTGACGTCATATCGCTTGGACACGCCGCCGACCTGCAGACGACCACCTCTTCGTGACGACGCGTCAAGGTGCCCTAGTTGTCGTCGTCATCGCTCGCCTCGCTGGCGTCCGAGCCGGCCTCGCTGCTGCTGCTGCTGCTGCTGCTGCTGCCGCTGCTGTTGTTGTTGGCCGCGGCTCCTCCGCTCCGGCGAGTCTCCCCACCGGCTTCTCCGTCGCTGTCGCTCCCGCTCGCTCGCCTGCTCTCACCCCCTGCACGCACGCACGCACGCACGCGCGCTCACGTTTGCTCGCCTGCGCTCACTGCTTGCTCACACAAGTACGTACGCTCGCTCACCTGCTCCCAACCCCTGCACGCACACTCGTCTGCCCACAGCCCCTGCTCGCGTGCGCACACGCACGCCTGCACACGCATGCTCGCCTGCTTTAACCCCCTGCACGCGCGCGCGCGCAACACCGGACAGCAGGGTGATTGTCCGACTCGCGTAATCGGTACTGATGTTGGTCGTGAGTGGGAATCGAACTCGGGTCACGTAATACGGTACGTGAACCACGACACTACCACTAGACATCCATGGCACATGGGGCGTGGGCGGCCAGTACCTGGCTACCTTTGTCTCCCCAGTGGTAATGTTTACACAGCACCAGGTACTCATGTGAGGCTGATACGAACCTTGAGCCCAGGACCGGACCAAATAATCATCACTCGTGTTGGTTGCCGTGAGCGGGTATCGAACTCAGGTCATAGCCGGGTTTCATAGCCTAACGCTGCACTACACGAACAGTCGCACAACCCCACACACCACAACCAGACGCACCTCACACAAGTACAACCTCACACAGACGCACAACCCCACACACAACCGGACGCA
>JAZEWT010000013.1:9052813-9062952 GCA_036362905.1 Mordacia mordax
GATTCACACACTCACAGTGGATTCACACACTCACAGTGGATTCACACACAGTGGATTCACACACTCATAGTGGATTCACACACAGTGGATTCACACACTCGCAGTGGATTCACACACAGTGGATTCACTCACAGTAGATTCACACACTCACAGTGGATTCACACACTCACCATGGATTCACACACTCACTCACAGTGGATTCACACACTCACAGTGGATTCACACACTCACTCACAGTGGATTCACACACTCACAGTGGATTCACACACTCATAGTGGATTAACTCACCATGGATTCACTCACTCCTAGTGGATTCACACACTCAAAGTGGATTCACACACTCACTCACAGTGGATTCACACACTCACAGTGGATTCACACACTCATAGTGGATTAACTCACCATGGATTCACACACACACAGTGGATTCACTCACAGTGGATTCACACACTCACAGTGGATTCACACACTCACCATGGATTCACACACTCACAGTGGATTCACACACTCACCATGGATTCACACACACACTCACAGTGGATTCAGTCATTCGGGATTCACTCACGTGTTCAGGAGCTCAATGCTGCTGCTGTTCAGGAGAGAGAGCGACAGCGAGGCTAAGAGCACAGAGACACAGAGACACAGAGACACAGAGAGACAGAGAGAGACACAGAGAGCTGTAGCAGAGACACAGAGAGACACAGAGAGACACACAGACACAGAGAGACACAGAGAGCTGTAGCAGAGAGCTGTAGCAGAGACAGAGAGACACAGAGAGACAGACACACACAGACACACACAGAGACGCAGAGAGAGACACAGAGAGAGACACAGAGAGAGACACACCCAGTGGTGATGTTTACACATCGCACCAGGTACTCATTTTAGGTCGAGTCGACCTAGGGGAGGCCCAGAACTCGTTTATAAAATCGCCACCGCTCTCCGCAAACACGCACACGCACACACAAAGATCCCCGCGTATAGCATTAACAGACTGGAGGGTCAAGTGCCGTTAGCGAGTGGCACCTATGGAGGTCACACGGCACCAGAGGGGGTGGGTGACCAGCACCACGACTGGCCGCCTTTGTCTTCCGAGTGGCAATATTTTCACATTGCACTCGGTACCTATTTGAGGCTGAGTTGACCTAGGGGAGGTCCTGGGCCGGTTCAGAAAATCGTCACTGGCGTTGGCCGTGAGCGGGATTCGAACTCGGGTCGCTGAGCTTTGTAGCGCGGCGCGCTAACCGCTGCGCCACCGCTCCCCCACACACGTACACACACGTACACACACGTACACACTCACGCACACGCATGCACACGCACAAAGACAAAGATCCCCCACATAGCCATACCAGACTGGAGGGTCAAGTGTCGTTAGCAAGCACCTATAATAATAATAGCATTTCTCGAGCGCTTTTCACCCGAGGGTCACAAAGCGCTGCACAGAGCTGCGGAGAGCACGGCGCGTCAACAACAACGGCAAAGAACGGCAAATCAGCGACAATAACTTTTTTTTTTTGGGGGGGGTTGATTGAGATGTGATGTCACATGCCTGGCATGTAGGGCCCTCTTTTAAACACGGATCGTTACTGTGGTACTTTGGCCGAGCACTCACCTACATCCCAGACGTGTCACTGAAATCACACATCAATCATTCAGTGTAGGTGATGCTGACTGTCCGTTTCAACAGCTTCTGTCAAGACGATGGAAATATTCATTGCTTGGTTCTGCATTGTCCGTATATAAATATACAAGTGTCAGATCAGGGCGGCACGGTGGCCCAGTGGGTAGCGCTGTCGCCTCACAGCAAGAAGGTCCCGAGTTCGAATCTCGACTCGGGTGCCTTTCTGTGTGGAGTTTACATGTTCTCCCCGTGTCCGCGTGGGTTTTCACCGGGCACTCCGGTTTCCTCCCACAGTCCAAAATACATGGTGCATAGGTTAATTGGCTTGCAGACTATATTGCCCTCAACGCCCGGTGATGGACTGGTGTCCCATTGTGGGTATATCCCTGCCTTGCGCCCTGTGTCTGCCGGGATAGGCTCCAGCTCACCGCGACCCCTGTACAGGACTAAGCGGTTTCTGACAATGAGATGAGATGAGAAGTGTCAGCTCTGACTGCTGAGATGCCAGATGGGTACCGACCGACATGGGTTCAACCGTTGCTTATTCATGCAAAGAAATGGGTGCTTCTGATTTGGTTGGGCTGATTTCACAAGCTCCGTTGTAATGGATAGACAATAAGCGTGTCTGCAGTAACAGCAAATACAGTTTCAAAGATGTTCTATTTTTGTGACTTAAAAAATGTAATCCTCGTTACGATACAGAAGATTCAATCGACGTTACATTAACCAAAATTATTGGGGATTTAACACTGGATGGGTCAACACCGCTGCATGTGGAAGAGCAGGTGCTCTCAAAGTAATTTTCCTGTAAACTATATTCCATTACAGGAGTCCAGGTTAGCTAGTTTTTTTAAAAATTCAACTATTGTACAAATTATCATCCTTAAAGTAGAATTGATGTTGGTTTTTCACGGCTGAATGTTTTTTTGGAGCATGAATGCCGACACGGTACAGAGGAGGTGGGTGACCAGCACCACGCTCGGTGGCCCTTGTCTCCCTAGTGGCGATGTTTACCCACTGCACTAGGTACTCATTTGAGGCTGAGCTGACCTAGGGGAGGCTTAGGACCGGTTTAGAAAATTGTCACTGGCGTTCGCCGTGAGCGGGTTTCGAAGTTGGGTCGCACCGCTCCCCACAACACACACACACACGCACCCACACGCACCCACACGCACACACGCGTTAATCAGAGGCTCGTTCAGACACCTTTACGGGGAGGTAGAGAAATTATTAAAAACCACAAACGCACACCGGGCGGCACGGTGGCCCAGTGGTTAGCGCTGTCGCCTCACAGCAAGAAGGTCCCGGGTTCGAATCTCTCGGCTCGGGTGCCTTTCTGTGTGGAGTTTGCATGCTCTCCCCGTGTCCGCGTGGGTTTTCGCCGGGTACTCCGGTTTCCTCCCACAGTCCAAAAGCATGCTCCTTGATAGGTTGATTGGCTCGCAGACTAAAATTGTCCCGCAATGCCCGGCGATGGACTGGCGTCCCGTCGTCGGGTGTATTCCTGCCTTACGCCCTGTGTTTCCGGGATAGGCTCCGGCTCACCGTGACCCTATATAGGATTAAGCGGTTATCAGATAATGAGATGAGGAGATGAGACAAACGCACACCCATAACTAACTCGGTTCGAAAATGAATTCGACACCAAACCTATTGCATACGGCTATCTGGGTACCACACGGATCCCGCACATACACCCCGACAAAGATACAGACTCCCCATATAGCCTCAACACACTGTAGGGTCAAGTGCTGTTAACGAGTAGCACCTATGAAGGCTAGCACGACACATGAAGGGGTGGGTGACCAGCACCACGCCCGGCCGCCTTTATTTCCCCTAATTCGAGGTCGAGTCGACCTAGGGGAGGCCGAGGACCGGTTTAACAAACCGTGGCTGCCGTGAGCGGGACTCGAACTGGGGTTTGTGGCCCAGCGCGCTAACCGCTGCGCCACACAAGATGACGGACAGCTCGACATGCAGGCGTCACAGTGACTCCGCCAAGGGAAATCACGAGGCAGTGACTCGGACAAAAGCGCTGCAGAGATTAAGGCGCAGCCCCTGCAACATGCTCGCCGCCGTCACTGCCGGTGCGTCTGATGCCTCGAGCGTTTGGAAGTGAAACGTCGCGATGGAGGTGTGGGTTCGTCACGGCTCCACGTGCGATGCGAGAACCCCTCTCGACAGCTGCTCTACCGGCGCAGCCGTGTCGAGTGTTGTCACGAAGGTCAGGGCGGTGACACGAGATGCGGCTCCCCGCAAAGAACAGCTACGGAGGCGGGGTGGCATCTGCGCCTCGCAGACAGAAAGTCCTGCCCGAGGCGGTTTGACTCCTGCATCGGGCGCATTTCTGCGTGGAGTTTGCGAGTTCTCTATCTCTCTGTCCGCGTGGGTTTTTTGTCGGGAACTCCGGTTTCCTCCCACCGTCCAAACACACGCAGCCGCCCAGGGTTAATTGTCTCGCTGAGTCAGTTGCCCCATATGCCCTGCGATGTAACGGCGTCATATCCCGGGTATAGCTGCGCCTTGTGCCCTGCGTCTGCCGGGATAGGTTCCCACTCCCCCCCCGCGACCCTGTAAATGATTAAACCGGTACTGATACCGAACCAATTCCATTGCAGGCGTAGTCGACGTTTAGTCCCACGAGCGATGTTGATTTGCCTTTGCTCGATCTCCGAAGCTGCTCTTTCGAGATAGCCGCGTAACTAAGCGCCCCTCCTGTCCCCTTCCTTGGCGACGTTTCGCCTCCCACGTTCGAGGCATCATCCAGCGTTCCGAGACCTACAGGGTTGGATACAAAACGTCGTGACTGGGGAGATGGGATGCGTTCAGTGACACTACTATGCTGATCCAACAGCTTTGGAGAGCGCTTTCCAATGTAACAGTAGTAGTAGTGGTGTTCATTTAATACAGATTGCGCGTGGAACTTTTAAATGGTTTGGATTCAAAAGGGGTGGAGGAGGAGAGGCGGGTGAAACTCGTGATAGCTTCGTGAGAACGGCAGCAGATGTCGTGGTTGGTGGTGGTGGTGACGACCTTGAACTAGCAGTGGAGATATCATGGTTATTTTTGATGGTAAAAACAACGGGAAGAAAGTGGCAATGATTCGGGCGTATCAGTGTAGGGTTGCCACGGACCGTTGTTTGAGAGTCGCCCTCGACTCTTTTGGAATAGCCGCGCCACTGAGCGTTCCTCCTCTCTCATACGCGTTTGTCTGCCCCAGCGAGTCATTAGCGGCCGAGCCGACTCAGCAGTTGCTCGGCACCGCTTTACGCGATAACCTCCCCCCCCCTCCTTCTTGATACTTAGCCCGCGAGATTGCAATCGATCTCGGGTCCGTGCCCCGCCGGTACGCTAATCGGGGCAGCGCTACAGCGCCAGCGACATCACGACACCTCCGCAAATGATCATCGCGCGATCTCATGAACGCGCGGCGAGGCGTCTCGGGCGTTAATGGAAAATGAGAATCAAATAATACTCGCACAGAAGGGGGAGGCGCGCTCGACATGGCGGTCCCGAAAGAGCGGCTCTGCAGAGCTATTCTCACGCGCTCGTACACACCACTCGCACGGGCAAACATTCCCCCTATAGCCTGAGAAGGCTGTTGACACACACAGCGTACACACGCACGCAGCGCGTGTGTACGCTGAGCGTGCGTCTCGACGGGGCATACATTGAGGGAGCGGTGGCGCAACAGTTAGCGCGCTGCCCCACGAACCCAGCCCACCCGGCATCGATTCCCCACACGGACAACAACAAGTGACGAACATCCGACAACACCCTGACCTGTCTTGTGCAACCCCTACGTTGGCTCAGCCTTAAAATGAATTAGAAAACAGTGAGTGTCTGCGTCTAAACATGGAGACGCGGGCGTGTTGCTGACCAACCATCCCCTCGCTAACAGCACTTGCCCCAACAGTCTGGCAAGGCTATACGGGGGATCTTTATCTGTGTGAGAGGGCCTTATCTGCCACCTGTTCTCTCGCAAGCGGCAACCGTCAATCTCCGTGGGGAGTGGCGGTGTAGTGGTTATCGCGTTGCGCTCTGAACCCGGCCATCCGAGTTCGAATCCCACTCGCCGCCACCAACACCAGCGACGATTTTACGAACCGGTCCTGGGCCTCCCCTAGGTCAACTCAGCCTCAATTCAGTACCTAGCATGTAAACGTTGCCACTAGGGAGACGAAGGCGTCCTGGCGTGGTTCTGGTTCGCCCATCTCCTCGTGTGCCGTGCCGGCCTTCATAGCTGCTGCTCGCTAGCGGCACTTGACCGTACAGTCTTGTTAGTGCTATACGGGGGGTCTTTATCTGTGTTATCTACCACCTACGCGTTCGCACTTGGCAACAGTCGATCCGCGTGGTTCACGGGACGTATCTCTGTTTGCACGGGGAACGGCGCTGCGCGTGGGCCCCCCAGCCGCCTTTATCTTCCCACATGGTGGGGGGGGCGGCTCGGTAAAGGTGTGCGCGGGTGAGCAAGTTTGCACGTGAGCGTGCGATTGTGTGTGTGCGTGTGCGTGTGTGCGTGTGCGTGTGTGCGTGACGGAGCAGTGGCTCAGCAGTTAGCGCGCCAGGATACAAACCCGGAGACCCGAGTTCGTGTTCCACTCGAACTCGGGTCTCCGGGTTCGTAGTGACGATTTTCTGAACCAGGCTCAGCCTCAATTGAGTTCCTAGTGCGGTGTGTAAACATTGTCACGAAGAGTAACAAAGGCGGTGGGCGTGGCGCTGGCCACCCATCTCCTCCTGCGCCGCGCCGACCTTGACCCGACAGTCTGTTCAGGCTACACGGGGCATCTTTGTCTTTTTCGTTCCTGGGGGAAGTGGAGATGAAAGTTGGAGGCAAGGGGCGAGGAGGGGGGCAGTTAAGCCGCTTATCGGGGATGATGAATGAGTGTTGTGACAATACCGTACAGGGGCGGCGCGGTGGCCCAGTGGGGTAGCGCTGTGGCCTCACAGCAAGAAGGTCCCGGGTTCGAGTCTCTCGGCTCCGGTGCCTTTCTGTGTGGAGTTTGCATGCTCTCCCCGTGTCCGCGTGGGTTTTCGCCGGGTACTCCGGTTTCCTCCCACAGTCCAAAAGCATGCTCCTGGATAGGTTGATTGGCTCGCAGACTAAAATTGTCCCGCAATGCCCGGCGATGGACCGGCGTCCCGTCGTCGGGTGTATTCCTGCCTTACGCCCTATGTTTCCGGGATAGGCTCCGGCTTCACCGTGACCCTATATAGGATTAAGCGGTTTCAGATAATGAGATGAGATGAGAGACAATACCGTGCAGCATCAACCGGCCAGGAACGGAAAGCCACATTGTGCGTGGAGGTGCGTTAGTGTAAGGTGTGTTAGTGTAGGTGTGTGGGGAGCGGTGGCTCAGCTATGAGCACGTTGGCCTACAAACCCGGCGAGCCGAGCTCGAATCCCGCCCACGGCCACCAACAGCATTGGCGGTTTTATGAAGCGGTCCCGGGCCTCTCCAAAGTCGACTCAGCCTCAAATGAGTACCTGGTGCAGTGTGTAAACATTACCACTAGGGAGACAAAGGCGGTCGGGCGTGGTGCTGGTCACTCACCCCCTCGTGTGCTGTTTCAACTTCCAAAGGTGTTCGCTAACGGCACTTGACCCTACAGTTTGTTAAGGCTATACGGGGGATCTGTGTCTTTGTTAGTATGTAACAAAGAATCCTTTTAAACGTGTCGATGCTCAGAGCCAGAAGCAGAATAAGATCGAGGAACAAGAAATGCCGTTTTTATCATCCGAATGCTTTCAGAGAGGGCAATTGAAATGAAGAAAGATCTGTCTTTGTAAGGAGTAGAAGAGGTGTTTACCATTTCTGGCAATTATACAGGTGTCGAGATCTTAAAACACCAAATAGACACCTTTTACAAAGTGCAGAAAAAGTTTTTACCATTTCTGGCAATTATACAGGTGTTGAGATCTTAAAACACCAAATAGACACCTTTCACAAAGTGTAGAAAAGGTTTTTACCATTTCTGGCAATTATACAGGTCTACTCTTTACAAGTGCACACTGGCAGAATCACTCATGGCTTAAACAGCTCGAGCTGAGCTACGAAGCATTGATATTGCATTGTCCTGAGCTGATTGCCTTTTGGCAACATCTGACTAACGCTGACAATCAGGCTCAATAGAAAGCCATGTCATGTGTAGGCCAATCAGTTTGCAGGACAATGCATACATTATCAAAGCTTCTTGTTTGCATATTTCGCCACAAGTATGTGTGGCTTTTGCAAACTAGACACTTTGTGAAAGGTGTCTATTTGGTGTTTTTTAAGATCTTAACACCTGTGTAATTGCCAAAAATGGAAAAAAACCTTTACTACTCTTTATAAATGTGTTCTGCCAAAAGTACTCATATCTAGATATGTGTGTCATTGACTTTAACAAATCATTCCATAGTATAAAACACGAGGAGCTAATGACAATTATACAAGAACTGGACATGGATGGTAACGATTTGAGAGTTCTAAGGAACAAATATTAGGATCAAACCGTAGCAGCAAGAATCGGAAATGAACGCAGTGATTTCATCCAAATTGAAAGAGGTGGGAGGCAAGGCTGTCTATTTTTACCGCACCTGTTTAACTTGTTCAGTGAGAGTATCTTGAAAGAAATGCAAGGTTTGCCAGGGTTCATAATTGGTGGAGAGAATATAAATAACCTGCGTTATGCGGATGATGTCGTTTCCTTATCGGAGTTGGAGGCTGCAATAAATTCTAGATCAGGTTGTTAGTAAAAGTGAGGAGAAGGGTTTAACTATCAATTATAGGCAAACAGAATGTATGGTAATTTCAAAGAAGAAAAGTGTACCTGCATGCAACATCAAAATAGATAATGAAAATGTAAGACAGCTTAATAAATTCAACTCTCTGGGAAGCTGGATGACATCAGATGGTGAATGTGATCATGAAATAAAACTCAGAAAAAGCGATGGCCAAAGATAGCGTTTTCAAAATTAAAAAGATACTCATAAATAATAACATTTCTATGGGTACCAAACTAAGAGTTCTCGATTGTTACGTTCGACCAGTTTTCAAGTATGCATCAGAATGTTGGACAATATTACCAAGTGTAGAAGGGAGAATTGAAGCAGACGAACTGTGGGTTCTTTAGACGCATCTTGAAGGTATCTTGGGCGAGTGACACCTCCAGTGAAGAAATGTTGTCACGCATGGGATGTGGAGAGACGGTGTTGAATGGCATGAGAAGGAGGCAGAAGACGTTTCTCCGGCATATGATGGGGAAAGAGGAAATTGATAGCGCACGGTATCTCTATCGCTGGGGAGCAGTGGCGCAGCGGTTAGCTCACGACCGATATAAGGGGCGATGATTTGAACCAGGTCTGGGCCTCCGCTAGGTCGATTCAGCCTCAAATCAGTATTATACCATACTCGGTGCGGTATGTAAACACCACTGGGGAGACAAAGGCGGCCAGGCGTGGTGATGGCCACCCACCTCGTCGTGACTTTTAAAGGCGCACGCTTACGGCACAAGTCTGATAAAGGCTCTCCGTGGAGCCGTGGAGCCTCTGTATTGTGCGAGTGTGTAGGCGTGTGTTGGTGTAGGCGTGTGTTGGCGTGTGTTGGTGTAGGCGTGTGTTGGTGTAGGCGTGTGTTGGCGTGTGTTGACGTAGGCGTGTATTCTCTACTCCACGAACCGCGACAAACCGAGTTCAAATCCAGGTCAAGTCTAACATCAGTGGGCGGCTGTTATCTAAAGCGGTCGTGGGACTCGCCTCGGTCGACTCAGCCTAAAGCGGGCATCTCTTTCGCTGTGTAATAACAGAGGCTGCGAATGCTGTGGGCGCAGTGGGTAGCGCCGCTGCCTCACGGCAAGAAGGACCCGAGTTCGATTCCCAGCTCGGGTGCCTTTCCGCGTGTATTTTGCGTCTTATCTCCGTTTTCGCCGAGTTCTCCGGTTTCCCCCCACCGTCCAAAGACACGCTGCTGCCTGGCTTAATTGGCCTGTTGAGTACATTTCTCCCGGTGCCCTGCGATGTACTGGCGCCACATCCTGGCTTATAGCCCCGCCTTGCGCCCTCTGTCTGCCGGGATAGGCTCCGCCTCCCCCACGACCCTGTACAGAATTAAGCGAGCAGTGATATTGAGCGAATTGACCCAGTAGCGTGGCAGGGCCTTCATTTGGGGTCTTGTGTTCGCTCTCTCGTTAGCTTGCTCTACGGCATAGTGCGGTGAGCTGGAGCCTATCCCGACAGACACAGGGCGCGAGGCAGGGCTGTGGCGGTGACGGGATGTCTTTGGGCCGTGGGAGGAAACCGGAGTACCCAGGGTATATTAAGTGCAAACCCCACAAAAAGGCACCAGAGCCGGGGATCGAACCCGGGTGCTTCTTGTCGTGAGGCGGTAGCGCTGCTCGGCGCTATACCACTGAACGGTGCCACCTCCACGCGATCCGCGCTCACTGCTAAGCTCTCCCTCCTCTCCCCGAAACTCTCCTTTAACCTGCCTTAACACCTCTCCCCCCACCACCTCCCCCCACCACCTCC
>JAZEWT010000013.1:9138031-9153063 GCA_036362905.1 Mordacia mordax
ATTGACCAGTATTGCAAAGTACGGTCAAACAACCCCCACAACCTGCAACCTGTGTAGGGCTTGGGTGGGCTCTCATCCAGCAGTGGATTGACAAAATGCCTCTTCGTAATATGTACAAGCATCGTTGGGCTCATCGGAGTGGAACGATTTATATCCCCCGTCCTGATGATTTGATGAATTGCTGGCGATTCAGAATTCCGATTGATCGCAGTAATATTTCAAAACACTATTTTGTATTCCGTGACCGTGCCTTTGGTGGCTATTGGGGGTGATGCATTCTCAAACGTGATTCTTGAACGTGCAATTCAGTGCCGAGCAAGCAATGTCGAGTAATGAATTAATATCATTAAACCCCACTAGTCATTTTCCTTGTTAATCCCAGCTGATGTTAAAATTATACTAAAGTTTTTTGTTGCTACTGTAGATGTGCACTTGTACACGGTGGTGTTGGGACATAAGCATATTTATTGGGTTTCCAAACCGATGTTAACGAAGAGCATTTGTATTTATCCTTAGCGTTTGATGACATTGGCTTTTGTGCGGCATAGGTCACAGCTCCGCAAGAATCTCGCACGACGTTTCTGTTTTCTCCTTGCATCCGGTTACTCTGACGGTGAAAGGTGGAACGCGTGGGTGTGTGTGTCTAAGAAACCGCAGTAGCCATGGAGATAGCTCCGCTGTAGCTATGGAGATTCATTCGGCAAAGTGTGACTGGAAGCTGCTGTTCTTAATTGGCTCGCACGTGTTTGAATTTACAATTGAATGGATTTCACAGAACCTTGGTGCCTATTAACCCACGTCTCTTTAAAACAACGACGCTTGCCTGCATGTTAATTTCGTGAGATGTGAAATACTAGTATTCGTGTTTTTTAAGCTTGCTGATGAGCGGCTTTATACGTGGGATCTTTTAGTATTTTCCCGAAGAGAACTGGTAAAGGCCTTTGTAATTGGTGTACACATGAGCATGTGATGTATTTCAGATACCTACAATGCAGACAGCGTTGCCTTTATCCAACCGTATGTCCTCATACTTTCTAGCCCTGCTCGATCCACATCTAGATGACTGGGCGCTCCCCACACCGCCGCCATCGCTCGCATTAAGGCAGTAAAGCAGCTGCGTTTGAACCCATCCCATCGCTGCTAACTCCGCAGTACGGACACACTGCCGAGCGCGGCTCCCACCTTTTGTCTGCCATTCCGAAGTTAGTCTTGACCGCCGGCCATCATCCCTCTTAACCGTCTTGTCATGCCCAATCGCCACGGCACTTAGGTTTAACGGTGCATAGCCAAGAGAAATATCCGGCAGTGAGTCATCGTACGGCAAAGGTTACACGTCAATGTTGCGCCCAAAATAATTTCTCTCCGAAACCGTAATATTGTGGTGACCTCGTGTCATCTTTGCGCATCGTTTATATATTATTCACAACAGGGGAGAAAAATAGATCCGCGAGTTAGAACACCCGTACCTGTGACACAAGTGCACCGCTCTGAAACACCCTTTATCATCGCGCCCAGTTCCACAAAGGTCATTACGTGGGCCTCCTCTCAGATGTGCTAATGTGCCGCAGAGTGTGGCGTCCGCGAGTGTAGGCGGTCGCTCATTTTCCTTTGGCGGGTTTTTTTTCGTTCAGTTTTTGTTTTGTTCCCGGTCAATAGCACCCGGGAAAATCGGCATCTCATCAATGCCATATAAGGTAACAATGTCAGCGTGATGAAAGGGCGGGCTGAACCCAACAGCTCGACACAACCCTCCAGTTATTTATAATTTCCTTTTTTCTCCCCCTCGAATCAAATCGGGCGGATGTTGTGTGTGTTTTTTTGTGTGTTCGAGTGTTTGCGTACAAAAGCAGGGTGTGCGTAGATGACGACCAATGCGTGATTTGCTGCACAACATTACTCATTGTGCACAACTGAGTGCATTAGACATTCGCTGTGGTCGGGGTCAAAGCGGCAGCGTGGTTAGCATGTGGACTTGTTGGCGCCTTAGACCAATGAACCCAGGCTGGGGTCGGATTTTAGAAACCTCGCGGGATCCGAGCCCGGATCATCCTTCAATCGGTGACTATTTTGAGTGATTTTTTATTTGCAACACGCCGCAACAGATAGGTTCAATTTCGACAGTATTTGAAGAGAGAATAACTCACGGATGCTAGGAAATCGCAGAGAGGCAGGGAGAGGGGAAGGTAGCCATGCAATTAGCCGGTGCCAACATTTTCCAAACACTGCTTTCTATATATTACAATGTCATCATCCAATGTACGAGTGATGATTGCTCCTAAAAGCTGCTCTTTCAGGATAGCCGTGTCGATCGCTCCTCTCTCCTTCGTGACGTTTCGCCTCCCACGTTGGAGTCATTCTCAGGCGTGCTGTGAGTGAGTTCATTCTGTCGCTGTGCTGTTGTATTTGTCAAGTCCCTCATTCTGCAGCCTCCCTTCCAGGGACAATGGAAAGAGTTCCATTTGACCCTACCCCTGATTTACCAAATCATATTGAGTTGTATTTCATGAATGCCTGCCGAGTTGTGTACAACTCTGTGCTGGGTGTTTTGTTTTTTTTCCCCCAAGTTGTGGGGAGAAACCCCCTCATAACAGGGGAAGAACCCACGCATAGAGGCTCCCAAGGCGGGGAATCGAACTACCTCAGACAGTTCTTTCTTTCTGTGAGGCGTGGGTGCGGCCGCTGCGCCAACTTGTAATGTATTTATTGTACTGTATTTCAACGCTCCCAATGCTGCCCATTTTCACCACTCCACACTGGCTTGTGCAGTAAAATAGAGTCAAACATCGCCCACCACCTGCACGGTGTTGGGCGTTGTTTGGCTCTAGTCAGTCGTTATCCTCTAACGAGCGTTTCACGGTATGTGAAATGTCAAAACATACGACCGTGCATCCTTATTATTGTGTGTGTGTGTGTGATGTCTGCGTCTGGAGATATTATTAATCTACAAACGTTATACTTTCTTGCGACTGATAAGTGTGGCAATGCTGCATAAAGGACATCCGGAGTGAATTCTGTACAAAGTCTGAGATTAAAATGTGCTACAGTTTATGGTTGCGTTTCATGGATTTCGTAGCCAAAACAATTGCCGGAGATCTAATCTCACCAGTATACGCTTTGCTGACGTGGCAACTGCGCACCGGCAAGGAAAACTCTTTTCCAATGATCAAGATGTCCCCATTCACTTGCAGGGGTCTGGAAGTGAAACATTTAATAACAATAATAATAATAATAATTGCATTTATAGAGCGCTTTGCACCCGAGGGTCACAAAGCGCTGCACAGGGCTGCGGAGAGAACGGCACGCCAACAACAACGACAGAACGGAAAATCAGCAACATTTTTTTTTCTCCAAGGGTTAATGCCTGAAGATGGAACATCACATTTGCGATTGTGCCCAGGGTAAAAGGCAGACTGAGTGTCAAATTAGGGAATGCAAAATTTAAATTAAATTAAAGTATAATTATACACTGTGCAACGCACGAAAATTCCATGTCTGGTTGTGGACGAGATTGATTCTGGGGTGCAATGAGACTGCAACGGGGGGAGGAGTGCAAGGAAAAAGAAAGGGCGTGGAGAACAATTCTCATAAAATAGTCCTTGTTACAACCGCAGGTTTAAAGTAAGCCCTATAACGTGCTGGGCGATTCATTTTTTTAAAGAAACCACCAACGCATGGAGGGAAACGTTAGACGTCACGCTGACAAAACACGTGGAACAGCCCAAAATTACAATCATGCACTTCTAGAGAAGACTCGATGACTCTTGAGAACACTTGTCAGCGGGTGGCTCTGCGTTACTATATTTTGTCTTCATTCTACTGTTGATAAGCTCCTTGCATTTGGAGCAAAATGTCTAAATACCACATGACGTGCGGTATAAGCGAAAAAAACGCTCTGCGAGAGTCACCCGAACCTCCGCGTTTATTCAGAGTCCTTGCCTCCGAAAGCGCCGGAAAATGTTGATCCGACTCGTCATGTGGCTGTCTTACTCTTGCCCCGCTGCTCTCTGGTTCCTCGCGTCACTGAGCCGTTCTGCTTTCTTCTCTGGCGTCAACCGAAACTGCCCACGTTGTAAGTTGTAGATCCACCATTCTCAACCCGGTGGGTCGCGGGCCCATCAGTGAGCCGTGAGCGCTGTCTGGCGGTCCGTGGAGACCAGACCCAAGTGGAATCTTGAACTGCAAGAGGTGGAGAACCCGCGTTGGCGATGATCATTGTCGCCATTAATGAAGGCGTTGGTAGCCGTGTTCGTTTCCATTGAGGCCAGCTGGCTCCCGGTCCCGAGTTGCGAGCGAACCAGCGCAGCTGTCCAGGTACAGGTGTCGTCCTCTTAACGCCCGCGTCCGTCTGCTTTTTTCAGAAACGATGACCTGGCAGCAGATGGAGGTGCGAGAGAAGGGTCCCTGCCCGCGTAGACGCCAGTGCTGCTGCCTGATTGGAGACAAGGCCATTCTGTTTGGCGGAACAAGGTCAGCGGAACGGGAGAGATGCGGGCTCTCCCCCACCCACCACCCACTGCCACAGAAGCTCCCGTCAATTAAACTGCAGCGCGAGGAGTAAAGTTGCTGTCATGTTAGCTGGGTTTTTTTTATTGTTTCTGGATGGGAGCAGCGTTTATTATTATTCCTCTCGTGCGCTGGACATCTACTTTTAAGCCTGCTGAAAAGGTAAAGGTGCAGCCCTACAATATTTTGCTCAGACCACTGCTGATAGAAGGGCCTCCACTAGAGAAAGCTCTATAGAACTCCCACTAAGAGGGTGGGTCAGCCTCTACTCTCTGCCATAGTGTTGAGATGTATTTATATAACAATGATGCAAGCAATATTACCATCCTGACCAATCCACCACATGTTGTTTTTAACAAGTACAGGGGCTCTGTCAGGTTGTTTGATCTTTTACAAAGGAAAGCTGGTCGTTCATCGTTACATAGGAAATGGTTGACTTGCAATTATTGTTTAATATTAAAATCTATTTTTTTCACGTAAAATAAAAAATGCAAAAACGTAGAAAATTTATTCTATAAAACAAAATTTGCGATTGTTAGAAACACTGCCAAGCTCGGTCCTGAGGTGAAAAGTACATCACGCTGCTTGACCGCGTTGAAGAGCATGTTTTTTTATGAATAGTTCTGACATTTGAGCCTCTCTTCTGGATATTCTGCAGACATCAAACACTCGCGCTTTGCAACTAAGCCGGTCCAGTATTGGGGCGATAAAAACCTATTAAAAGATGAAAGCTTCGCGAGAGACGCGTTTCTAAAATAAGAGTCACACGTGCAGAAAGAACTACACTGCACTCTCCACACTTGCTAGTTTCCGGTTGCTTATGATTCAACGTAAAGGGCAATCGTGAACTGTTGATTGAATGTTGAATTTTGCTCGTGTAATAATAATATAGCATTTATAGAGCGCTTTTCACCCGATGGTCACAAAGCGCTGCACGTCAACAACAATCACAGAGAACGGAAAATCAGCGACAGTAATGTTTTTTAGGTTTTTTTTTTTACAAATCCGAGGTGTGGAGAGAACACCATGTTAACAACAACACCAGAACAGTTGAACTGAAAGTCAAACGGTAGTGATAAATTATAGGCCACAAAACCAGCAGAAAAAAAAATAATTCTTCAACAAACAAAGAAGGAACAAATGTTCCAGAGCAGGCGCAGGTCAGAAGAGAGCCAACATCCCGGCACGGCACCACTGAGTCGCATCAACAGTCCAAGCCGGATGAAGGAATAAATGTACGATTGATTGCATTGTACCAATTATAACCGATAGAAACAAGACCGTTTACTTCAAACGAACACTCCAACAGCAGTTAGATTATATGTTCACTAATAACGAATGATGAACCGTTAAAACTTGTGACAAATAACTAATATCGCACCAATAGTAATGATCGGTTTTGTCAAGAAGCGCTGTGTTTGATGCCACGCAACCCAACCCCTTTCAAAATATTATTTCTTTCCTCTTTCCCAAAATCGGTTACCATCGTGCCGTCGGCAAACTCATCGTGCGGCGATTGCAGATCGACTTCCGTTCGGAGCAGTGCAGCGAGCAGTGCGCCGCATTTTCTGAAAATGTCATCGCAGTGATGACGTCACAGAGCTGCTACTGAAGCCACTTCAAAAGGCCTCTTTATCCACGCTAGGGGGGCATACGTTTTATGATTCCTCTACTGTGGTCGTCACAGTGCAGTCGACCCATTTTTTATTGATAACTAGGTGGGGCGACCTGGCGTTGCCTGGGTAAATTTGATGGTTAATCCACATGCGTTGTCCGGGTAAATTTTAGGACTCATAATGCGACCAATAAAGTTGACTTTATTGGTACTTTTTTGCCAGTATATGCAGGTGTTAAGATCTTAACACCTGCATAATCGCCAGAAACGGTAAAACCTGTTGTAATCTTATATAAAGTTGACTTTGTTTATGCAAGCGACACCTTTTGTAAGCGGCTACTCCACTGTGCACAGTTGGGCCACTCTGTTCGATCTCGTGTTGTTCAAGTGAACGAGTCGGTCCGTCTCGCGTCTCAGCGGACCTCGCGGTGCGCGGCGCTACGGCGCCAGAGACCCGCGTGGGACCGAGTGGCGTCGTTGGACGAAGGTCCGGTGCGATTTGGTTGCGATTTGCCAGAGTTTGCTCTGATCAAGCAAGCAAGCAAACAGAACTTGTTTTTATTTCATCTCATTGTTAGAACCGCTTAATCCTTTACTGGGTCGTGGTGAACCGGAGCCTATCCCGGTATACACAGGGCGCAAGGCAGGGATATACCCACGATGGGACGCCAGTCCATCACCGGGCATTGAGGGCAATTTAGTCTGCGAGCCAATTAACCTATGCAGCAGCATGTTTTTTGAACTGTGGGAGGAAACCGGAGTGCCCGGTGAAAACCCACGCGGACACGGGGAGAACATACAAACTCCACATAGAAAGGCACCTAAGCCGAGATTCGAACCCGGGACTTTCTTGCTGTGAGGCCACAGCACTACCCACTGGGCCACCGTGCCGCCCCAACTTGTTTATAAATATATAGATAATTCTAAATGCAGCGATGTAGGTTTTTACTTGTCGAGGTATGAGACTTGAGACTTGCTCTCCATAGCTGTTCTTTCGGGATTGCTCTGTTCCTGCGCTCGCCTTCACAAAGCCCGACGATACCTTCAACAGTGGGAGGCGAAACGAGCGTCTAGGAACACTCCATACGGCTGGAAGAACAGCCATGGGGAGCAATAGTCAGCAACAAAGAAACTCTCCTTTAATACAATCTGTCGGGGGGGAGCTTTTTAAAAATGTCAGTGTCGGGGACAACTGCCCTGTTTGTGTCCCCCCCCCCGTTCCCCGCACAACCCCCGCTCCCCGGATGCACCTCTGAATAACCACACACGTGCACGTTCTACGCGTGTCGCTGTGCTGCGGAGCGAGGTTTAACCTGCAGTGGAAAGGGAGCCTCTCCGTTTCCTGTGTGCTTAACCCCGATGTTCTGGCTCGTTAGCAGCGCACGCGCCACTGCTGTGCTCGGTCTGCTCAGGACGGCAGGGGGGGGTAGGGGTAAGGGAGAGGAGGGGTTGACCACTGCTGGGCAGCCTCAGTCAAAACACTGTCACTTGTTGCGTTTTCCTTTTTCCTGTTTGGCCAGCACTTAACCCTGCTGGCTGTCTGTCTGCCGAGCCGCTGCGCGCACCCACCGCCTGCCCGCGCTCTTTACGTTATCGTGTCGTATCTGTGCCTCGTTCCTCTGGCCGTGAGTCGCCTTTCAATGGAAGGCGACGGTACTGTCGTTAAAACAATTGTGGTGCTACTCCAACGCAAATGTGTCTTTAGGCACACGAGTGCCGGAGCAGATTATTATTTACTGCAGCGAATGAGAAGATGCGTCTGTATTGATGTAGGTATTCCTGGCCCGACGATTAATAATTTCTCTGAAGAGCTGCTCTTTTATGATAGCCATGGTGGAGCATTCCTCCTCTCACCTTAGCGATTTTTCACCTCCACAGTAAATCCTGATGATGCCATCATACGGCTATCCTGCAACAAAAAAAATCCCTCGCGAGAAATTTTCACGATGCGTCTCCTTCCGTTTGGCACGTAATAGAACGAGACTTGACAACTTTATTCATTCATTATCTATAACCACTTAATCCTGTACAAGGTCGTGGGGGGCCAGAGCCTATCCTGACCGATAGAGGGCACAATAAGAGGAAATACCCAGGATGTGACGCCAGTACATCGCAGGGTACACTTTTTCGGGCAATTTTACTCAGCAGGCCAATTATTCGAGGCAGCATGCGTGTCTTTGGACGGTGGGTGGAAATCGGAGTACCCCACGAATACCCACGCGGATACCGGGAGAGAGAACTCGCAAACTCCACAGAGAAAAGCAGCCGAGCCAAGAACCGAACCCGGGACCTTCTTGGTGTGAGGCGACAGTGCTACCCACTGGCCCACCACCGTGCCACGACCGTGCCACCACCATGCCACGACCGTGCCACCACCATGCCACCACCGTGCCACTCTTGACAACTTTATGCGATTTGGTATTGGTTGCAGAATTTATTCTGTTTGCATGGTTTTTGTTTACCGTCTCGCTGCATCGTTTCCCACTTTCTTGGTCACTTTGTCTTGCAGGATTTTGTTTTCAAAGTTTGCCCGAAATTAATTTGCACATTTTCTTCCATTGCATTAATCTGCGCCTGAGGATGCCTCCAACGTGTGAGGGCAAAACGTTGCGAGGTGGAGAGAGGAAGCGATCGACGCGGCTATCCCGAGAGAGCAGCTTTTCGAAGCTATCATCACGCATCGAGCCGTGAAAATCGACATGATTACGTTCCATTAATCGTAAATAACCGCTCATCCCATGTACGAATGGACACGCGTATCCAGAGCGGAGGCATTGCTTTTAACCGACGAATCTTGAGTGTTCTGCCTGTGTTTTTGTTGGGTACTCAGTTTCCTCCCACCGTCCAAAGACACTGGTACAGAGGTTAATTTGCCTGCTGAGTAAATTACCCCAGTGCCCTGCAATGTACTGGCGTCACATCATAGTTAAAACCCCGCCTTGCGCCCTCTGTCTGCCAGGACAGGCTCCGGCCCCCCATGACTATACAGGATTAAGTGGGTACTGATAATGACTGACTGATGAATCTCTGTATCACTCCTTGCCCACCCAGAGTGCAGAGACATGCTGCTGCCGAGGTTAATTATCCTGATTAAATTGCCTACAGTGCCTTGACATGTTGTAACTTGCTTACCTCTCCCCGCTGGACAGCCGTTGAAAAGAGCTGCATAGGTCAACGTTTCCTTCCAGCTTGAATAAAAAAAACTGACTCTGAAAGGAACATGTATCATCTGGTTTTACAAATGACATTTTTTACGCCCTGTGTTTCCGGGATAGGCTCCGGCTCACCGCGACCCTATACAGGATTAAGCGGTTTCAGATAATGAGAGATTTTTTTAGATAGATGTAAATGAATCACCAAAACATCTACTTGAGGCTATTAATTGTGGGCAGACAAATGTGAGTATCACTATTGGGAACATCCGGTTAACGTCAGAATTATCCGTGAACAGCGCAGCCAGAGGAAACAAAACCCTAATCAAATTTGGCAGTGAAGTTGAGAGTCTCTTGATCTCCGTGGCCTCGTGTCTTCACTGCCATGAGTTTGCGAATGCTCACGACAAGAAGCCCTCTCGACAGGAAACAGCTGATGAGGGCTCATGATTCAAGCTCCCAGGTTGAGCTGGAAAACAATACCCCGTGTGCCTGTTTTACAAAAACATCACGGGCCCCTTAATTTGCTGGATTAACTCCTCTCACTTGTATCCCTATAACCCCGTCCGGATACCCTCGTTTCTCTGCCGTATACGCTGTCGCTGCGTGTAATCTGTCCACACTTGCTTGAGCAAGGTGATTTATTGCTTTTTCTCCGTGTGTGGAGGCTTTGCTTTGTCTAAGTTTACTTGGACAGTTGGGAGTCTTCAGACTTGGGAAGTTTGCACTGCCAACGACGGTCCGTGCTGTCTAGCAATACTGACTCATCGCGATTGTGATCTCATCCTAACAATAATAACATTTTAACAAGCTCTGCTTTTAGCAGTTACCTTGTTCACTTGTCAAGTTACGTAAATTACACCTACTTTGTTCATTGCTCCCTAACCTTGGCAATAAGGAATACCAATACATTTCTGGTAACAAAAAATAACAGCTTTAATGAAGTACAGTAATTTTGGGACCATGATTATATATACATATTGACTCCTCTTCAAATGTATTTGTGAATATAACGGCTACTGCTCCCTTCAGTGTTTGACAGCCCATTGTGTACATGTGTACATATGCCTGACATTCATGTGTCAATCCACTACTGGATGAGGATCTCCACGCACCATGTGGCTTCATGCGAGCGATTTTACAATGCCTGAAAGTACTACTGTTCAGTACGGCAGGGGGGCAGCGAGTGTAAATATAAAGTACAACCGTGGACGTTTTGGTGTACCGCCCACCTTGCAGTAGAGTAATTTAAACAGCCTTAATCTCATCTCATCTCATTATCTAAAACCGCTTAATCCTATATAGGGTCACGGTGAAGCCGGAGCCTATCCCGGAAACACAGGGCGTAAGGCAGGAATACACCCGACGACGGGACGCCAGTCCATCGCCGGGCATACAGCCTTAATAATATATGTTAAATAAACTCAGTTTTATTAATGGCGCTGCATTGGCAAGCGATGCACAAGCACATCTCAGAAGAAAAAACTCAGCATGGCCATCAGTTTAGGGCGTCGTTCTTGATTCACGTGCTTTTAATTCACATGTTCACGTTTCAGTTTACAGTCACCTCGGTCGCATCACCGAGGTGAGCTGGTAACACCCGCACCGTACTCGGCCACGCATGAACATGTGAATTAAAAACAAATTCTACTGATGTAGGTTTGTCTCGGCTCGATGTGTGACCATTTGCTCTCGAGGGCTGTTCTCGCGCTCGACACGGCCAACCTGAGCTAGCGGCTCTTTAGTGCAGCAGCTCTCAACGCAAGTGATGTAATCTCTTGAGATTACTCTTGTGTGCAGAGCACCACATGAACCCCAATTAAACGAGACTGCTGCCAATCAGCAGGCTTGCTCCATCGGCCTGCTTGCACAGGGGGGCTACCGCTTGGCGGATTTTAAAGTACAGAAGTTGCTTTATCACTTGCAACAGTTGTCTGCCACGAGATAAGCATGCAGGAGATCCCCAGCTGGAATGGGTCCTGTAGTCTTAATTAAAGAGAGAGACGCCAACTGCATGTGATAAGCCCAACTATTTCCTTAATACCATTTCTTCATTACCGGTGGGGAGTGGGATTACCTATATTTGTCACCCTTTTCTTTTCTAACTTCTAGATGCACATTCCCGTGCTCCGGCCCCCCTCTGTTGGCTCATCTCTCTCCATGACATCTGATTTCCGGTCGCTTTATGTCACCTACGTACATAATTTTTAACATTTACTTTGTTGAACGTAATTGTTGAGGGAGCGGAAAGGCCCTCCGCTTAGGAGCGCTGTGCGATGAATCTGGCGACCTCGCTCCGATTCCAAGCCGACGGTGAATATCAGTTTTGTCAGCCCCCCTTCATCAACCTGGCCAGCACGGTGAAGTATGGTCAAACAACTAATGTGAGTCACACAGGCTTGGTAGTCTCTTCATGCGGCAGTAAATTTTTACAGCGATGTACATTAAATATTTAACCGTACATTTTTATCACCATTGATGTGTTGCAAACACATAGGCCATGTGGTCTTGGAATTCTTGACTTGGAGTGGCTTGTCATGAGTGAGTGCTTGTTAGGCTGTCAGATCTGTGTGGCGGGGTCGTGTGTTGGGAGCGGCGTGGGGGGCTGCGGGGTTTGATGCTACAGGGAAAGAGTAGCGGAGTGAGACGTGATAAGCTGGCTTGTGGCGGCCGCCCACAATGCTCCCCGGTGGTGTTGCAGCCTTGTAAACAGTAGCTCGGAGCAGCTGGTGGCTCCCAGTCTGGCCTTTACCCTTGCCCCGCACCCATGTGGCTTCTGTCGAAAGTCTGAGATGGGGAGAGGGGGGAAGAGGAGGAGGAACGGTGTGCCTTACTCATGCCTGCTTAACGTTGTGTAATATATAACTCTCATCTTTCCTCCACGGTTGTTTAATTTAACTGGGGTTTATTAGAGGGAATTTGTTACGCACTGAAATGCTTTAGTGTCACGATATAGTGGTGGTGTTTTTTTTGTTTCAGACCATTAAGTTTTGCGTTCATTGGTTTTGTTCCGTTTTTAAAAATAACTGCAATCACTTCTCTGACCATATTTAATCACGTACGACAGTGATCAATATGTTAGAAATAAATATATACTGATATCTAGAAGAACATTTTGCAATGTTTCATCACAATCAGCAGCCTCGATCGATCCACTTCCCAAGCCATTGCCGTCCCTCACATTCAAACGGTGTCACAATGCCATCCAGCTGGTACACACAAGCAAAGCTCATCGCTCCATCTTCACAGCAAACATCCTCCCCTCCGCTGCGATTCCCTCCTTTGGCTGCCACTCCGTCGTAAGTCTCGACCACCGGCCACCGTCGTCCCTTGTGCAGTGTGTCCTGCCCCAGGCCAGTCAGTCCACACGTTGGACTTAATAATAATAATAATTGCATTTATAGAGCGCTTTTCACCCGAGGGTCACAAAGCGCTGCACAGAGCTGCGGAGAGAACGGCACGCCAATAACGACAGAGAACGGAAAATCAGCAACATTTTTTTGGGCTTTTTTTTTGTACAAATCCGAGCTGTGGCGAGAACGCATGTCAATAACATCAAAACCGTTCAACTGAAAGTCAAACAGTAGCGACATCACACGGTCTGCATGCGGTGCATTCCTCCTGCCGTGACGCGGCCCAGCGGTAGTGCCAGCCACTTGCTGCACAGGTTCACGGGTCGAATTGGAACTGTCGCCCTGGTTAATACTGGACGTTAAAGATTCATCCGTGTCATTCTCAAGCGTAGGAAATTGCAGGCTGGCGGTGTCACGGACAAAATGTTGGCAAATTCAAAAATTGATTGCCTCCATATTACTCACTTTGGATTAGACGTAACAACCATCACCGATTTAACAAAAGCAACGAATCTGACTCTACAGAGTTTTAAGCTTGTGTTCCGTTTTCCTTTGTCAATATCTATATGTGATACAGATAACGTACACGAATTCAGAATATTTGTAAATGAATGCTGTCGCAACAAGACTGGAGAAAGCGTCGGTCCTGAGTAGGTTAGTTTCAACCCCCGCCAGTCATCTCTGCTGCCCGCAGCGGTCAACACGACCGACCACAATGATTTGATTTGTAAATCATTCCCGCGCCGTCGCGACCGTCTCACTGCGCTACAAACTTGTATGCGCTTGGGTTTCAGCCCGGCAAGCGCCCGCCGCTCGCAGGGGCTGGTCTACCCGGGGGGGGGAGGGAGGCCGATGACACGGTAAAGCTAAGCAGGCCCCTCGTCGCGAACGCAGACGCCACGCCGGCACGGCGCAGACGCGCAGGCAGGCACGCGCGGCGGGGAGATAGCGGCTCTCCCCGGGATTCCCGATCGAGCGGCATGAAAGAGCGACGGTGACGGACACAGAAGGCGCCCGCACGCGCACGCGCGCGCTTCGAGATGGAGACGGCTGATAGGCGAGCCCCAGATCACAGACGGAGGCGGTGGCGTGCGCGGCCCGGCCCTGCCTCGCGACGTCTCGCGCCGTGTCGATCTGGATCGCGATCGCCGCCGTCGATGTCTGTCGATTGGGCACCCGTCGCCCGTCGCTCCCCTGTGGTCAATTGAATGAGTGCTGATTCTGGATGGCGCGGTGGCTACGCAGTGAGTCGCGCTGCCGCCTCACAGGAAGAAGGACCCGCATTCGGTTCCCCGCCTCGGGTGCCTTTCTGTGCGAAGTTTGCGAGTTCTCTCTCTCTCTCTCTCCCCGTGCCCGCGTAGGTTTTCTCCGGGTACTCCAGTTTCCTCCCACCGTCCAAAGACACGCTGTAGCTCAAGTTAATTGGCCTGCTGAGTAAGTTGCCTAAAAAAGCGTGCCTTGAGATATACTGGCGGCACATCCTGGGTATTCCCCCGCCTTGCGCACTCTGTCAGCCGGAATAGGCTCCGGCCCGCCGTGGCCCTGTTCAGGATTTAGCGGGTATTGATAATGAATGAACGATTGACTCTGAGAGAAGGAATTAGCAGTTGGTAGTCATAGTAAAGTTTTGATTTCTCCTGCAATAAGAATGTGGACATTCCGTCAAGAGGAGTACCACCGCCACGAGCTGGTTGTAACGAGGGGATGCGTCGACCTGCCTTCACTGACTTGCCTATGAGGATACATCCAGCGGTGTGCTGCTTGTATTTGGAGCTTTTGAATTACAGCAGAATACACACCCTGCATATGCCGATGTCGAGTCGCCTAAACCTGGTGTAAAAAGGCTTCCAAGTCCTTTGGCTGGGACTCGTGACTCTTATCTATAACACTGAGACTCCTATATCTAACACTGTGCCTCCTATCTCTTAACACTGTGATTCCCATCTCGAACACTGTGATTCCCATCCGACACTGTGACTCTTATCCATTTCTCCTGCCGTTCAGGGATGCGCAGCTCTCTTATTTGATTGATGTGGCTCAGTGTTGTCGTGCCAGGATGATGGCAGTCCTCTGAACCGCTCCTGCTCGAGAACATTTATTTCATCCACGTTTTTAGCAGAAATATATGTATTTTTTAATCGCTTATTTTTTATCGTATGATTTCTTCCTACTTTTCGACTTTCATTTGGGCTGTCCTGGTGTTGTTGACATGCCGTTCTCTCCACAGCTCGGATTTGTACCAAAATACCCCCCCAAAAAACCCCCATCATTGCTGAATTGCCGGTCTTTCCCAATATGCCGTTCTCTCCCTATACGTGAATTGTAAACACTGACGATTTAGCATTTTGGAATAGTGGTTGAAAGTTTGATCATGTTTTGCATGGTGTCCTACAGCGTTGTGTATATTGA
>JAZEWT010000013.1:9174911-9197773 GCA_036362905.1 Mordacia mordax
CAGCCACCCACTCACTCAGCTATCTACCCGCCCACCAACCCAGTTCCTACTCACTTACCCACTCACTCCCAGTTACTCACCCACTCACTCACTCTCCCACCCACTCACCCATCCTCTAAGATGCATGATTCCTGCGACACAACATACTTCCAAAATAAGCAACGTAACAACGCATAAAAATAAAAGGGCAGATTAAAGTAGCAACCTGTGTACAAATGAAGGTCTCCCCATAACAATACAAGTAATCAGTAACACGATCATGCAAATAATCAAAACTTACAGCACAAACTTGTACAAAGATGAACCCCCCCCAACCGTAATTATAACCGTATTAATAAAAATAATTGCATTTCTAGAGCGCTTTTCACCCGAGGGTCACAAAGCGCCGCACAGAGCTTCGGAGAGAACGGCATGTCAACATGTATTGATAACATTAATGTCCAGAGTAATCATGAAATAAGCGGCACAGCACAGAGCAGTTACGGAGAAAGTTTCTCCAACCGCTCAGCGACCGCTTTGCGTGAGCGCGCGGTTGAACCCACGACCGGTGTCCACCCCCTACCCCTAGCGTTGTCTACCACCTGGGCCACGTGGCAGCGTCCCTGCGGGGCACCTCGTGGTACAGCCTCGTCCACCCGCTCGACCTGGGGAGGGCCTCGAGCGCACACGCGCGCTGCGGTGAGCGCAGCGGCGCGCACGCAGCGTTCATCACCGTCGGCGTTATCGGAGCCTATCCCGGCAGACAAAGGACGCAAAGCGAGGCTATGCTCGGGACGCGACGCCAGCACATCGCAGGGCACTGGGAGGAAAAGTCACTCAGAAGACCAATTAACGTAGGCAGCGGCGTATTTTTGTAAGGGGAGACAAAACGCGTAAACTCCGCACAGAAAGAAAACCTGAGCCGGGAATCGAACCCGGCTCCTTCTTGCTGTTTGGCGGCAGCTCTACTTACTGCGCCACTACGCCGCCCCGCATTACAATTAAACATCACGAATACAAGTTGGCAGTGATGACAGCTTACTGATGTAGGTTTTCACGGCGCGATGCATGATGAGTGATTCCAAAAGCTCCTCTTTCGTGATAGCCGCATGGTTTATTTTGCCGGGTACTCCAGTTTCCTCCCACCATCCAAAGACACGCTGCCGCCCAGGTTAATTGGCTTGCTGAGTAAATTGCCTCCCCAAAAAAATGTACCCTGCGATGTACTGTCGTCATAGCATGGCTATTCCCCGTCTTGCGCCCTCTGTCGGCCGAGATAAGCTCTGCCCCCCCCCCAGACCCTGTACAAGAAGAATCGGGCATTGACAATGAATTACACATTCTCCACAGTACATACTGGCGCGGCACGGTGGCCTAGTGGGTAGTGCTGTCGCCTCACAGCAAGAAGGTCCCGGGTTCGAATCTCGGCTCGGGTGCCTTTCTGTGTGGAGTTTGCGAGTTTCTCTCCCCGTGTCCGCGTGGGTTTTCGCCGGGCACTCCGGTTTCCTTCCATAGTCCAAAAAACATGCTGCTGCATAGGTTAATTGGCTTGCAGACTAAATTGCCCGCTGTGCCCGGTGATGGACTGGCATGCCAGCGTGGGTATATCCCTGCCTTGCGCCCTGTGTCTGCTGGGATAGGCTCCGGCTCACCGCAACCCTGTACAGGATTAAGCGGTTGCTAACAATGAGAGAAAATGATGAGATCATTACAATTGTTTAATTTTCTGTGCAGAAGTTGATGCTGCAATGATCCGAGGAAAACAATCTTCCTCCCCCTCCCCCCACCTCCTCCCCCCCCCCCTCGTGTGCAGTGCGCAGCGAGGTGGATGGGGAGCGATTGGAGGTCGTCGTGCGGCTCCAGGCGGCAGGGGGCCGCTGGTGCTGGCTGCTGGTGACCGGCACCAGGCTGAGCGAACAGCTGCCGCTCATTCAGTGCTGCAACAGAGTGCTCAGGTGAGCCGCCCCCCGCCCCCTCCTCCCAACCCCCCTCATCCTATCCCAGCAGATGCAGGGCTTAAGGCAGGTAAAGAGATGGGTGATGATTGTTACAGCAGAAAGTAGCCAGTGAGTTTACAAGCTCTAGATGCGAGATTCCCGCAACACAACACTGGCTCCTGTCTCTGACACTGGCTTCCTGAAGCGCTGGGGCAGCGCTCTGTGCATCGTTGTTGTTGATGTGCCGTTCTCTCCGCAGTTCTGTGCAGCGCTTTATGTCACAAAGTTGTGTTTTCGAACACAATATACAAGAAATAATTGTATTTCTTGTATATACAATTATTTCTTGTATATTGTGTTAGAAAATTTGCTCGAAGAGCAAAAAAATCGGACTTAAAAGTCAGTCCAACACTGGCTTCCGTCTCCAACACTGGCTCCTATCTCCAACACTGGCTCCTATCTCCAACACTGGCTCCTATCTCTAACACTGGCTCCTATCTCTAACCGTGGCTCTATCTCAAGAGCCAGTGTTAGAGATAGGAGCCAGTGTTGTGTCGTAGGAATCCCACATCCAGCGCTCGCAAGCTCACCTGGCACTTTCTGCTGAAGATAACAATTTAATAATAATGATTACTAATTATAATTTAGCAGACGCCCTTTTCCAGGGCGACAAACATCAGTTATCGTAACGCCGGTGTGTGCGTCTGCGTGTCCACGTTCATCTCAGCGATGCTGAAGCCAAGTTCATGATCCGGCTGCTGCACGAGCGGAGCGTCATGACGGAAGGGGCTGCAACCGGACGACCCGCACCCCCAATCCGACCCCCTCCCCTGCCACCTGTTCCCCTCCTCCTCCTGTCACCTCCCGCCCTGGCGCGGAGTCGCTGGGATCCAAGTCTCACGGAACCCGCGCAGCCGCAACTCCTGAGCTCAACGAAGCAACTTGAGCAGCGTCAACATCGGCGGTACCTCCACCACCACCAGCACCACCAGCACCACGATAATCGCGGAGCGGCATCTGCTCGCTGCCCAGTCGCACTCCACCATCAGAACAATCACCAGCAGGATCGTCAGCAGCAGCAGCTGCAGCAACACCTCAACCATCATCAGCTGCAGCACCAGGAAGATGATGCCCATGATCATCAGCAGCAGGAGCAACTTCTGCACTGGCCTTGCAGCACTGGCACGAAACGTGCTTCCGAGAGTGCGCCGCGCCCAGGTGAAGCCTCGGTGAAGCGCCAGAGACAGCAGCAGCAACAGCAGCAACCTCAGCAGCAGCAGCAGCAGGTGGCGCAGTTGCAGCCGGGCGCGGTGTCGCCCGCTCAGCCAGGAGACGTCTCTCCTCTCTGCACGCCTCCCTACACCCCCGGTGGACAATACCTCCAGTTCTTCGGCGGAAGCTCCCCTGCTCCTCCACCGACCGACGCGATTTCCGCGACGACCACCACCACCACCACCACCTCCTCCTCCTCCACCAACGCCGCCGCCGCCGCCTCTCCCTTGACCTGCTCCGCCATCGCCTCCTCCTCCTCCTCCTCTCGCCTCGCCGACGAGTTGCGAGCGCGCGACTCGAGAAGCAACACTCTCTCATCGTCGTCGTCGTCGTCGTCGATGGCCAACGGCCTCGTGTACGACATCCTCCCTCCGACGCCCGAGAGCCCCGCCGAGCCGGAGCCCGGTTGGATTCCCGGCGCGACCGCGTTGAAGGACATGCAGTGGCCGCCGGGTGCGCACACGGAGGGTTCGGTGGTTAAGCTCAATCCCCACCACCACCACCGCCACCACGTCAACGACTACCTGCCCAGCGAACAGGAGCGCATCAACGTCATATTCGAGCAGATCAGCCGCATGGCCGAGAGCTTGGAGGGGCGCAGGAGCGGCGTGTGCGTACCGTCACCGGCACGGTGGTCTCCGCCGCTCGACCGCTCCAACTGGGGGGGCGACGCGTGGGCTCGCGGCACCTGCGAGTCCACGCCGCCACCTTCGGACGAAGAAGGAGTGTCCACCCCCGAGGAGAACATCATGGAGAGGATCCTCCACGAGGCTCTGAGCGAGGAGACCTGGACGGAGGAGGTCCAGGAGCAGGAGGCGGAGCAAGGGAAGCAGATCCCCGACGGCGCGGTCTCGGAGGACCGCGCGGCCGAGGATCTGCAGGCGCTGTTCGAGACGCTGGAGGACCTCTTCGACGACTGGTGCGCGGCGCGACCCGACTCCCCGACGCCTCCCGGCGACGCGAGTCCCCTGAGCGAGTTGTATCAACTCACCCCGCTCCACGAGTTCGGCGCACACCCAGGTGAGCACCCTGGCCCACTCACCCCGATCAACCTCGATCTCTCGCTCGCCTTCGTCGACTCCTGTGGCGGTCGTCACGCGCCGCTTGACGATGCGACGGCACCCCCTCGCACTTGGACCTCTCTATGGTCCTGGGGAAGCTACCTTTTAAATGTTGAATTCCCCCTCAATGTTGTCAATCCATAGTTTCCGTTCATTGCCTCTTTCCCTGAAACGTGTAGAAGGTTACTCACTATAGACACGCCTCAGATGGTGGAAGGTTTCAACCAGGAGTTCTTAACCTTGCACCTCAAAGTCCACGTAGCCCACTCGAGTCTGGTCTCCACGGGTCACGAGGTGGCGCTCACGGCCCACTGACGAGTTGTGACCCACCGGTTAACAATGTCGGGTCTTAATATTTAGCCACATCGTTAAGTGGCCGAACACAAATAGAAATCAATTGAGCCATAAAGGATTTAATGTATTGTATGCCACGCGCGTTCATGACTGAATATATTCGCTGCGACCTCGCCTGAACACCTGTTTCTGTTTACAGATAGAAGAGGAAGGAGCCTCTTCATGTGAACATAAGTCTGTGACTTACCCTCATCCGTATGGCATATTGTCATCGCTGAAGAGTCGAACAGGAGGACTTCTTAAAGCCTACCTCACGTCTGCCCCGTGCTGCGCGTTTTCAGCCGGGCTTTTGCGTGGAGGGAAATATTCGAGATGAATATTCTTTGCGCGCGAAGACTGCAACCACACGGGTGATCCATGTATAGCCACTCCGCTCAAATAGAATGGCTGTTGGGAAACTGCTGAGTTGGCGGTGGTGAATTGGCACAAACGATTAAATAACGAGAAAGTGAACGGGAGACAAATCACTGAACCGCGAGATCTGGGCCAAATGGAGACGATTACAAAGCTCAACATTATTTCAAAGCCTCTACACCTCCACCGATCTCTACCACGTAAACCCGTTGACTATAACGTTCCTGAGACAAATCAACAATTTCGCTCTTTCCCAATCTGCCGTTGAGAATAAAGAGGGGGGCATTAGAACGCAGTGGGGTGTCCATAACTGGATCACGATTGTACGTTGAAGGCGTTTTGTTCGCGATAGTAATAAAAGTCGGTACAAACTTGTCCATCGATGTAAGACGTGGCCACGTGGCCGCCTTACGTTGCAGAAGACGAGACATCCGAATATTGTACTGCTCACCTAGCGCGAGCATGGGGTACTGATTTATATTTTCAACGGTTCGACCGGACGGTTAGTTGGTCGCGATGACAGCGGTGTGCAAAGCGTGGTATTGTAAATATAATCCGGTGTGAAAAGTATTTCTATTTTACACGACTTAACAGATGAACTTGTTATTTTTGTAATGGTCGTACGCGCGATACGGTCTATGCGTTACAATAAATCTGTCACGAGGAGTAACGTGACTGCTCCAGGTTTAATGTCTTGACAACGTACAATAACCGATGGAGGTTTTTCACGGCTCGATGCGTGCTGTTTGCCAAAGCTGCTCTTTCGGGATAGCCGTGTCACTGAGCGCTGCTGCTCCTGTCTGTTTCGCGCCGATTCGCCTCCCACGGTTGGTGACTGAACGAGCTGTGTGACGGTACTTTGTTTTTATTAATGTCTCTATCATACTCTCCTCTCCCAGATCCCTCCCTTCCCTCTTTCAATCTTTACGTTTCGGTTGAAAATTTATCCCAACCCTACGTTCACATAGCGTTTGTACTATTAGTATTACAGTACTCGCAACGTTTTATCTGTGGCACACGATGGAAAAACAATGACTAATGATGGACAGAGCTTGTTGACGGAATCACCATAATCAGCCGTGCCCCAGAGCCTAGCCAGGAGGGGGTTTCCGGCCTTCACGAGACGGATGGGAGTGGCTGCCATCAATTAAGCGGGCCGACTTAATGACCATAAAAGTTACTCTATCATAATATGCAATTAAGTGGCTTAACTAAATTATAGTCCCACCTCTTTTTAGCAAGGAAACATGCAGTTTGCGACCTCACGCACTACCAAACACTCAGATGCCAGGAATACTTTGTATGCCATGGAGACGGTTTATAAAGGGTACAAAAACACGATTTATTGAAAGCCCTAAGTAATGAAGACCGCTCAAGTAAAAGGATGCATGCAATGCATGCGTAACATTGACCGTGTTTGATGATCTCTTACCAAAGCTGCTCTTTCGGAATAGCCGTGTCACGCACTCCTCCTCTGTCCATCGCGACTGTTTCACCCATCCCATATTGGAGGCATCCTCAGGCATCCTGAGACGGAGTGAACTATGAGTGTTGCATTACCTATGTGCCTTGATATCTGGGGCGGTTCACTGCCTTGCCCGCATTGCTATGCGAGAGACAATGGGCCCTAAGAAACACTGATAGGGGGAAGGGAGGGTTCTGGGAGGGGAGAAAGCATGACAAAGAACCGTATCAATGTCGGCTAGGTAGTGAACAGCCGCTAAGACGAGGACAGTTGTATAACACTGCACGCTCATAGTTCACACAGTATCAGTACGCATGAGCAGCACGGTAGCACAGTGAGTAGCGCCATCACCTCACTGCAAGACAGTCCCGGGTTCGGTTTCCCGATTCGGGTGCCTATCTGTGCGGAGTTTGCGAGTTCTCCCCGTAGGTTTACGCCGGGTACTCCGGTTTCCTCCCACCGTCCCAAAAACACGCCCAGGTTAATTGACAGTTGGTTAAATCGTCCCCCAGTGCCCTGCGATGGAGTATCGCTGGGCCTGCACGTGGCCTGGCAAACCGTGCAGTAGAGGTCACCTCGGCGACCAGAGCCATGAAAACCCCACTAGGGGGCGCCGTCAACACCGTGTCTACAGAGCAAAGAGGAGACGCAGTGCCTGAGGATGCCTCCAACGTGGGAGACAAAACGTCGTGGGGAGAGGAGCGCTCAGCACGGCTATCCTGAAAGAACAGCTTTGGTGAGCAATATGACGTATTGAACCGTGACAACTGACATGACAACATTGACGACATTTACATTCAGACGCACGCGCGGTGAAGGTAGGCATTTTTAGACAGCGGTTGTTGGGACAAAAATTCCTATCGCTATATTCGACTGTGGGCGGCGCGGTGGCCCAGTGGGTAGCGCTGTTGCCTCACAGCAAGAAGGTCCCGGGTTCGAATCTCTCGGCTCGGGTGCCTTTCTGTGTGGAGTTTGCATGCTCTCCCCGTGTCCGCGTGGGTTTTCGCCGGGTACTCCGGTTTTCTCCCACAGTCCAAAAGCATGCTCCTGGATAGGTTGATTGGCTCGCAGACTAAAATTGTCCCGCAATGCCCGGCGATGGACTGGCGTCCCGTCGTCGGGTGTATTCCTGCCTTACGCCCTGTGTTTCCGGGATAGGCTCCGGCTCACCATGACCCTATATAGGATTAAGCGGTTTAAGATAATGAGATGAGATGAGAGATATTCGACTGTATGTGCAATATTAGATTATGGAAAAATTCTTTATATGAATTAAATTTTCTTTCCCAAAATAATTTTTCCCCCACCAAAAGCATTTGATTCGAGTGCACTGATTTTTACACAAACGGCAACATCCCCCCCCACCCACAAAAAAAAACCCACAAGGGTTAACAAGCAGTGATTAACAGGTTTGACAAGTCTGGTGCCTAAGGCATGAATACATAGAGTACTAAACAAGGAAGTCGCATGTAAGAAGCATGTAAGAAGCATGTAATAATTCTCCCCCACGCTCGCAAATTATCAATAACAAACATTCAGGAATCGGTTATTCAAGAACCACTTCACTAACGCTCTTGTGCGTGCAACGCCTCCACCGGCGCCTGCGACAGCAAAAACAAACAACACGGATCGATAAATAACACCTTCTCGCGCCACGCAAAGACTCGACGGCAATCGACGACCTACGTTCATAGTCGTGCCTGAAGCACCGAGGGAACAGGTGGGGGCACCTGCAATCCATGGGCTAAGCGTAGCCCAAAACGTAATATTCTGTGGCCTGTCGGCAAATGATGCCCCTCACTTCTTCATGGCCCATGAACGATATCCGCGATTTAAAATTGATCTCGGTGTTCTGCCAATTAACGATCTGGCCAAGTATCATCTGTTTGTTGTACGACCCTATGAACACTCGACACGTCGAGTATAATTGTCATATGCACCAGCAGTGTTGTCTCAAGCGTGGCCCGACTCACAACTCAATTCTAAATCGCATCATCGCTTGCGAAAACCGATTCTACGCAATTTATCCATCACCGGCAATATTGCAGCCGCACTAATTATATACTGGCAGGGATCGTTTAAACCTGGCAATAACACAGCGTTTATAATTACGTTCTGCGCTATTGACTGGGGAGCGGCACGGTGGCCCAGTGGGTAGCGCTGTCGCCTTACAGCAAGAAGGTCCGGGTTGGAATCTCGGCTCGGGTGCTATTCTATGTGGAGTTTGCGAGTTCTCTCCCCGTGTCCGCATGGGATTTTGCCGGGCACTCCGGTTTCCTCCCACAGTCCAAAAAACATGCTGCTGCATAGGTTAATTAGCTTGCAGACTAAATTGCCCGCAGTGCCCGGTGATGGACTGGCGTCCCATCGTGGGTATATCCCTGCCATGCGCCCTGTGTCTGCCGGGATAGGCTCCGGCTCACTGTGACCCTGTACAGGACTAAGCGGTTTCTGACGATGAGATGAGCTAACGACTGGGTAGCACCAAGGTGGATGTTCACCTGTTGTCGCCTACCAAAAGAACAGTACAGCGGTGGTTTAAAGTCTCAACCAATAACAACAACAAGAATGTTCCCACCATTATACACCTCTGGGGGAATTCTACTGAGTGCAATAGCTGGCAAGATTGACAAGACGATTGGTCAATGCGTACGGAGAGATCGGACAAGCAGGCAGCGTGTCATTTTAATCATCTCTGCCCCAGTGAGGTAGTCGCGAATATCTGCGTGTCGCTATGCACTCCAGCAGGCATCCTCGGCACTGCCAAGAGATGCCTCTGGGTCCACGAAGCCAGACATAGGTAGCATTAACAACTACTGAGGGGAGACTTTTCACAGAACAGCACGAAGTCCCACTGATATCCCAAGCAAATGTAGACGTGTGTGTGTGTGTGTATATCTGTGCTCCAGTGTGTATGTACTAGTACAGAACGACCCTGTCCCTGTGCATATTTTTTGTACACGTGTAAAAAGCTGGACAGGCATCGCGATGACCACACCATGCCCTTGTGTATTACCACCAGCCTTAATAGGCACTTGCAATAACGACTAAAGCCCCAACAGCACGTAAAGGTTTAACCAGGTGAAATCTGCCTTCGTGTACTTGTCATCGTGTGTCCACACAGCGTACGCATGCGTTGCCGCGTGTGTTCTTGTGCATGTGTAAGAATCTGTGCGCGTATAGATATGTGTTAGCGAGCACCTGGTGGAATGTCTGAACAAACGCGCGGGGGAAGACCGTAGCAGCAGGGTGTGGTACTCGCCACATCACCTGGTCCCATACGTCGTGCCGGCCTTCATAGGTGCTCGCTAACAACTCTTGCCCCAACAGTCCGTTAAGGCTGTATGGAGAACCCTGTGTGCTTGTGTGGGTGCTCGCCAATGGCACTTGACCCTACAGTCTGTTGAGGCTATACGGGGGATCTGTCTTTGTGTTGATGTGTTCACTTGGTTCCTCTGGGTCAGCGTGGAGTCGCCACCAGCGGTAGGACCACGGGGTGGAGGAGGCCACGCTGACTCCACATCTTCCGGCCGCCGTCACTCCACTCAGCTGCTCTGCTTGGTGTTCTCGACGAAGCTTCTGTGAGATGACAGAGGTTTATTGTTATAGCAGAAACTACTCGGTGAGCTTGCAAGCTCTAGATGCAGGATTCCTATGGTACAAGGCTCTCTCCTATCTCCAACACCGGCTCTTATCTTCAACACGGGCTCCTAGCGCCAACACCGGCTCCTATCTATCTCCAACACTAGATGAAGGTTTATTATTACAGCAGAAAGTAACCAGTGAATTTGCCAGCTTTGGTTGAGAGATTCCTGCGACGCGACAAACGTTCGAACGGACCAACGCAACAACGCACAAAAAGATGGCAATCATTGTGGAGAAGAGTGACTGTGAATGAGGAAAAAACATTCACGAGGCATAATGGAATTACTGTAACACAATAACATTCACACCCACCAACACAATTATGTAAATCTCATCTCATTGTCAGAAAACGCTTAATCCTGTACAGGGTCGCGGTGAGCTGGAGCCTATCCCGGCAGACACAGGGCGCAAGGTAGGGATACACCCACGACGGGACGCCAGTCCATCACTGGACACTGTGGGCAATTTAGTTTGCAAGCCAATTAACCTATGCAGCAGCATGTGTTTTGGACTGCGGGAGGAAATCGGAGTGCCCGGCGAAAACCCACGCGGACACGGGGAGAGCATGCAAACTCCACACAGAAAGGCACTCGAGCCGAGATATGAACCCAGGGCCATCTTGCTGTGAGGCAACTGCGCTACCCACTCAGCCACCATGTCGCCCCGATTATTTAAATGCAGATTTTGAAATCTGTGAACATTTAAGGCCACGTTGAGCAGAATCAGTGGAGATTAGTCACTGGATCAATTCAGACATTCATTACTGAAATAAATTGCTGTGAGAAGGAATCGAACTCTGGATGCTGGGTAAAAAATGCAGTGTGGTATTCATTCAGCAAACAACTGTTCTACCACTCTTACCCACCCAAGATCCCACCCACCCAAGCACCCAATCTCCCCACCCCCCCACAGAGCCACCCACCCAATATTTTCTCAAATCACGAATTTTTGGATGTTTTGGGGAGGAAACGCACCGCACGATGACGGGCAGCTTGGGCTCGCGCCAAATGTGCTGGTGCCGATTGCCGCTCGACGCCGGGAAGCCCACGAAGCGGACCGTCTCGCTGTAATGGGGCCGCGCCGCCTTCATCAGCAGGTAGAGCTTGTAGCCCATGTGATACGGCACCACCGGATCGTCGCGTGAGTGCAGCACCAGCAGGCGGCTGGTGACGTGCACCAGCCTAGTGGGGCAGGGGCAGGGTGGGTAGGATTCAGCCCATCATTCCTCTTGGGGCCGATAAAATGAGTAACACTTTGTGGTGGAAGCAACAGTGGTAATTCCATGGATCGATTCATCAACATCCCCCCCCCCCCCACGGGCCATAGGAATGTGTAATTCCTACCGCTTGCTCATAGCTGTATACAGTACATAAGCACCATCTCAAGGCTCATTTGAGCAACTTTTTACATTGAGTTTGAACCGAAAAATTACTTTTCATCGATGGCAAAACGTATTCCGTTATCCTCCAGGGGTTTCACGAAGAACCAGTCGAAGGCTGGGAAGAGCCTGTAGATCTGCACACGGGGAGGTAGGGGGACCAGCAGAAGCACAGGGTTCATCAGCTGAGATTATGATCAGGACATTATCATCATTATCAATACCCGATCAATCCTGTACAGAGTCACCAGGGGCCAGAGCCTATCCCGGCAGACAGAGGGTGCAAGGCTGGGCTATACCCAGAATGTGACACCAATATATTACAGGGCATTGGGGGCAATTTATTCAGCAGGCCAATTAACCTAGGCAGCAGTGTCTTTTTTAACAGTGGAAGGAAACCAGCGTACCCGGCGAAAACCCACGTGGACACGGGGGGAGAGAGAGAGAGAGAGAGGACACGCAAACTCCACACAGAAAGGCACCCGAGCCAGGAATCGAACCTGGGCACTTCTTGCTCTGAGACGACAGCGCTACTCACTGCGCCACCGTGCCGCCCACGACCAGAGCAACGGACTGCAAATGGTTTTGATGTACAGTAACGCAGCCCAGACTTTGTCAAATAAACGAATCACAATTACACATTGGATTTACATCGCTTAATTTTCTAGTTTTACAATGGTTGCGGAGTGCCGGCAGCAAAGGCCGACAACGCCAAGAGGCCAGCAACAACCTGCGGCAGGGTGGCGCAGTGGTAACATCTGTGCCTCACAGAAAGAACGGTCTTGCCTGAGCAGGTTCGATCCCCGCCTTGGGCACCTTTCTGTGTGGAGTTTGTGTATTCTCCTCCTGTTCTGCGTGGGTTTCCTTCGGGCTCTCCGGTTTCCTCCCACAACTTAAAAAAAATACTCATTAATTAATTGACCGATGACATCCTAATATATAAGAAGCAGTGTGTGGCAATGTGGTGCCTGGCAAACTGCCTGGCTGCCTCGTCTGCCTCTCTGTGCTCTCCTCGCGCCTCTGAGTCGTTCTCTGTCGAATGAATACCTTCGACAGTGAACAAATATGTGCACGTTATAAATGTAAAATTATTATTATTATTATTAAAAGGTGCAATAGTCAATACATTTCTTGAAGATAGCAGAATTGCCAAATAATCCATAACGGAGAAGAGATTGATGTCTATTATTACAGTAGAAAGTATCCAGTGAGCTTGCAAGCTCGAGATGCGTGACTCTTGTGCTACAACAAACGCTCAAACGGACCAACGCAATGACGTAAATATTATTATTATTCAGCAGACGCCATTGGCGATGCCTTCACCATTCACCATGCTCATGGGGTGGTTCCTGATCTCATCCCGCAGGTTTGTGAAGGGAGCCTCCAGGACGAGCCCATCCAGCTTCCCACCTGGGTGCCGGACATTCGGTGCAGTGACAGGGCCATAAACACGGTCAAAAAACAAACAAACCAAAAACGGGAATTTAAATAAATAATAATACAAAGCGCTGCTCGTGTAGAATGCCTGTCAGTCCACTGCTGGAAGAGGGACTCTCCACAACACGTAGGTTGTGATGTTTATATGACCATACGTCGCAACAATGGTCAGTGCTGGTTGGTAAAGAGCGGACACATTTATGCTCGAGGAGGGTCCAATACAACCATTGAATTTGCGGCAATGCCCTATGATGACCATGTGGCCCCGCAGCCGATCCAAGTATGTTCCAGGCTCAAACCCGCTTAGCTTACGTGATCTGGCGAGATTGGGGACATTCCCAGGCGAATGGTCACAGGCAGTGATAAAATCTGGGTGTCATCTGAACGTGCCATGTTATTCATTGCCGTATGTATATGCATCCCTGTATGAATATGTATCACTGCCCAGTCACATTGACTGATGGTATAGCACTCGACTCATGGACTTTAGTCATTAACTTACCAAGGATACATACGGGGTGTTTCAGAAAGGTCCGTTCAACAATGTTGAAACATTGTGATGAATAGTTCTACATGAATTACACTCCTCAAAATTTGACATACTATGCCCACACAAAAAACTATCTGGCAATGATAGATATCATCAGCCACAGCTTTAATGGGTGTGTAATGCATGACTGAAAATCGTGGAGGTGCCCAACAATAAACTAGGGTTGTGAGTTTTTCACCAGTAAAAGAATTGAAAAAAAAGGTTAATAGTTTTGCCACACACGTAGAAATCAGTCGGGATAACTATAATACTTTTACTTTTGTAACCGCGAAACGAGGAGGATTTACCACAGTGGTGTAACGGTCAGCACAACGAAACTCGACAGAGACCGTGGGCTTAAAACCCACCTCGGAACGAGGCCAAATGTCTCGTCCCCGCGTGCCAATGCGCGCATTCAAGACTAACGCTGCACGGGAAGCGCTCTTAACTTCCGGAGCTGGCAAGCGATTCTGGAAACAGTTATCGGTTAACGAGTTGTCGTGTACCAACCCTCACGTGTGTGAACTTGTGTGATCGATACCTTGCTTGTTTATATGTATGGCCAGGTTGGTGGCAACTCTGTTAAGAAACAAGACGGCGTTAATACACACTTTAACGTGATAACTCTGTTGCAAAAACAAAATAAGGGTAAGTAAATATGATCACATCACGTGTGCAAATGGCAATTGCAAGTGGCTTCCAGTTAAAAGATCCTCCATTTTCGGACGATCATGAATGAACTTGCACAAACCCATCTTATAAAACACAATCATTCACGAGTGTCAACAAACATTTCAATCACTGTCTGCAACATGTGGTAACACTAACTCTCTGCAAGTTGATTAAATACGATTTAAACATTAATATAAGGTTACATTACTCTGAGGGTCTTGTACCATGGAAATCTAGCCAAACTGATCACAGCATTGCCCAAAACTTTACGATGAAAAAAAAACAGCGATGGCACCACACGCCACACCTCTCGCGACTTTGTTCCCCGCAACGCCATCTTGTTGGCACGACTCGAACACAGACGTTTTTATCGAGAACATTTGATGACGAACGCGTGCGGCACTGCCGTCGCAGAACCCATGCGCGTGCGTGGTTTTTCTTCCTTGCGAATCTTGCCATACCCGGTGCCGAGCGAGTGTCCCCACACGAACACGGGGCTGCTGCCGCTCCGCGCAACGATCCACTTGTACGTGGTGAGCGCGTCCTCAGTGATGGCGACCTCCGAGGGGGTGCCCACCGAGTCGCCCCACCCTGCCCGACGAGGGGATGGAGGGGAGGGAAGGATCCACCTGTATTATGGAAAGAATCAAAGTTTGCCACTCCACAACCCCTACGCGAGTGATTTTAGGAATCCCCAGATCCACGATCACGATTAAATTCCACAATAAATTAGTTTTTTTTTTTACCACTCCATTAGATAGCCGTGCTACAAGCAACTGCTCTGGTTATGTCAACCCAATAATATACATCGTATAAAAACAGCAACGCGGTGGAACACACACTTGTGAACCGATGCAATTTTCCAACATTAGTGCCTCGTGAAGGGCTAAGGACTACTATATTAATTTTTGACCAATTCAATTATGGGGCCGGGTGAGGTCTTCCTTGTAGGAGGAAATCAAGAATACAAGGAGAAAACACACTTTGCATAAGAGGAGATAACACTTAAATGTCTAAAGAGATAGACAAGCAACTCATTTGCCGTATATCTCTGAGCGAGCTCATGGATCTAGCCGTGCACCACCATGTGTGCGTTGTGTGGGTGTGCCGACGACTCAGAACAGCTGCAAGGTGGCATTACCTCTGTAATCCACAGCCACGATGTGATAATCAAGACCACTTATGACCTGCGGAGATGAGAAAGATTTAGACGTCACGACGAAAGTGGCCTGGAACCGTGGCTTACCGACATCGTGAATGTGTTCATGTACGCTGTCTCGGCTCGGGTGCCTGTCCGTGTGCAGTTTGCATGTTCTCTCTCCCCCGTTTCCATCTAGGTTTCCGCCGGTTTCTTCACACCGTCCAAAGACACGCTGCTGCTTAGGTTAATTGGCATGCTGAGTAAAATTGCCCCAAAAAGTGTGCCTGCGATGTACTGGCGTCACATCCTGGGTATCCCCCCCACCTTGTGCCCTCTGTCGGCCGGGACAGGCTCCGGCCCCCCATGACCTGGCACAGGATTAAGCGGGTATTGATAATGTATGAATGTAACAATGCAGAGAATGACAATTGCTCTCGAGAGCCGCTCTCTCGGGATAGCCGTGGTGAGCGTTTCTCCTCTCTCCTTCGCGACGTTTCGCCGCCCCACGTTGGAGGCATCGTCAGGCAGTATAGCTCGCCAAGCCGCATACCGGCAGATGAATTACTTAAAATGAACAATTTAAGGAAAGTTGAAGCATCGTGGTGATACGCTGCCCAAGCGTTTCAGCGTGTTTACCTTGTAGAGCTGGACTCGGTAAACCCCAGCCCTAGGGAAGAAAGGGCAACAAAACACATCACCCAAGTGAATGCAGGAAGATACGAACATGTAGGTAACTCTTTCCCATGATGTCTTCTGACGGTGACGTTTCTCATTACAGTAAAGTTACTCCTAGGTGCTTGTAAAACAACAGTGCGGTTCTCACAAGGCTTAGTTTCTGGCTGGGTGATGAGACTGAGCAATAAGACTGAGCAATAAGACTGGGCAATAAGACTGGGCAATGAGACTGGGCAATAACAGAGCTTTTGGTTTACGTTTCCAAAATATATTTGTGTCATCACTAAAACTTCAAACGTTTTGGACAACTTTGGAGCAAATATAAGTTTACAGTTTTAACGCCACGAGCCTTTATTACAGGAAGTGCTCAGGCATAACACAGCAAGCATACATAAACACCAAACAAGTGATAAAAATTTTAATGTCTGGTGGCGCAGTGGCGCAGTGAGTAGCGCCGTCGCCTCACAACAAGGTCCCGGCTTCGATTCTCTGCTGGGGTGCCTTTCTGTGTGCAGTTTGCGTGTTGTCTCTCCCCGTGTCTGTGTGGATTTTCGATGGGTACTCCAGTTTCCCCCCACAGTCTAAAGACAAACCGCTGCTTTTGTTAATTGGCCGGCTGTGCCCTGCGATGTACTGCCATCACATCTTGGGTATTCCCCTCCCTTGCGCCCTCTGTCGGCCGGGATAGGCTCCGGCCCCCACATGACCATGTACGAAATTAAGCGGATATAGATAATGAATAAATAATGACTGAATGAATGTCTGAAAAGTAAAACAAGGGTCCTCAATGCAGCAGAAGTGGGGTTACGGGGTGTGTGAGAGTCTGTGGCTTGTTGGTTATGGTTAGGGTGAGTGTAGGAAAACTATCATTCGTGTCCGGTTGTCTAGATGTTAATGGTAACTCAGTGAAAAGGCTGGCTAGTCACTGGGGTTAATGATATTCCTACAACTAGTGGTTGGCTAGCTAGTTGTTATTGACTAGAGGTATGGCTAATATCGGTGGCTGACACAACCAGTGTGATCAAACCACATCGGCTTCATCTTTCTCCCGTCAACAAAGGAGCGTTTTTCAGTTTGTCGCCACGTCTCATGGTCAGAGCGCAAGAGGCACTTTCCGCGTGGTCGGGCGGCTCCGTGCGGCGAGCGAATCCTCACCGAGAGGCTGCGTTCCCGTGCAGGTAGAGGACGATGGGGCGACCGGAGCCCAGGGAGTCCTCGTACCAGGCGGAGCCCTTACCCCGAGCCTCCTGCCACAGGGAGGCTGGCACCGTGTGCCTGGTAGCGTCCAGTCACGCACATGGCCTTTAACAGACTTTTGGGGCGAGCGGTGTTAGCGAGCAACTCAGCAAACTGGCACGGTATACAAGAGGATGAGAGGCCACCATTACGTCCAACACAAACCACACAGATATAAAAAGGCAGCACTATGCCATAATGAGTATATGACTCATATCAGGGTTATTCAACTATATTTGTTGGAAATTCACAAAACAAAATTATAATATTCTGGCAGGCTTTTTGATGAGACATGTCACGTGTACGGGCATTAACATGGCGGCATAACGTCTGCACACGCGACTACTAAAATGTACCTCTTGTCGTATGTCTCTCATGTCTCGATTATCTTACATGAATCTCACCGACCTTAATCTCTTGCCTACAGCTCTCCAATCTATCTCCCTTTGTCTCACTAACCTGTACCTCTTTATGTCTCGGAGCCATGTTTCTTGGCTCAGCAGACCTCCCGAAGGGTCTCAGTGAGATACATCAGACTCATGGGCTGCCAGTTGAAGAACCCTGTGTATAACATTTGCAGAGTGCTGGGATAAGTGCTGTTAGCGACTGCCTATCAAGGCCTGCGCTGCACACACAAGTGTGGACGGAATGGCCAAGGACAATGCTTTAGTCTCACCTGCATTGTTGTTCATCGTACCGTAACAAGTATGCATTCGAAGATCAATCAACCAAATGTATCTTCTACATTGCCCTCCGCTGACCTTCCACATGGCGCGACCACGTTTAACACAGTTAATCTCCCGGTGAGCGCGTGCGGGCGTTTCAGGTCACGCACCAGATACCGAGCGTAACGCCACTCTCGGGATGCAGGTAGAAATTGCGCGTGTGGTTGAGGCCGAAGTGTTTGTCTGGATCGTGCAGTTGCTCGCTCGTCGGAACCCGCACTGAAATGATAACGCACGAGACGCGCGCGCGCAGCACAGCAGGGCCTGGCTTAGTACACACACCGCACGTACAGATGCACAGTAAGCACGTAACGATGTATCGAATCGACCACTCATATCGATTCTGATTATGAAACTTGTTTGTCAGGTCTGAAGAAGGGCTAGAGAAATTGGCAGAAAGCTTGAGCAATACCATGAGGGACTTTGGAATAACGAATCTATGGGCACAGCACAGCCCTGGTACTGCATTACACATGGGTGCAAAGGTGTTAATTGATATCAAAGCTTTAGGCTCATGATGAGTGCATACATTTACGGCAAAATGAGCGCAGGTTTCAAAATAACTTTTATTTTTAAATGTGCCACCCGAAATTTTTGGAGATTCAAATTTTAAGTGTGTGCCCAAACTTGTTTAACAACATACTTGGCTCATGTTTGGAACTGTTCCGCTCAACTGAAACATCGTCAGAATGTACATTATCCACTCATAACTATAATTAAATAACTAAATTGGAAACGCACACACAAAAGTGTTTGATCATTTTATTTTTAACTTAAGTTGGAGGGAACCACTGAGCTTTGCAGGGAGGGGTGAGCAAGTTAGCAGGAAGGGCTATACTCAGGATGGGTCCATCACAAGCCACCAGGTGCAATTTAGTCAGGCCAATTAAACTAGGGGGCGGCACGGTGTCCCAGTGGGTAGCGCTGTTGCCTCACAGCAAGAACGTCCCGGGTTCGAATCTCGGCTCGGGTGCCTTTCTGTGTGGAGTTTGCATGTTCTCCCAGTGTGTGCGTGGCTTTTCGCCAGGCACTCCGGTTTCCTCCCACAGTCCAAAGACATGCTGCTGCATAGGTTAATTTGCTTGCAGACTAAATTGCCCGCAGTGCCCGGTGATGAACTGGCGTCCCATCGTGGGTATATCCCTGCCGTGCGCACTGTGTCTGCCGGGATAGGCTCCGGCTCACCACGACCCTGTACAGGACTAAGCGGTTTCTGACCATGAGATGAGATGAGATTAAACTAGGCAGCATCTCTTTGGACAGTGACAGGAAACTGAGGAAATCAGAGTACCTGCAAAAAAACACCCACACAGACTCAGGAAGAACGTTCAAACATCACACAGAAAGGCACCAGAGCCGGGATTCGAACCCAGGTCATTTTTTCTGTGAGGCGGCAGCGCTATTCGCTGCGTCACCGTGCCACCCTGCACGTTAAGGTCGCACAGTGGTAATACTGGTGCCAAAAAACTATCCTGGAAATGTGACATGAGTAAAAGTTTAGTATGTTTTCTCACATGGCTGGAGCATTTCTCAAAATTCATTTCATTTCATCTCATCATCTGTATAAGAACTTAAATACTGTATTGATAGTAGGTAAACAATTTAAAGAGTGCTACACACACCACAAGCAACTTGGAGCACATCTAGTCTCAAAACATTATAAAGGGCAGGCTGGGTGTGCCAGATGTGTTGAACTAGGTCACTCGCGGTACATGGCCTGTGAGCTGAAAGGTGATAGTAGCAGGTGAAACCACGTGAGTGGGTCAGCAGTGAGGGCATCGCTGAACGCACCGAAGTTCATGAAGACCAGTTTCATCGGGACTGCCGGGAACAGCTTGAAGACAAACGGGACAAGGATGTAGATGGACACGATGAAGAGAAGAAGGCCCCGGGCGTGTATCATCACGCGGGAGCGCCTGCGACACAACACCACGGGCAGAAGGGGAGAGGGGGTTGTTCATTAGTCATAATAATAATTGCACGTCTGGAGTGCTTTTCACCCGAGGGTCACAAAGCGCTGCACAGAGCTGTGGAGAGAACGGCATGTCAAAAACAACATCAGGACGGTTCAACTGAAAGTCAAATAGTTGCAAAAAATTATAAGACGTAAAATACATAAAATAATTCAAAAAGGATTCTTCAACAAACAAGGGATACATTGTCGAGCAGGCGCAGGTCGGCAGCGAGGCATCATCCCCGGCACGACACAGTGAGACACATTAACAATCCTAGCCAGAGGACATGAAAGCCTTACGGAACATTATTGAGAGTTGTACAAAACACAAATGTGGACTTTTGAGAAAGAAAGACTATTAAGCAGGCTCGAAGGCTTTTGAAATGCAAATTTAGGCACCGATTTGAGAACAGTGTGTTGGCAATGCAGATTAAGGAGGAAGTTCCAGAGGATGTTTAGATAAAGATCACGTCAGGCTTGAGGATGCCTTCAACGTGGGAGGCGAAACGTCGCGAATGAGAGGGGCAGGCGAGCTTGACACGGCTATCCCGAAACACCAGCTCTTGGAAGCAGATGTTTATTAGGCAATAATACAGTAAGCTTGCAAGCTCTGCTGTACAACAAACTTTAGAACTAACCAACGCAAGCAACAGATACTATGACATGGCAATAGACAAAATTTTACATCATTAAATTGTGCCAGGAACACTAAACATGATTATAAAGCAGCAACACACAGACTTACACAGAACAAAAAGCGGTGGAGAGAAGCTTGATTGGAACAATTGAGAAAAGAAAAAAATGCACAAGAAGGACATGAATCGGAGATATTCGAGCAGAGTTTGATGGGGAAAGTTGTTAAAATGTATGGAGCAAAGACTCCAAGACTGCTAAGACTTGAAGGAAGACACGGTATGATGAAGATAGCTCAAGTTCGGACGGTATGGGGGGGGGGGAATCTGAGCCAAGTACTTTCCATAAGGAACAAGGTCACAAACATATAAATGATGGAGCGCTTTTCACCCGAGGGTCACAAAGCGCTGCACAGAGCTGCGGAGAGAACGGCGTGTTAGCAACAACAACATCAGAGTAGATCAATTAAAGTCAAGTAATGGCTATAATATGCATGCAACTTGCAACATTGCCCATTACTGCACAAGAAAGCTCACAGTAGCTGTCCCTATGCAACGCTGCACAGTGCTTCGCTTGCTATTACACTACAGCGATATTAATTAACGCAAGTAAACACGTTACGGTTTGATTCTAACGAACAAGCGTCATTATTGCAATAAACAGTACACGCCTACGGTGATACCTTAACGAACACGCCGCTAAAATAATAATACATTGTGAAGACAATTGTATGTTAAACCCTCGCCGTGGCCCGCACGAATGTCAGTACAGTACTGCACGTAACCGTGCTATCTTTAAGCGATTTGGAGGTCGGTTAAACATTGAGCGACGCACGGGAGCGCGTACTTATTGTGGCGACAGCACGGCGAGCGTTACGAACCTCATTCTAAAACAAAAGAGAGCGCGAATGACTCGGCAGAGAATCATCGTCGAGCTTTAAAAACACGTCTCGATTTGCATTTCCTGTTAGCGAGCGCTGTTGTAAAACGCGCCGCCTCCATTCAAAAGCTTAACGCCAGTTACGCGGTGTCGTGACGACTTTAAACAAGCAAGCTCCCCCCCCCCGTCTAAATAATTGCAAACACTTGTTGGGTTACGGCTGCGCGCGTAATTTAATGAAACGTTAACGTTAATGAAACGTTAACGTTGTTTCATTAACGTTAAGGTCCGGCCAAGCCGCCTCACATGAAGAGGGCATCGTCGCTTGCGATCGCGCTAAACCTTGCGCAAAATCTTAACGAAACGCTCTTAAACTACGGTACCAAAACTGTGCCGGTGTTCGTTAACTATTCAGAGATAACGAGGTAAATAAGGCAACAAACGCGCGCAAGAAAGCGAGCGTTCCCGCCTCCCGTCGCTCACAGGCCGCGCGCACTCGACTAGTAAGTAGGCCTCCGACCAATTAAACGCCTCGCAAAACCACGACAATTACGCTTAATTGCCGCAGCAAACGCTCACATTTGCTCCCGCCGCATGTGCAAGGGGGTTGCGAGCGACGCGGTGCCACGGAATTAATGATCACTGAGCAGCGGACAGCCAGCGAGCCGGCCCGCAATGTGTTTGACCGTATTGAAAATAAGAATAAGGCAAAGGCGCAGCGCCTGCAACTGTCGGTCGCTTATTGTTTTGGAAGCCCGCGGGGAATGGTCGAGGGACGGCACGATGGCGAAGTGAGTCTCAGCGCTGTCGTCTCACAGCAGAAGCTCGCTCGGGTGTCCATCTGTGCGGAGGATGCGTGCTCGCTCTCTCTCTGCCTGTGTCCGGGTACTCCGGTTTCTTCCCACCGTCTAGACACGCGGCTGTTTATGTTAATTGGCCTGCGGAGATAAACTGATAAATAATTGATAAACTGATAAATTGCGGGCGGCACGGAGGCCCAGTGGGTAGCGCTGTCGCCTCCTCACAGCAAGAAGGTCCCCGGTTCGAATCTCGGCTCGGGTGCCTTTCTGTGTGGAGTTTGCGAGATTCTCTCCCCGTGTCCGCGTGGGTTTTCGCCGGGCACTCCGGTTTCCTCCCACAGTCCAAAATACATGCTGCATAGGTTAATTGGCTTGCAGACTAAATTGCCCGCAGTGCCCGGTGATGGACTGGCGTCCCATCGTGGGTATATCCCTGCCTTGCGCCCTGTGTCTGCCGGGATAGGCTCCGGCTCACCGCGACCCTGTGCAGGACTAAGCGGTTTCTGACAATGAGATGAGGTGAGATTTTAAAGGGCCTTCACCCAGAGGTTACAAAGCTGTACAACACCAAGATTGTAAAAATAAAGCACGCAGCGTGGTTTAACAGTGTTAACGCTACATCGGTACGAACAACATTAAGCAGTGCATAATGGATTAAAACAACTGGTTTTCTTTGAACTGCTGAAACTGCTATTGTGCAGTTGGGGCTTTCTGGAGGGGCCACGTGGGGGGGGGG
>JAZEWT010000013.1:9199598-9219040 GCA_036362905.1 Mordacia mordax
CGACCAGAAATAGTAACTCTTGGGAGCCATTCCCAATGAATGACCCATCATCAATCCTCACCTCCACAATCATGAGACAACCAACACCTCTAGGTCATTCTGCCACCACACAGACGCAATCAATAACACTTATTCGAAGTCCAACTATCAACTTTTATTAAAGGTCTTTTCTTCTTTAGTTTATTTTCTGCAAAAAACAATGGCAGTCTGCACAAAACACAAGCACTGTACCTGTATTTACAGCTGTGACTGGAACAAGTGACACTTCTTAGTGACGTGAACACTGCAGCAGAAATGTCTATTATAGGAGGTTTAATGCATGAATCTTTTGCAGAATTACTTTTATCGATGACAGTTCAGCAGTTGATAGATCATGGCTGTCAATAATACTTTATTTAATTCCATGCAAGAGCGGTGGTGCCGTGCTAAGCACGACCACTATGAACTCCCCAGTCGAAAGTTAAATTCCGGGTCATGGCTACTATCAGTGGCGAGTGATATCACAAATTAATGCTGTGCCACGACCCTCCAGCTTCACAAAAGTGCACTGACCAGCCTGGTGAAGTAAGACCAAGTATTTCCAAGACAAACACAGCATGTGGGGGGCCTTCAGCAAGCAGTCCTTTCCTGTAATTACAGATCGACATGATCTGTAATTAAATATTATTATGTAGATGTATATTTTCCTTAAGTTGAGATTTGTTTGTCAGTGATAAAAAAATGTTCAGACTTGGTTTAACGTTATTTACAGCCGGTGATCAATCCACTGCTGGATAGCAGTATCCCAATGCCATTTTGGTTAGAAAGATTGTTTTGATCATACTTCACCAAGCTGGTCTGCATTGCTTTGATGGGTGGGCGGTTAAGCTATGCCTGGACACACTGAAGTTATCCGTGGCTGGGAATCAATCTCGCGTTGCCTGGTTCACGGTGTCGGGCGTGAACCACTAAGGTAGCGTCAAACGACGGCGACTTCGGGACAAACAACGTGACACAGCGAACAGCGAGGTTGTCATCAGCAGCGAGTTGACAAAAGGGCACCTACAGAACGTCATTGTCATTGCAAATGACGTAAAATGCAACCAGCAACCGGCATGTCCTTGAATGTGACGGTTCATTCCTCCCAGCCAGCCAGCAAAACTTTTAATCTTATACAGAGCCCTTGTCATTCTCCACAACTTCCTTTTGCCTCGTGCTGTACATCAACATTTGTAATTCTCACTATGCCTGTTTTCATTTATTTTCAAATTATTTTTCCCTATTTTATCAACCCCTCCCTCTATATTCCTCTCCTCCCTCCACTCTCTTACCCACTTCCCTCCCCTCTCCCTTTCCTCGTTTCTCCCAGCTCTCTTATTCCCACTTCTCCTTTTCCCGTCACGTGACGTCGGCAGTACTAACCCGGCTCAATAGTGCGTGCGCGCCAAGCTGACCTTGTTTTTCTAACTTCATATGAAATCATAATTCTCGTTCATTACGGTGTTTTTCTTTTCTTTTATAATTATCCTGTGGCTTTTTGTCAGGTACTTCTGTTTCCTCCTATCGTCCAAAGACACGTTCCTGCCTACGTTAACCGGCCTGCCGAGTAAATTGTCCCAAAAAAAGTGTGCCCTGCGATGCACTGGTGCCACATCCTGGGTACCTCCCCCTCCTTGTGCCCTCTGTCAGCCGGGATAGGCTCCGGCCCTCCCATGACCCTATACAGGGTTAAGTGGGTATTGATAATGATTGAATGATTCAATTATCTACATTGCATACTTTGATTAATCCTCTCTGCATAGGTTGACGTTGCAATGAAACAATCTTAACGTGTGAGAATTTCTCAAATCTAAGATGCGGGGAATTGGCCAACCTTCAACAATATTCCATCTCCGACCGACAAAACCTTCCTTCTGAAAAACCCTCATCCTCTTTGTGGCGATGCCATTCACTCATCCACATAAGCACAAAATAACACAGCAGAACTGGATCAAGTCTTGGCTGACAGAGGGGGATTGGATGCCAGGAGAAAGTTACTCATCAGATGCTTGTGAAACCAGCTCATTTCATCTAATTATTTATCATACAGTTTCTTGTGGTGTAACCTCATCGTTCCGATGAACCTCACCACCAGAACTGTGTTATCTGCAGTCCAGCACTCCTCAGTCAGTCAGCTTTTAGCCAGTAAGTCCTGGTAGAGTTTCACTTGGTGAACAGGCCTGGGAGTCTACCACTCCTGCTCGTGTCTCCCTTTGTGAACAGGTCAGGGTGGCACTCCGAGCCAAATAACGATCTGAAGACCCTGCCTCCGCCTTATTGTGTCAAGAAGGGCACCCGGCTGTAAAATGATTCACTAACACTCCCACTACTTGGAGGCAACCGATCAACTTGAGTTAACGGTTATCGGCCATTTAAACCAGCAAGAGTAGTGCTTCGTATCCAGGCGGTTGGTCACGCGTTGCCGACAACACAATTCTGAAACTTTTATCCACGACAAAGTCCCAGTCAATCGCATCGTAGCGCCAATGCCGAGATGTCCCTATAATGTTGCTCCCATAAGCTTTGGTCAGAGACAATATCGTGAATGTGGCGATGTCACTGCAAGTGGTAAGGCGTGCCTGACCATGAATTCAAGGAGAATTGCTCTTAAGAGGATCTCTTTAAAGATAGCCATGTCGAGCGTGTTGGGACATCCTCCTCTTATCGGGCTTCTAACGCCTGATGACGCCTCCTCTGTGGAAGGTGAAATGTCGCGAAGTAAAGAGGCTAGAGGCTCTCTCGACATAGCTATTCTCAAAGAACAGCTGAGACTGATGATACTTGGAGCCGTGAAAACCTACATCAGCAAATAAACGCAGAGTTTTTTTAAAATATATTTTCTCCGAGGCATCGACGTTTTACATCACACGAAACAAGTTTCATGACCGCAGAAGCACAAGGGCGTAAAGGGGGAAGCGTGGCCCGTACGGATTTAGGTGCAGGAAGCACCCAGGGTAACGAAGGACCGTGGAGCGGATGTAGAGATGAGGACCCAGGAAAGGAATGAGTAGAAATAATAATATTTGCATTTTTAGAGCTAGTTTCACCCGAGGGTCACAAAGAGAAGAGAAGGCTGGAGGAGAAGGGTCATGGAGATGCCTGGAAAGAGAATCGCCCAGGCTTCCCATTCACGACGGACGGCTTGGCGCACGGGGCCCAGTGACATATCTACGGGACGTTTGATTTGGGTTGCGTGGTCTCCCGCTTTGAAACTGATGCAAGACCGTTTAACCTTTCCCCCTGGCTGTGGTCGGTACAACACGGAGCCCTGCTGCTTGTTTCCGCTGCTGTTACGCATTGACTTGACACGATAAAGCATTACACGCAATCCGAGAATGGTTTTCTTGAAGAAAAAAAAAGAGACATAAATTAAGAGTTAAAATTGTTCTTCTGAACCGGCGCTGGCACTGTAATGTAGCTTGACGCTTCATGGCGGTGTAAGCAATTTCCAGTCACACTTCACCATGGTCTTAAGAACCGACCAGTGATATTCACAGATACATACGAAATTGGTGATTTGCATCTCTTCTCGCTATGCGTGTGCATTCCCACGAGGGGCTTCTATTTGTACAGGCGTGAGCAACAATTTACTGCAGGAAACACGATAAACGATTGCTTTTAACAGGAGCGCCGTGACCTTAATCCGCGCTCATATCGATCTTTTAACGCATGTCACCATATTTACCGTCAAATAATATATAAATACAAACGTACGTTTAGAGGGTATTTGTGGAGCTTTTTTTTCCTTCGTTCTTGAGTTTCTTTAAAAATCCTTTCCAACTTTAGGGGCGGGAAGCGGCAAACGACCGTAGCAACTGTGCGGCGCGCAAACAATTGTAATATTTACGGGTACAAAAACCAAACGGGGCAGAACGCGTCGCGTGTCAACTTGTATGTACAATCGCGCTGGCAATTGCTCCGCCGTGGCAATGATGGCACTGCCCCGGAACGCAAGGGCACGTTGGCACTTGGACTCGTTGCGCTACGCCGGCGCACGAACGCGCACGAGCAGGGCTCGGGACCGGCAGGGAGACGGGACACCGTGTTGCGCACGGCCGCGCCCGTCAACCCCGACGTCGCCGCACCCTCCTGCTGTGTATCTGGGCGCCATCGGCAGAAAGGGATTCGGCGCCTGCGGCACGGTGCGAGGGCTCGGCACGCTGGTGCCCCAGACATGATGAGGCAAACGACCGCCATCAATCGCACATGTCCACGAGTAAAAACCAATGGGTGACACGTGCGAGCAGCTAGTCTGCGCACACCTGTGTTTCTGCCGGCGCTTCCAGGGATGCCTCCATGGCAAGCAGCACCTGGACGGTTTCCAGCGGGGTCCGCCCGGTGTGTCGTTCGTCCGGCCGGCCCGGTGCCACGGCGGCGCCAGTAACATCGGGGCAGCGCGGGTAAGATGCCACATGCGGCGCGAACGCTTCGCCGTCGCGAAGCTCCCCGGCCTCCCCCCCCGCCGCCGCCGCCGCCACCGCCGCGTCACCAGCGCCGTTCGGCACGGCGCCGCCGCTCGTAGGGCGAGCACAGCCCAGGGCAACCGGCGGCTCGAAAGCGCCGCCGCCACTGGCGCTGGCGCCGGCGCATTCGTCCGTCGCTTTGTCCGGCGGCGCCACGTGGGCTGAGGATCCTCCTCCGTTGGTCGAGGGCACGTGGCCGGGGAGTACCGCGGGCCTCTTGCCATCGCCGTCACGAGGAGGGGGCCGCCCATCGGGCATACCCTCCACCGTGTCCGTCCCAGCCGAATCGTGCGACCGGAGTCCGTACCCTAGGTCTTCGTCGCCGAAGCTGGGCGCGTGGATGTCGTGGGTCAGGTCGCGTGCGTCGCCGACCCCTAGCTCGTCGTCGCCGCTCTGAGCGTTCCCTCCCAGTGGCTTCTCGCTCTCGAGGTCGCTAATGACCAAGTCGTCTTCACCGAAGCTCGGGGCTTTGATGTTCCCCAGGACGGGCTCCCCATCGCCCAGACCAGCAGTTCTGGTGACGGTCTCCTGAGACAGGGCGGCACCGCACACGTCCACCAACGTGCAAACGGACGTTTCCCTTTGCCTCGGCAGCAGCTGGTAGAATATTGAGCCATGCTCCTCTTCCTCTTGCTGATCCTGCAGCTGATCCTGTTCGTGCGCGGCGTCCTGCTGTGGGCCGGTGAGCTGCTGTGAGTTGGAATCCGCGGAGATGTGGTAATACAAGGAAGTGGCCGGCTGGTGGAGCTGGACAATGGTGGGCTGTGGAAGCGAGGTGGCCGCAAGCTGCTCGGCGCCACCGTCTGCTGGCGCCATCTGCTGGCCAGCTGCATCACCGCACGGTGTGGAGATACACAAACATCACCCCTTAAGCCTTAACTGACCACACAAAGATCCCCGTGTAGCCTTAACATACTCTAAGATCAAGCACCGTTCGTGAGCACCTATGAAGGTCGACACGGCACACCAGGAGGTGGGGTGACCAGCTCCACGCCCGAACGCCTTTCCCTCACGAGTGCAATGTTTACACACTGCACTTGGTGCACATTTGAGACTGAGTAGACCTAGGGGAGGTCCAGGACAGATTCAGAAAATCGTCACTGTAGTCATGGCCGTGGGCCGCGAGTTGGATTTTGGTCTCGGGTGGCTATGTTTGTAGCCCATCGCGCTAACCGCTGAACCACCGCTGCCCACAGAGTACACACACACACACACACAATAGACACCTTTCACAATCACTTCCAAGGGCAATGCATACCATTAGCAAAGCATCATATTTGCATATTTTACCACAAGCATGTGTTTTTTGTTGAAAACTTGACACTTTGTGAAAGGTGTCTATTTGGTGTTTTAAGAGCTTAATACTTGGATTATTGCCAGAAATAGTAAAACATTTTCTCTTTTTATATATTTATACTGGAAAATGGTACCCACAGTAGGTCATGTTAGATACATAAAATAAAGTATATATAAAAAATAAATGAATTTACAAAACTTTGGTCAAAGAACTATAAGATGAGATCCTCCTCGTATTGTATTGGATAGAGGGGTTGTTTGACCGTAATTTTCCAGGAATTATTTGACTGCAGGTTGGCAATGCCAGGGGCAGACCGGGACTGGTTTAGACATCGCTCACCATCCAGACTCCAACTCGGTGAAGCGCGCTAGCCACCGTTTCACCGCTCCAGCCCAAACAATACAATTATAAACATCAACAAAGACAGGGTGCAAGTCGGTAAAGAAATGCAAAGAACTATTCTCACGAGACGAGGGAGACATTTGGAGCGCTAAATCTCAGTGAGTTGGCATGACGGGGCGTAGGTGATGCATCTGCCAGTCATCTCGGACAGTCAAACAATTGCACCTGGTGATTGCTTCGAAAAGCTGCTCTCTCAGGACAGCCGCGTCGATGGCTCTCTCTCCTCTCCTCGCGACGTTTCGCCTCACACGTTAGAGGCATCCTCAGGCGCAGTGTGCGTGCGTAGTTCCTGTTGCTTCTTATATATGTGGGTACTATGCCTGTGTCGAGTCATCTTTTGTTGTGTAAGTCTGCATCTGAATCACCTTAACACTAATTTCCTTATCTTCTTCCCACCCCCGGAACTGCGATAACCCCCTCCCTGCTTTGTCTGTGGCTAGTCCCCTAATTTACATCTCATGAAAAGAAATCCCTCACACACCGAGACGATGCCCTTCTGATGATGAATGAATATAAAGCTCAGCCAATCCTGGAGGCCAGTTATTGAAGTCAGGAACGCATAGATATAGAACTATTGCGTGGGGACATCAAAGGGGCATCGTCTAGGTGTGTGAGGGGTATCATTTCATGAAATGCAAATTAGGGGACTAGCCACAGACAAAGCAGGGAGGGGGTAATCACAGTTCCCGGGGTGGGAAGAAGATAACGAAATTAGTGTTAAGGTGATTCAGATGCAGACTTACACAACAAAAGATGACTCGACACAGGCATAGTACCCACATATATAAGGAGCAACAGGAACTACGCATGCACACTGCGCCTGAGGATGCCTCTAACGTGTGAGGCGAAACGTCGCGAGGAGAGGAGAGCCATCGACGCGGCTGTCCCGAGAGAGCAGCTTTTCGAAGCAATCATCATGCATCGAGCCGTGAAAACCTACATCATTAAATTGCACCTGGGTTTGACTCGTGACCTCCTATCAGCTGAGCCTTTGGCACATCGCGTTGCCTTAAGGTACTCCTGGACTTGCACAGGCGCTGTGGTGATGTCACCGTCACTTATTGGAGAACGGAGATTGTTACCTCACAGCAAGAGGGCACCGGGTTCGAATCTCGGCTCGGTGTATTTCTGTGTGGAGTTTGCATGTTCTTCCCGTGTCCGCGTGGGTTTTTTCTGGGCACTCCGGTTTTCTCCCACAGTCCAAAAATATGCTGCTGCATAAGTTAATTGGCTTGTTGATTAAATTGCCCGCAGTGCCCGGTGATGGACTGGCATCCCATCGTGGATATATCCCTGCCTTGCGCCGTGTCTGCCGGGATGGGCTCTGGCTCACCGCGACCCTATACGGGATAAGCGGTTTCTGAAAATGAGATGAAACGAGATTGTTGTTGTTGTTGCGTACGCCAAGCCCTTACCATCTCCCGGCATGGAGAGAACCATATCTCCCATGTCATCTTCCATACGAGGCCTCTTTCCATTGGGTTCGTCCTCTCCCTCCTCCTGCAACATCATACAGTACACGTGACATTTCAGATTCAAACTCTGTATGTTGAGAAAGTGGCCAGGAGCATCGCTGACAGCCTGGGTTTGAATCTGGGTGGCAGCGATCTGGTGTTGAAACCAAGTTCCCTGGTGTAGCAGAGAACTGATAGCTGCCACCCATTTCCATCACCAGGCACTAAATCCAATTCCAAATCTTAACGCCATCACTCCAGACTTAATCACTGCCTCGGCTCACTCTGCCTCTGATGTGACAGTTGAAACTTACAACAGCCTGATATCAAGTATACTGGATGATTTGGATCCATTAAAATCACGCTCAGGCTCAGGCAGAAAACCATCCCCCTGGTATACTTCTGAACTCCGGGACCTCAAGGCGAATGCACGCAGGACTGGACGGACTTGGAGGAAATCTGACCTCACTGTTCACATTCAAACCTTTAAGGAACAGCTCAACCGCTGCTGGAAGGCACTTGATTACACCTGTACTTTTCCACCATTCTGGCTGATACCTGTGACAGGCTCAAGTGCCTATTCTGGACCGTTAATCGGCTCCTTCATCCAATCAGTCACTCACCCTCACCTTTCTTCATTAATAAATATCAGATGGATCTGTTGATTCAGTTTTTCTCAGAAAAAAACGAAGCCCACCGTATCTCTACCCAGTCTCAACCACCAACCAATACCTCAACAAATGTTCCTTCCCCTACCTTGATCTCAAATTTCCTGGAATTTTCCGCGTTAACGGAATCCGAGGTCTCCTCATTAGTTACAGATCTCGGCCTACAAACTGCTGCCTGGACTCCTTCCTATCCAAACTCATTCAGGAAAATGTCAAATCCCTTGCCACCTTCGTAAATAATAATTATTATGAACAACTCATTTCGCTCCGGCATCATTCCCCCACTATTTAAATGTGCCGCAGTTACCCCTCTGCTAAAAAAAACCTGGCCTTGATTGCAACATCGCTAATAATTATCGCCTCATTTCAAATGTATCATTCCTTCTTAAGGTCTTTGAACGTGCAGTAGCCGTGCAACTCCAGAAACACATCCTCAAAAATGACCTCATCAAATCCCTTTACATCTGGGTTCAAATTTGGCCATAGTAATTAAACTGCTCTGGTCAAAGTAGTTAATGACCTAATTGTCACTGCTGATTAAGGCTTGCCAAGTATTCTGGACCTGTGCACTGCCTTTGAACGCTGCCTCAAATACTGTTGACCACTCGATCTTACTTGAGCGACTGGAGGGTATAGGGGTCTCAGACTGTGCCCTGCTCCTATTTCGTCGACCGGAAGCCATTCGTCAGCCTCGGGGGACAAAACTCAGAGATCCATCCTGTTTTGTCTGGAGTTCCTCAGGGTTCAGTCCTCGGCCCCACTCCTCTTCAGCATCGACATACAACCACTTGGCCATATCCTGCGCAGCCTCTATCTCAGCTACCATTACTATGCCGGTGACATCCAAATCTATATCCACGCAAAGCCATCCATCAATGCGTGTGATCTTTGCATGTCATCCTCACTGTCAACTGTGAAGGCCTGGCTCAATTCAAATTTCCTAAAACTAAATGGCAACAAAATAGAAGTTTTGCTTGTTGAAACCCAGCACCAATTCATACTTGGCGACCAGACCATTGAAGTTGCTAGGGCAGTCCGGAGTCTAGGAGTCACTCTAGATTCCTCACTTAGCTTCGAGACACACATCAACAAGGTGACAAAGGTAGCCTATTTCTATCTCGGAAACATAGCCGGACTGTGCAACATACTGTCACCCTCTGCTGCTGAGAAGCTAATACACATCTTCACCTCTTCACTAATCGACTTTTGCAAATGCACTGCTCCCTGGCATCCCTACCTACCTGATAAATCTTCTCCAATGTGTGCAGATTGCGGCTGCTAAAGTCCTCACTCGGACACCCACCCACGACCACATATTCCCAGTACTGATGTCTCTCCGCTGGCTAATGGTTAAATATTGGATTGAATTCAAGATCCTCGTCACCTACAAGGCTCTCGCTGGTGCTGCTCCGACATACATCCGTGACCTATTTCAGGCACCCTCCTCAATGACAACTTTGATTCTCCAGTACAGGCTTGCTGCATGTGCCCAGATCGCACCTCCATTCAATGGGTGACAGAGCCTTCTCGCTCTGCGCTGCTCCCAGCCTCTGGAACGCCCTTCCATTGGAGATTTGGTCAACTGAGTGCCTGGGCATCTTCAAATCTCGTCTCAAGACTCACTTGTTCCGTAAGGCTTTCAAGTCCTCTGGCTCGGACTGTTGACGCGGCTCACTGTTGTCGTGCTGGGATGATAGCTCGCTGCCGCCCTGCGCCTATTCAGGAAGAGTTATTCCCTCCTTCGTTTGTTGAACAATTAATTTTATCGGTTATTTTATGTCCTTCTATAATTTATTGCACTATTTGACTTTCAGTTGAACTGTCCTGATGTTGTTGTTGACATACCGTTCTCTTCACAGCTCAGGTTTTTAACAAAATAAAAAACAAAACAACGAAACGTTATTGTTGACGATTTGCTGTTCTTGTGTCGTTGTTGTTGCTGACGCGCCGTTCTCTCCGCAGCTCTGTGCAGCGCTTTGTGACCCTCGGGTGAAAAGTGCTCTAGAGGTGCAATTATTATTATTATTATCTATCACATTACCGATGATGACGAGATAGACAAACCTAGATGTACATCACCAAGCTGGTTAAATGATGGTTAGAAACTGAGCTCTGAACCTACCAGCCGCTGGGCTGATAGCGCAGCACTATAAACACTGCACCGCCGTAATAATAATACTAGCAGCCATCCGCCATGAAGGTCCAAGATTAATTCGTGAAGCAATCGAGATTCACAAGACAGAAAAGACTATAAACCGCAAACAAGAAATGAGGATAAAGCTCAGCCAGTCTTGGAGGCAAGCCACTGAAGTCAGTCATGCACAAATATCGAGCTCTGCAATGTAGAGTGTTTGGGAACTTCTTTCATGAGATGCAAACCAGGAGATTAGTCACAGGTGAAGCAGGAGAGGTCATTGTAATTCCGGGGTGTGAGTAGGACAAGGAGATTAGTGTTAATGTGATTCCAGGGTGTGGACCCTGACAGTGGAGATGACTCAACACAAACCTAATACCTACATATAAATAGGAGCCACAAACGCGACACACGTACACTGCACCTGAGGATGTCTCTAACGTGTGAGGCGAAACGTCGCGAGGTGGGCAGAGGGAGCGATCGACGCGGCTGTCCCGAGAGAGCAGCTTTTCGAAGCAATCATCATGCATCGAGCCGTGAAAACCTACATCATTACATCTATTAAACCACTATCAGAATACACAGGTAAAAATCGACGTGTTTACTTTGTGCGAGGCGTATAGGTATGCGCGTGCGTTTGTGTGCGTGACCTGGGAGTGGTGTTTGAGGGTCGAGGTCGGGTTGATGTGCGCGGGGTCAACGAGCATGAGCTCGTAGCGCAGCGTTGACGAGTCGAGCGGTGCACCCACCGTGGAGGAGCCCTCGTCCAATCCCAGCAACTCGGGGCCCAAGCCCAGTGACTGGGCCACCTACACGCACACGTACACGCGCACACACACGCGCACACAGCCCACGTGAGGTTCACAGACTTGTTCACTCAGCCTTAATGAGTATCTCAGCATTGGGAAGACAAAGGCGGCCTGGCCTGGTGTTCGCAACACCTAGCCCTCCACGTGCACATTAAAGCCTTTCATAAGTGCTACTCGCTAACAGCACTGGCAGCCTCCACAACTAAATAAGGGCAAGTCTTGCGTGCGTAAAATATTTTACTTAAACCGACTTACGCTCCAGCGAATTTATTAACGATTTACAGTTGCTTTTGTCCCGATTTCCATTCACTCAATTGCGACCGTTCATTTCCTTCACTTTGTGTAATTTTCGGCATCCTGGGTCACTGTAAAATTAAATCCTCACCTCCCTGAAGTTTCCGACGGCTGGTTAATGAACAAAATAAAGTTTGTCGACCGAAGCACCGGCCGGTGCCGCGCGCACCTGCGTGTTGTTAATCTGCAGCGGCGGCTGCGGCGGCTGGCACGGCGGGCTGCTGAAGTGCTCCTCCGCCATCCTCTTGACTTGCCCGTGCAGGGTCTCGAACTCGCGGTAAACATCCGGGAAGCGCGGCCGCTCCGCTAACCCCTTCTCCACCTGCGGCGATCGGCGGCGGCGTTTGTCACGGCGCACGCGCTCCGCGGCCCCGTCGGCGCGCTCTGCTACACGCGGCACGTTTGCTCCAAGTTATTTGTGTTGCCAGTTGTGCCAATGTTGGTCTGCACGGCTCGACGAATGATAATTTTTCCCAAGAGCTGCTTTTTTGGGAGCAGCCGTGCCCAGCGTTCCTCCTCTCTAATTCGTTTCGGCTCCAACGTGGGAGGAGTAATGGCTCCAACGTGTGGCGCAGGGTGGCGCAGCAGTAACATCTGTGTCTCACAGAAATAAAGTCCTGCCCAAGGCAGTTCGATTCCCTTCTGGGGCGCCTTTCTGTGTGAAGTTTGTGGGTTCTCTCCTCCTGTTCTGCGTGGGTTTTCTCCGGGTTCTCCAGTTTCCTCCCACATCTAATAAAACACTAATTAATTGGCCGATTACGTCGTAATATAACGCAGTGTCTCGCAAATGCTGGCATCGGCTGAATGCATAGCTGCCTCCCCCTCGCCTCTCTCTGGTTTTCTCTCTGCACCTCTATAATGATGTAAGTCGCCTTCGATAACGGCATATGCTAAATAGCAATTAACAATAACAATTAAAAATAAACTCTCGTCCCATCAGGTGGAGGTGGTGCCTGCAACACAAGATTTGCATCGTATTCACGTAGCAATCAGATCTTGGTCACCAATCCTCAAGTAAATTCAGCACCGGGGACGCAAAGTGTGGACGGCACGCCATGCCGTTGCACATTACCCCCCTGGTGAGCCGTGAACGCATCGGCAGACATCGCATCGTCAGGAAGGACACAGACCTTCTTGAGCAGGAACTGCCAGAGCGTGAGGATGCGGGTGAGGCGCGGTAACACCAGCTCCACGAGGTCCTCGTCGTCGCAGCCCTTGAGCAGCTGCTTCGCCAGAAACGCGCGCGGAACACACGTGCGCGCAACGCAGAGCACGACGATGACACGATGCGGAATCACGCGGGGTCTGAAATGTAAACACAGCCCAAGCAGCTGCACAAATATTATTATCGATGATTGCTTGCAAAAGACTCTGGAATGCCCTTCCGCTAGAGATTCGTTCAGCCGAGTCCTAGGCCATCTTCAAATCTCGTCTCAAGACTCACTTGTTCCGTAATGTTTTCAAGTCATCCGGCTCGTACTATTGATGCGGCTAAGTGTTGTCGTGCCAGGCTGCTGGCTCTCTTCTGATCTGTGCCTGCACGGGAACATTTATTCCTTCCTAGTTTGTTGAAGAATTATTCATTTAATTTTTTTCTGCTTATTTTGTGTCCTATAATTTATCGCTACTGTTTGACTTTCAGTTGAACTGTCTTGATGTTGTTATTGACATGCCGTTCTCTCCACAGCTCGGATTTGTACAAAAGGAAAAAAAACCCAAAAGAATACTGCCGATTTTCCATTCTCTGTCGATGTTGGCGTGCCGTTCTCTCCGCAGCCCTGTGCAGCGCTTTGTGACCCTCGGGTGAAAGGCGCTCTATTAATGAAATTAGTATTATTATTATTAAAAGCTGCTCTTTTAGGAGAGCCGCGTCGATCGCTCCTCCTGTCTCCTTCGCGACGTTTCGCCTCCCACGTGCGTTGCCTGGAGACGCGTGACGATGCCTGCAACGTTGGGGGAAACGTCGCGAAGGGGAGAGGAGCAGCGATCGACGCGGCGATCCCGAAAGAGCATCTTTCGGGAGCAATCATTGTGCATCGAGCCGTGCAAACCTAAATGAGTATAATTATTGTTCAGCAGACACCCTGATCCAGAGCGACTTACGTAATTATAGAGCTGTCGTGAGGAAACCACAGAGAGGCGAGGGGAAGGCAGCCATGCATTCAGCCGGCGCCAACATTAGCAGTGGGGAAATGTATTTTATACACAGGGAGTCAGTCACAGGTCTCTATGCAAGTCTCTGTGCATATATGCGTCTCTCCATCTCGACTGAAATGTTTTACCACTTTATGAAATTATATTTGTATATTGTATCCATCTCGTGAATAAAGTGGCAGATTATAGAATGTGAATGCAACTGAATTTTAAGACGCCGCAAAGAAATAGTAAGCATATATATTATTTAGACAGATGCACTCAGTCATACGTCTCTGTGGGTCTCTGCATATTAATCTGAATGTACTGGTCTCTATGTGGCTCTTTAGAGCTCTGTGCGAGTCTGTGAGTCTCTGGATATTTACATGAATCTATCAGTCTCTACGTGACTCTGTGGAGCTCTACGCGGGTCTGTGAGTCTCTTTATGAGTCTCCGGATTGTAATGTAAATTTATCGATCTTTAAGTGACTCTGTGGAGCTCTATGCGAGTCCTGTTGTGTTCATTTTTCTGCTGACTTTGTCAAGTACTGTTTGACTTTCAGTTGAACTGTTCTGACGTTGTTGTTGACATGGCGTTCTCTCCACAGCTCGGATTTGTAAAAAAAGAAAAAAACCAAAAACGTTATTGTTGCCGATTTTCCGTTCTCTGTCATTTTGTTGGCGTGCCGTTCTCTCCTCAGCTCTGTGCAGCGCTTTGTGACCCTCGGGTGAAAAGTGCTCTATAAATGCAATTATTATTATTATGGGGCGGCACGATGGCCCAGTGGGTAGCGCTGTCGCCTCACAGCAAGAAGGTCCCGGGTTCGAATCTCGGCTCGGGTGCCTTTCTGTGTGGGAGTTTCCATGTTCTCTCCTCGTGTCCGCGTGGGTTTTCGCCGGGCACTCCGGTTTCCTCCCACAGTCCTGCATAGGTTAATTGGCTTGCAGACTAAATTGCTCGCAGTGCTCGGTGATGGACTGGCGTCCAATCGTGGGTATATCCCTGCCTTGCGCCCTGTGTCTGCCAGGATAGGCTTTGGCTCTTCGCGACCCTGTACAGGACTAAGCGGTTTCTGACAATGAGATGAGATTATTATGGGTACTTTTTTGCCAGTATACATATATAAGATTACAACAGGTTTTACCGTATCTGGCGATTATGCAGGTGTTAAGATCTTAACACCAAAATAGACACATTTTACAATGTGTCCAGTTTGCAAAAGCCACACATACTAGTGGCAAAGTATGCAAACAGGTAGCTTTGATAACCTATGCATTGTCCTTCAACTGACCGACTTTCACCTGGCAGTGATTTCCTTTTGAGCCTATTTGCCGGTGTCAGCCGCTGCCAAAAGGCAGTCAGCGCAGGACAGTGCAGTGTCAATGCTTTATAGCTTAGGTGGGGCTGTTAACGCTATGGGTACTTTTTTGCCAGTATACATATATAAGATTACAACAGGTTTTAACGATTATGCAGGTGTTAAGATCTTAACAACTTACCGTATCTGGCGATTATGCAGGTGTTGGTGTGGCTGTTAATATCTTAACACCTGCATAATCGCCAGATACGGTAAAACCTGTTGTAATCTTATATGAGATTATTATGATTATTGTACATACGATGTATATTCACAGCGACACGTCAGCGCGACCGAATCCGCGGACACGGTCAGCGAGCAGGGCGCTTCACCTCTCTGAGCTGCGTCCTCTTCTTCTGGAGCTGCTGCTCCTGAGACGAAGGCCCACCCGCATTCTTGGGAGGCCGTCCAGGGCGGCGGGGCAGCACGGGGGCCACAGCGGCGGCCGCTGATGGATCCTAAGCAGGGAGAGAAGCGTGCGTCAGAGCCACGCGGAGAGACGGCTGGACAATAGCACGGCGTGGAAATAAATGCTGCCAAACCAATGCTGTGGAACTGCCAGATGTTTATTGGCAAGGACCATTTTTGTTCTATATACGTCCTAGTTTAATGCAAAGTTATGTAATACACAACGCAAAATAATCATTAGTGTCGTCGTGTAATGTGGGAAGGGGAGGCATTGTCTGCAAACTTCTTTTGTTACTCATATTCTAGAGAAACGATGCCTATGATTAGATTTCATTACGTGACCCAGGTGCGCGCCGCCACACAATACCTGCTGCTGCTGCTGCGGCTCTGAAACGGACGCCTGCTCGTCTGGTGCAAGGTCGGACGCGGCAACGAATTCCGGCTCCTTCAAACTTCCCGCGTCAGCCACGCCACACGCTGCCGGACCATCATCCACCGGGACCTCCACCGGCAGGCACTGTGGCACAGCCTCTCCTGTGACCTCACCGCCGCCACCGCCGCCACCGCCGCCACCGTCGCCGCCATCACCGCCACCATCGCCGTCGCCGGCCCCGCCGCCACTGTCGTCGTCGCCGCCGACCGTGACGGCGACGGCGCCGTCCTGCTCGTCCGCAAGCGGCTCCAATTGTCCGTGCGTCGGGTTGAGCCGGTAGTGTCGGGCCAACCCGCCGCGTCCGATGTACGACTTGTCGCAGTTCTGGCAACGGAAGTTCTTGGGCTTGACGGTGAAGGTGAGCGGCCCGTGCAGCCGCTCCTCCTGGGTCTCGCCAGCCTTGGCCTTTCGCTCCTCCTCCCCGGCCTCCTCCACGCTGTAGTCTGAGTAGTCGTCGGAGTCTGACTGGTGCCCGTCAGCGAGGTCCTCCATCCTGATGAACTTGTAGTCCTTGATCTTGTGCAGCGGCGGGCGTGAGATGCGACCGGACCGTGTCTTGATCTTCGCCAGCCTCCTCAGGTGCTTGTTGCCAGCTGACCGTCGACCGTTTCCGGCGTGCCCCGTCACCACCGTCGCCTGCTCCGGCTGCAGCTGTTGCTGCTGCTGCTGACCCCCGGGGTCGCTGGTCAACACGAGCCTCTGCCCATTGGTCAGACCAACGCCGGACACCAGCCGGATGGTGGACAAAGGCCCGAGCGGCGGAGGCTGGCGCTGAGACAGGATACGGATGCCGCCGGCGCCTGCGCCGGTGGTGCACAGGAGGAACTGTTGCGGTTGGTCTTGTCCCACGGCCTGGATGTGAAAGATCTGAGTGGCCGTGCTGGTGATGGGAGCGGGAGTGGTGGTGGTGGTGGTGGTGGTGGTAGCGACGAGCTGGTTCGTCGGCCGCTGTTGCAAGAGCGCCAGCGGCGGCATCATTCGCTCCTTGTCCTGTTTGACACACACACAATGTAATGCTTGTTATCAACACCGTCATTAGCCACTGCTAGATGACCTCTACAAGCCGTTAATAATCTGAAAACATGTTGTAGGAGACAATTTTAGGCCAGATAACTTAACATATTGAACTTGAACAGGGGCAAGCACTCAACAGCACAGGTTTCTGGGGGAAGGAAGTCTAGACCAGGGCTTATAATCCTTTCGGATCTCAAAGTCCATTTGGCCCCCTCGTGTATGGTCTCCACAGAGCACGAGGTCGCACTTGTGGCCCACTGATGGGTTCGGTTGAGACCAGCAGGTCCAGACTATTTTTGCAGCCAGAGCAGTATGAGCTCTGATCATGATTATAACGATGCCTACCACTGATGATTCACTACAGCCGAGGCGCATGCGAGTAATCACGCGACAGTTGTGAACGCTACCTCGAAGGTGCTTGCGTCCACACAGCCGGTCACCAGTGACCAGGGAGGAGGTTCCTGTTAACCTAAAACCCATGAAGCACATGGCAGGAGTAGGCATTCATGGCCACGCTGCAATGAGGAGTCCTAAAAATGGCGAAACCCCTAGACTGCACAGCTCGACCACAAAATTTGGCATTAATTTTGACTCCGCTTGCGGAGCTGCCTGCACGTACTTTTTCTGCTTGATGATGATGATGATATTCTCGCCATTTAGAGCAATTGCTAGAATTGGTTAGCGTCAAACATTCATGAAGGCTGCATCAATTAAGACAACACGAACACTAACACAAAAGAGGGACAAAGACACGCGGACAACACAACCGCGCAGACACAACACCATACAGTGACCACAAACACGACACAGATACGCACATACGAAGAGACACAAGACAACGCACACACATAAGACAGATCGACACAAAACACACACAACACCGGCGCGCACACACAACAATTTACAAACAGATGTACGCGAGCACACATTGAGCACCAGTGTGGAGGCCAGGGTGGCCACTTGTAATCCTTGCACCAGTTGGGCAGTGTCCACCTGCTGCTGATCCTGCTGCTGCTGCTGCAGCACCACATGCGCCACACCTTGCAGTTGCTGAGAAGCGCTCTGCACAACCACCTGCGGCGCCTGCTGCAATTGCTGGTGTTGTTGCAGCTGCAGCTGCGACACCGGCACCTGCAAGATCTGGGTGCTCCTGGTGCCATCGGTAGCCAGGTGGTGGGCCTTTGTAACATGAGCTATCACCCGCTGAAGTTCGTCTGGCCCAAGTCCAATGTGAATCTGCTGCTGCTGCTGCTGCTGCGGATGTGGCTGGTCTTGCTGGCCTTCTTCTTGCTGGTAAAGTTGCTGCTGCTGCGGATGTGGCTGGCTTTGCTGGCCTTCTTCTTGCTGGTAGAGTTGCTGCGGATGTGGCTGGTCTTGCTGGCCTTCTTCTTGCTGGTAGAGTTGCTGCTGCTGAACTTGATGATGGAGTAGTTGCTGCTGTTGAGGCTGAACTTCATGTTGCTGCTGCTGAAGTTCATCATGTTCTTGATGACGCTCCTCCTGATGTTCCCGAACCTCCTCGTACACGTGTGTCTCACCATCAGCAACATCACCTTGCCCATCACCGTCACCGCCGCCTCCACCACCATCCATAATCTCCATGAATCCCTGCTGCCTGCCCAACTGATCCACCATCTCTTGGGTCAAACCCTCGCCCTGCAGGTAGGAGCCATCCTCAGCCTGAACGAAGATTATCGTGCCCTCCATGGTTGCCATTTGCACGGCGCGAACACCACCACCACCATCATCATCAGCGCCACCACCGTCGGCACCAGCACCGCCATCGTGAGCACCATCATGACCATCGACGGCGACCTCGCCCACCTCCATTCCCGACTCCTCGGCCGCCTCCGTGCCCACGTAGCAGAGGCCACGCGCGGCCAGGAAGAGGTCCCCACCTCCTCCTGCTCGGTGCGCCGCGGCCTCGCAACTCAGTTCCACCGCCTCCATCTCCTTCACCACCAACATCTCCTCCTGGCTTGGGCCCGCGTCTCCCACCATCGCCGCCTCGGAGGCGGCAGTCGGCTGGCTTGACGAGCAGAGGCTTGAGGCTGCGTGCAGATGAGGCGGCGGTTGTTGCTGTTGCGGCTGCTCTTGTGCTGCTGCTGCTGCTGTTGTTGTTTGTGGTGGAGGCGCGGGAGGCGCAGCAGCAGCAGCAGCGGCAGCACATCTGCCGTTGTCGGCCATGTCGTTGCGAGGGCCTCGCCAGCCACGCGGTGTCGCCACACGGAGGGTTTTCCTCCAGATTCGGCACGGGCCCCGCGGAGGCGTTGGCAGAGCCAGAGGATTTTACCGACCACGCGATGGACGCACGGTGAGAATTGCTTCACAAAGCTGCTCTTTCGGGATAGCCGTGTTACTGAGCGCTCCCTCCCCCCTCTCTCCTTCGCGACGTTTGCTCGCCCCCCGAGACATGCTCTCCGACATGGATGCCTCAACATCCCTAAAGGACGTCGCATCACCACATCCCCCCCCGCTCCGGTTAATTCTTCTCTGCCCATCATCCAGATGCTAATTAGGAGATCGTCACCGCGCCCCATCGCGCCACCCCCCCCG
>JAZEWT010000013.1:9238271-9258510 GCA_036362905.1 Mordacia mordax
CCCCCCCCCGCCCCGACAACCGCGAGCGCACAGACGCACGCACGCATGCACGCACGCACGCACCCTTCGACAGCCCCAACTTCTGCCCCACGCTACGGGCGATCTTCGATGTCGTGGCGTCACTGTAGAGGTAGACCTCGTCCACCCCGTTCCAATCCACGTGGCTGCGATTCAACTGCAGGCTGTGGATGACTGCACACACGCGCGTGCAGGCGACACGGACACAACAACCGGCGTTTTCTGCCGAGTGGCGGTGACGCCGGCACAGCGCTAGCACCAGGCTAGTTACATAGAAAGATCGCGATTATTCCCACAGACTCCTGAATTCCATTGACCCATCTCCTCTTAGTGCAGGCACCCCCAACCCCCAAACCCCCTCCTTTCCTGGGAACGTTCCAGATCCGCTTCCACAATTAGAGCATTCAACTAGCGTGACCCCTTAAACTGATCGCAGCAAGGCCGCATACGCCAATCAAAATAAACCCTTTCGCTGTGCGACGGAAATGCGTCAAGCTCCGTCGCAGGTACGCCTAGGACAGTTCAATGCCACGGGAAATTCTACGCGGGGTTCACGCCGAGAGGTGCCTCTTCGCAAAGAGAGACATCCAGGCGAGCCATACGGCAAGCGCCCAACAAAACTGTGCCCGATGCGTTGCAAGAAATATAATTGGACATAAAAACGGCCGTTTATCCTGTGACGGGCGCCTTCACTTTTAAAATAGAATGATCGTGGTCATAATAGGGTGCGAGGAACAACCGGCAGGAGCATGGTTTGCAGGCAACACCCTACTGATGTTACTCAGCAAGGCGAAACCGATCCAGAGTTTTGATGTCGACACACATGCTGTCGTTGGGCATCGATTCGCAAGGTGCATGGGATGATACAGAGGTTACAATCAGTTGTCTGAGCATTTGTTTATTTATTACGCATATACTGCTGTAACTGTGGGCAGTAGGGGCAGTACAGCAAGATCCACTGCTGTACTGTACTTCTATCGCTCGGCCTTCACCAACCAGCACTTTCCAGCGCGGGGCAGCAACTATAATTTAAAAGTTCCACGCGGTGCGGAGGGGCCCTCATCTAGCAGTGGAGTGACACAAGGGCTGTCTGTCTGTACACGCGCCAGTTATAAATCAAGAGCATGCGTGCACTGTTAACGGAAATACAATCGAGAGAATGGCTTTTGAGAGATGCTCTTTCGCGATAGCCATGTCGAACGTTTTTTGTTCTGCGTGGGGGGCATCGATAGGCTTCTGAACAGTTTAACAGAAAGAAGTTGCGTTTTCTAACTGTGGTACGCGCGCGCGTGCGTACGTGCGTGTGCGGAGGCCCAGCGGTTAGCGCAGCGCTGGGCTACAAACCCGGTGACCCGAGTTCGAATCCCGCTCACGGCCAACACCGGTGACGATTTTCTGGACCGGTCTTGGGCCTCCTCTAGGTCGACTCAGCCTCAAATGAGTACCTAGTGCAATTTGAAAATATTGTCACTAGGGAGACAAAGGCGGCCGGGCGTGGCGTTGGTCACCCACCCCTCGTGTGCCGTGTCGACCTTCATAGGTGTTCGCTAACGGCACTTGACCCTACAGTCTGTTAAGGCTATATGGGGGATCTTTGTCTTTGTGACGTTAAACCAATCGAACATTTCACAATGCAGCTGAACCCATCGCTTCTCTTGGAAATAAGCAGCGTTAACGTTTCTTAAAACACGAAAAAACATTCCGAAAAAGTCCCGAAAATCACTACGCGTCCGGCGCTAAACAAACGTCTCTCGTAACCCGTGACGCCGACGACGCGAACGCGATTTGATGACCGATGTTTTCTGGAAATATCTCGGTGGGCATTTTGCGAGGAAATGTACTTTGAAAGATTCGCGGCAACACACTGGCACGCACGAACACGAAACAATTTCCTAAGATGACTACCTGTTTCCTCTGCCTGACATTAGCTTCGCCCTGGACGTAACATTCCAAAGCCGTCCTTGTTTATTATTCATACCTTACTAGACTTGTTTAATAATAACAATTATTTTTTCTTCAACATTTAGCACACTGCTGTACAGTAGTCTCTCAAAAAAAGTGCAACATCACTTTTTTAAAGCTTCCAAAATCTTCTGAATGCCTAGGTTTCCTTAATAACAAATAGCCATCCTAACAAGTAAAAAAAAATCTACTGTAGTTATTTCCTTTTATTTAATCAACTACATTTTCTGCTGGGTGGCACGGTGGCGCAGTGAGTAGCGCTGCCGCCTCACAGCAAGAAGGTCCCGGGTGCCTTTCTGTGTGGAGTTTGCATGTTCTCTCTCTCTCTCTCTCCGTGTCTTCGTGGGTTTTCACCGGGTACTCCGGTTTATTCCGACCGTCCAAAAACACGCTGCTGCCAGGGTTAATTGGTCTCCTAAGTAAATTTCCATACAGAGCGTGCCCTGCGATGTACCGGCGTCACATCCTGGGTATCCCCCCGCTCTTTGCGTCCTCTGTCGGCCGGGATAGGCTTTGGTTCCCCCGCGACCCTGTGCAGGATTACGCAGCTATTGATAATGAATGAATGAAGCTGCTTGTCCCAGGTTTGGTGTGGGCTCCTGACGATGCTGGTTGTAATTATCAGCGAAACGTCCTATTTCGTTGTAAATGCTGTGAGTTTGCTCTCCAACGCACCGGTGTGCTGAGATATTGAAGAACTGGCGCATTCCGTTCACGTGATAAACCTTATTAATTGGCCGTGTCGGGTAATGGAGGGTTTATGAAACAATTGTTTGTGTGACTTAACCCAAAAAATGGATTTCAACAATGAATGGATTTTCTTTTTCTATTCCTCCTATTCTGCGATGCTATCTCCCCATTGGTTGGGCTAAGGCTCCAATTATTTGGAGCGTGACCCAAACATTGAACTTTTAACCTTTAAGAATATTTAGTTTTACTGCCTTACTTAGGCTTTCTTCTGAGAAAAGCGCCAATAAGGGATTTTACAAGTTCAGAAAATGGAAACTTTTGCAGCGCAAACGATTTGACCGACTCCATTTATACAGCAATCTCCCCTTGTGCATAAATTATGACGTTTAAAGATTAACTTTAAGCTCTTTAATTCTTTAAATGTTCAAAAGTACGGTAGATTTATGAAAACTACTTTGTTTTTCAAGGTATTCCGCTGACAAACGATATAAAGGAACAGCCCCACAATGTCTTGCTTACGTCACTGCTGGTGGAAGGAGCCACCACTAGAGCAAGCACGCCGCCGTTTCACAATCTCTCATCTCATTATCTGAAACCGCTTAATCCTATATAGGGTCACGGTGAAGCCGGAGCCTATCCCGGAAACATAGGGCGTAAGGCAGGAATACACAACTCCACACAGAAAGGCACCGGAGCCGAGAGACTCGAACCCGGGACCTTCTTGCTGTGAGGCGTCAGCGCTAACCACTGCGCCACCGCGCCGCCCCGTTTCACAATAGCTGCTTCCAAATCCTCCGTTTCTTTCGACCGAGCCGTATCCACTTGCAAAGCTTTCGTAAATGCTCGACATTTGTTTTTTTGTATCTTCCTTTTACCCTCTCTGCCCGCCCACCTCTCACGGCAAGCCTCAGCTTTTTTTGTTTTGTCGATTCGGCCCAACTACCCTGCGTGAACAAACGCAAATTAATAAAACGCATTTCAGCCGCTTAAGACATTTTTCTTTACCATTAAACCTCGCCACACGCCGCTCCCCGCCGGGTTCACGGGTTACCGCGGCGCCAGCACGTTCATTTGTATTCGTTAAAATACTTCACCTGGGAAAATCCCTTGCGAAGAAACATCTCGAGAACTTCTCTCCAAGAGCTGCTCCGTCCTTCGCGATGGTCCGCCCCCCCACGCCGGAGATATCGTCGACATGTCTGACGACGCCTCCGACGCGGGAGGCGAAACGTCGCGAAGGAGGGAGCGCTCGACACGGCGATCACGCGGCGCTTACGAGCAAGTCTCCCGCACGTCGAGCTGCGACGATCCCACGTCGACGCTCGCGAGCTCGTCCAGAGGCGGTCACGATGGCCACAGCGACGACGGCGACACCGCGCCTACCGGGCGCCGGGGGAATCGCGACGGTCACGCGCGGCGGCAGCGGTCACGGCAGCAGTGGCGGCGGTGACGATAGCGGTGACGTCAACGGTCGCGGCCTCACCGTCTCGGTTCTCCGGCCGCGGTGGCAGCGGTGGGTCCTGCTCAGCCTCCAGCGGCGCCGGGTGGCACGGTTGCCCGCGGAATCGTGCCAGGTGCTCGGCCTCGATCAGGTCGCTGTCCTCCTCCTCCAGCGGCTGCCAAGTGCCGTCCACGAACCACTGTCCCCGCATCACTGCCACCTTCTCCACCTCTACATCATCATCGACAGCCATGATCAATCTACTGCCAGATGAACGTCTCCCCCAACCGTGAGCCGTCGTAATCTCCGGCAAAGTGACCATCCACCCAGCTCCTGCGTAAGAGCTCATTCGTCGCTGAAAGATGAAGACGGGCATCGTCGCAATCGCCATCATTACTGGCACCATGGTCCACCCACTGCTGGATGATGCCACGAAACATCCCCAATCAGGACTGCCAGCGAGTCGATTCAATCGCTTAATCCATGCAGTGGCCGTACTCTCAGCTGACCTCTTTTCCCTTTGCTGACCCCTCATCCCAAACCACCAACTATCATTCACCCCCAGCCATGGCATGTCAGGCTCGGAGCCCAATATTATCAGGATTCGTTTGGCTCAAAGAAAGGTGCGGAAGTCAATTGGAAGAGATGTTGCGGTGACGGATGGGTGGTGTCAGAGTGCTCGGAGGGAAGGGTTAGTGGCTCACCGCCGACATTTCTAAACTATTCAAATCACACAGATATGACAATGATATTTGCATTTCTAAAGTACCTTTCACCCGAGGGTAAAAAAAGCGCTGCACGGAGCTATGAAGAGAACGGCATGTCAATCAACTGCTGGATGAGGGCCCTTCTCCACATCGTGTGGGGCTTGGGGTTATTTGACCGCACTTTACCACGCAGGTCGGTGTGTGTTGCTGAAGGCCAGCGGAACCAACGTGGCAGCATAGATGTAGAGTATAACGGTGTTTTCTCCATTGCCACGTAGACCCCAGCCCTCCCCCACCGCTCAGACGATCACCCATTAAAACGCTATCCAGGCTTAAGCCTGCTTAGCATCGGTGACCTCATGTGATTCAACGCATTAAGGGCGATTTGATTGAATAATGACCCCGAGAGTTAACGGTCACTGTACGCGCGAAAACTCCAGACAGGCGGCAAGCGGAGTGTGCAAATAGACTGATGTGCAATACATGTATTGGTAGAGGTGAATGGTGCAGTGTGGGTGAGTTGGCCCCCATTGACCAAAATCTGGGCCCATCTGATCCGTTGACACCCCCAGATGCACACTCGATAATAATAAGAAGAATTGCATTTATAGAGCGCTTTTCACCCGAGGGTCACAAAGCGCTGCACAGAGTTTCGGAGAGAACGGTGCGTCAGCAACACCAACCCAACCCAAAAAGTGGAATTTATGGATTACATTGGTCACGAAAGCCTTCCAACTGAAGTTAACAAAGTTGTTGTCGATAACGTGCACAACTGTGACAAGCATCACAGTTAAATATCACATCATTTCGTGATGGGAGGCACGGTGGCCCAGTGGCTAGCGCTGTCACCTCACAGCAAGAAGGTCCCGGGTTCGAATCTCGGCTCGGGTGCCTTTCTGTGTGGAGTTTGCATGTTCTCCCCCGTGTCCGCGTGGGTTTTCGCCGGGTAGTCCGGTTTCCTCCCACAGTCCAAAAAACATGCTGAGATCATTTCGTGATACTGAAGAAGGACCATTGCTTGAAACGTCGCACTAAACCGGATATTCCACGTTCCTATGGTTAGGAAATTCCACGTTCCTGTGGTAGGAGATATGTTGGTCCACATGAGCTGGATAAAAGCCTGTTGAATTTCATCAAAGCGTAGGTGGCCTAGGTAGATGGTACTATCTCGCTTTACTGCCCACGCAGGATGATGGGCTAACACGGACAACTCAGTGTGGATTTGAACACAAGCTTAGCAGGTGGTAAGGCGAGAGAGTAATATTAGTACTTTTAGAGCGATTTTCACCCGAGGGTCACAAAGCGCTGCACAGAGTTGCGGAGAGAACAGCATGTCAACATCAGAGTAGATTGCACTGTACAGGGTACACTTTCACATTAAGATGAACGAACGTTTATTTATGTTGCATTGTCGGATGATTCTGGATGATGGCCTGTTGGCACGGTGTCAGAAGTTCGGGTTAGTTGACCATACTTCAGCACGCGCTGGTCGGTGCGGGTTTGTGAATGGGATCAGGGCATGATCCCAGCACCGGATTGGCTTACATACCACACAATGTGATATCGAGCCCCCAGGCCCAAAGAGAATAAGTGAGAAACAGCGCATCTTATTGTTTAAACATCATCTCACCTCTAGTACACACATCAAAAGGGGTTTTTTTTTAGCTCGTAAAAAAAACCCCTACCTCTTTTCAACCCCCATGGGACGCCAGTGGGGAAGTTTCCAGAAGCCCATAAGGTTTTGATTACGGTTCGTGGGTTTTTTTTTGTTTAAATGTTTCATTCACGCGTACGATGGCAGCAGCGATATGTTTAGGAGCTGCCCCCAATGTCAGAGGTCCGATGGCCACGGCGAGGGGGCTTCGTGTGGTTCTGTGGTTCCTCCCTACTCAATCTGCCCAAGGCAGGCGCACCTTTGGTGACGTTACCATGCGGTCCACAGTTTGGGCTCCGCGGCCACAATCGCTGCACGACGGCTGGTCTTTAGTTTTCCACTGATGAAGGAGATCGGCACACATCAGCCCGTTGATCTCATCTCATCCCACTGTCCGAAACCGCTTAGTCATGTACAAGGTCGTGGTGAGCCGGAACCTATCCCGGCAGACACAGGGCGCAAGGCAGGGATATACCCACGATGGGACGCCAGTCCATCAGCGTTGATGTCGACCAAAAAAGGTCGCATGCCACAGATGGCTCATCGTCAACACCATAGGTCCCCTGGGTCACTCCGGTGGTTAAGTGGCCCCGAACGCCACTTGCGTAAAACAACAATGTTGCAGCGCTTTCTGACCCTCGGGTGAAAGGCGCTTTAGAAATGCAAATATTAATATTATTGTTCTGGAAAGTGCCGAGACTGATCCAGAATTTGACAGCGGAGATGTTTGTAATGTAAACACACATCTGTTCAGGGTGAATGCACAACGCCTGTCACCTTGCCAGTAGACGGGATAACATTCCTTGCTTGCCACCGACACCTCGTACAGGCCACCCCTCACGCACACAGGCTCAGTCTGATCCCCGACTCCGCCACCAGCACCAGCACGGTACCTACGATATGAAAGTTCCACCTGCAAGGAGTCGTAGCCAATGAAAGGCTTCCAGGCCTTGCGCTCATCCCTGTAGAACCATCGGACCTCCTCGGGACCAAGCTCCTCCACAGCATCGGCCGATAGGCGAGATGAGGTTCTTGCACGCGGTCGTCTGGAGGACCCGTCCAACATCTCACCCTGGTCCCCAAGATCCTCCAGATCGGAGGGGCTGCAAGTCTCGATGGCATCCATAGATCCAGGGTTATGGAGTCCCTCGCCCAATTCCATACGGACATCCTCCAACATTGTACTCTGATGGGGCCGCTCAAGGAGCCTCCTCAATGTACTTCTCCAAGGCCTCCACCAGGACCTTCTCCTCGAGGACCTCCAGGTCCTTCTGCTGGATCTCCTCCAGAGGGTTCTCAATGTCCTCCTCCACCAAGGAGTTGCCGCCCCGTCTCTCCCCTCAATGTCAGCCGTCTCTCTTGAGTCAGACACAGACATATCATTGAGATTAGAGCTCTTAACTTTGATCAGACAGGACAGACCTCCTGCCACAACAAGTCTCTTTAAAGGAGGATCATCAGTAACGCATTCAAAAGTAAATGACAGAAACAGGTTTCGGGAAATTATATATAAAAACTATGATGCACGATTATTATTAATTAAAAGGAGATGATGTCGATGACATTGATTACAATGATGGACGACAGGATCGCAATGACTATGGAATCTTGCTGATGATGGACAACGCGCATGATGGAATAACGCATTTAGATTTGAGCACTTGTTAATGTAGTGAACTACAGAAATTAGTTCACGTTAAGGATTAACAGGCTGATGATTATCGAGCTGATCATGGCAATGAGACCAAGAACAGCTAGGAGATGATGATGATGACGATGAACATAAAGACGAGAGAATAGGAATGATGTTGGACACTGCGAGACTTGTTAAATTATATAAACGGTTTTGAGAAACGGCTCTCAAAGTCGGCAGCGGGTAACCGTTAATATTGTTATTAAAATAAAGAGACACGACTTTTGTGAGGCGCTCACAAACCCACGAACAAGTACGGAAAACCGGTAACCGTTTAATCACCGGTAACGCAAACGTCGATTTTAAAAACCTAGACACGTGACAATACTTATTACGTGGGTCCGCAAACCCACGGACAAATCACTGATGTTCAAGATATAATGATGTGGAGGATGGTGGTGTGAGGAGGTGAGAGGTGGTGATGATGAGGATGTGGAGGATGGTGGTGTGAGTTGGTGAGAGGTGGTGATGAGGATATGGAGGATGGTGGTGTGAGGACACTGGAGGTGATGATAATGATGATGTGGAGGATGGTGGTGTGAGGAGGTGAGGGGTGAGGATGGTGGTGTAAGAAAGTGAGGGGTGATGATGTTGTGGAGCATGGAGATGTGAGGACGTGAGGGGTGATGATGACGATGATGTGGAAGATGGTGGTGTAAGAAGGTGAGAGGTGATGATGATGTGAAGGATGGTGTGAGGAGGTGTGATGATGATGTGGAGGATGATGGTGTGAGGCGGGGGTGATGATGATGTGGAGGATGGTGGTGTGAGCAGGTGTGAGGAGGTGAGAGGTGATGATGTTGTGGAGGATGGTGGTGTAAGAAGGTGAGGGGTGATGATGATGTGGAGGATGGTGGTGTGAGGAGGTGAGAGGTGATGATGATGTGGAGGATGGTGGTGTAAGAAGGTGAGGGGTGATGATGATGTTGTGGAGGATGGTGGTGTAAGAAGGTGAGGGGTGATGATGATGTAGAGGATGGTGGTGTGAGGAGGTGAGAGGTGATGATGATGTTGTGAAGGATGGTGGTGTGAGGCGGGGGTGATGATGATGTGCAGGATGGTGTGAGGAGGCGGTGATGATGATGTGGAGGATGGTGGTGTGAGGCGGGGGTGATGATGATGTGCAGGATGGTGTGAGGAGGCGGTGATGATGATGTGGAGATTCGTGTGACGTGAAGGTGTCGGGGGATGATGATACTGAAGTCAATTACGTCGGGTCTGATATCGAGGACGATGATGATAGAGGATGATGATGTTGTGGACCGTGTGAGCGGATGATGATGATAAAGGATGATGATGATGTGGAGGACCGTGTGAGCGGATGATGATGATGATGATGTTGAGGACCGTGTGAGCGGATGATGATGATAAAGGATGATGATGTTTAGGACCGTGTGAGCGGATGATGATAAAGGATGATGATGATGTTGAGGACCGTGTGAGCGGATGACGATGATGATGACGATGATGCTGAGGACCGTGTGAGCGGATGACGATGATGATGATGATGACGATGATGTTGCGGACCGTGTGAGCGGATGATGATGATAAAGGGTGATGATGATGTTGAGGACCGTGTAAGCGGATGATGATGATGTTGAGGACCGTGTGAGCGGATGATGATGATGTTGAGGACCGTGTGAGCGGATGATGATGATGTTGAGGACCGTGTGAGCGGATGATGATGATAAAGGATGATGATGTTGAGGACCGTGTGAGCGGATGACGATGATGATGACGATGATGTTGCGGATGCTGCGTTAAGATAACTTGACCCGCGATGGAGGACGGCCGTGTGTACGCAGAAGTACACGAAGTTAACATTGCCGAGATAATGACCCCCGTAGTCATTAGCGACACTAATTAGCGCAACACAAATGACTCTCACACAAACAACGCATATACATACGCGAAGCTGAGCAGAGGTGCTCCACTCACGATGATGATGATGATGACCTTGCTGATGTTCTCGTTTCCACTGCGCTCGTCTCCCAATAAGACAACCGACGCCGCTACTACAGCTGATTCTTACGCACGCCGCTGTTCCTCATTGCAGTGAATGTCAGAGAGCGCCGCTGATGCCGCCGCCGCTATTGAATCAGACGAGGATGATGATGATGATGATGACGGTCAATGTGCTGCTGCTGCTGCTGATGATGATGAGATCACCCCCGGTGTGTGTGCGCCGCCTCGTCACAGCTCCACCACACCGAGGAGGTGCACTGTAGTGGTGTGCGCGCGTGTATTTATACACACACGCGCGCGCACTGTACGGCCGCGCAGTGCTCACGGCGCCGCCACGTGGCCGAGCCTCCGCTGTGCCGCTCGTCGGGCGCTTGCAGCGGCCAGAGTTGGGGAAGTATGGTCAATCGGGAGGGTGGAGAGATGGCTATAATTACATCTCTCCTTGTCGCTGACACTGGCTCCAAACTCTAACACTACCTCCTATCTCTAACGCTAGTTCTTAATCTCTAACGATAGTTCCTATCTCTAACGCTGGCTCCTACCTCGAACTCTTCTACCAAACACTGGACAAATGTTTATTATTACAGCAGAAAATACCCAGCGAGCTTTCACGCTTTAGATCCGGGATTCTTGCGAAAACACAAACGCATTAGCGTTCAATCTGCACCGCTTTCAAGAGAAGCCGAGAAGGCCAAACCTCTTATTTAAAAGCTCCACCTCTTCTATTTTTAAATACATTGGTCAGTTCGAACGTGTATCGTGTCGCAGGAATCGCCCGTTCAGAGCTTGCGAACTCACTGGGGAAGTATCTGTTATTATAGTGAAGATCTGTCTCTTGTTAGAGACAGGAGCCAGTGTTAGAAATAGGAACAAGTGTCAGAGATCGGAGCCAATGTTAGAGATAGGAGCCAGTGTTAGAAATAGGAGCAAGTGATTGAGACAGGAGCCAGTGTCAGAGATAGAGCCACTGTTAGAAATAGGAACAAGTGTCAGAGATCGGAGCCAATGTTAGAGATAGGAGCCAGTGTTAGAAATAGGAACAAGTGTCAGAGATCGGAGCCAATGTTAGAGATAGGAGCCAGTGTTAGAAATAGGAACAAGTGTCAGAGAAAGGAGCCAATGTTAGAGATAGGAGCCAGTGTTAGAAATCGGAGCCAATGTTAGAGATAGGAGCCAATGTTAGAGATAGGAGCCAGTGAGAAGCAGGAGTCAGTGTGGTGTCGCAGGAATCCCACATCTAGAGCTTGCAAGCTTACTGGGTACTTTATACTGTATTAGACATCTATAAGTATTTTTAAAGGACCCACCTTTTCTGAAAGGCTCCATATCGTTCATAAAGGTCCAACTCGTTCTTGAAGACCCTATTTGCGGACATCCCTTACAGCACCGCGTTCTAAAAAGAGGTCTTCAAGCGATTCTGAGCCTGTCTGCGCGCCTCAATCACGGCCGTGTGGCCGCCAGACGTTGCCCGCGTCACACGGCGCATCTTTATCGGTCCGTGTTTGCGATGTAACGTGAAATAAAATAACGCCAAGTACTCCGGTTTCATCCCACCGTTCAAAGCCACGCTGCTGCCTAAGTTAATTGACCTACTACGTAAATTGCCTCCTACCGCCCAAAAAACGTGCGCCCTGTGATGTAAAACGTTGTTGTTGCTGGTTTGCCGTTAATGTCCTTGTTGCTGATATGCAGTTTTCTCCACAGCTCTGTGCAGCGCTTTGTAACCCTCGGGTGAAAGTGTTCTTGAAGTGCAATTATTATAATGTACAAGCGTCACATTCTGGGAATTCCCCCGCCTTGCTCCCTCTGTTAACCGATAGCGCCCCCCCCGCGTCCCTGTACAGGATTAACCGGGTATTGATATGAATGAATAGTTAAGTTGGCCAAATTCCAGCCAGCTTTTATCAATGACAAATCTCAACATGCATCAGGAAGTGTGCCCCCTGCTGTGCAAAACATCAAAATGACACTTGCAGGGTTCCGGAGAAAGCGCTCAGCCAGAGTTCAAAAAGCCATCATCTGGGCATATAGGGGATACTTGGGTTTGGAAGATTTCCAAATGGAGGATTCGTCAACGGATGGTCACGGCGATAATCTCATCTCATCTCTCATCTCATTACCTGAAACCGCTTAATCCTATATAGGGTCACGGTGAGCCGGAGCCTATCCCGGAAACACAGGGCGTAAGGCAGGAATACACCCGACGACGGGACGCCAGTCCATCGCCGGGCATTGCGGGACAATTTAGGTCTGCGAGCCAATCAACCTATCCATGAGCATGCTTTCGGACTGTGGGAGGAAACCGGAGTACCCGGCGAAAACCCACGCGGACACGGGGAGAGCATGCAAACTCCACACAGAAAGGCACCCGAGCCGAGAGATTCGAACCCGGGACCTTCTTGCTGTGAGGCGTCAGCGCTAACCACTGGGCCACCGCGCCGCCCCACGGCGATAATCGTAGGTCACAATTTGAATATATTTACGAAGAAAAAAACATTACCCAAAATCACACGGACATTAAAAACAAAACTTGGCAAGAACAGTTAGCCTTTATTGAAATACAATACACTATCGACTATTAAAACAATGTAAGAGTTAGCTGCGGTGGGGCACACACGCGTCTGTTTCAGGATCAGACCATCGAACAGCATCATTTTAACGCATAAAGTAAATGCAAAACAAGGTTAGCGACATTTCCCAGCAACATTGCATGAGAGTAAAACAAAGGCTGCTTGCGCCGGGTACTGTAATTTCACAATCACATTTAATGAGTGCGATTAAGTCTAACTGATAATTACAACTTCGTACAATCGCTGCTGAGAAAAAAAAAACATTAGTCCAGATGCATTACAAAGGAAGGCCCAGGAAATAAAAGCATAATTATATTTACTGTTTTCACCACCACCACCCACAGTTCCAACGCTCGATAAACACAACAGCCGCCATTCGCTGTTGCTCACGGCGCTGTGCCTGGCTAGGTGCACTTTGAGGCTCATATTATCACTTCATGCGTTATCAACCCCCACCATCACCACCACCGTTGCCAACACCTTATCAACCAATCACACAGTCACACAGAACACACGCACACACTACCGGACATACACGCCACTATTATCTACAAAGCAACTTTATTCATACAGCAAAGCACGTACATCCAATCATCCATCACCACGAACATCCAACTACCACGGTCACCCACACTACCAACACTCAACCAACCACCAAAGCACGACCATAACCTTTCACCCGCGACTCACCACACACGCACCACCGACACCACCGCCACCCCCAACCTGGAGGGTGCTATGGACAGCCACTCACCCACCGCCACAACAACAACAAAGACTTCCTCTGGCGTTGACCGTGGGCGGGAATCGAACTCGGCTCACCGGGGTTTCTCAGCACTCGCGTATCGACGAGACGCGCTAGCGACAGCCACACTCGTCCACCACCATGCCGTCGTAGTGGCGCAGCACCACGTTGTCGCTGTTGTCGTAGTACAGCATGGAGATGGGCGACAGGTGCACGGGCACGCAGCACGGCTGCGGAACGGTGCCCGGGTCCACGGCGTGCACCAGCGTCTGCAGCACGGCGTGGTTCGTGCCGTTGAGCGCCTCGCCCAGTGGATACGGGCACTCGCCCGCGCAGTAGTTGGCCAAGTAGCCCTGCGGAGCGATCACCCAGTCGTGCCAGCCCACGTCTCGGAAGTCGATGTAGAGGCGGCGCCGCTTGCACACGTTGCTGGGGGTGACCGGAGATGCGGACGATGATGATGATGATGACGACGACGCCGGTGCGAATGACGATGTTGCTGATGCGGGTGGCGTGGTCAGTGGGGAGTGGTGGTGGTCGTGGCCACCCTTACTCTGGTGGTGGTGGCGAGACGCGCTCCGTTTGGCGCGTCTCGTGGAGCACCTGGAGCTGTCCGAGGAGACGAGGAGGAGCGACGTGCGGATGTCCTGCTCCGCACGATCACACAAGCTCGGCTCACCGCGTATTTGCGCCGCCGCCGCCGCAGCCGCAGCCGCAGCGAACGAGGTCTCCTCCGGGGCTGCGTTTAGCTTCGATGACGACGGCGATGATGATGATGATGATGATATCGACAATGACGACAACACACCTTCCCACAGCGCGTACAACTTCGATGAAGATGACAAGGATACCTCCTCTGCTCCAGCAGACACCGCCTCCTCCTCCTGCTCAATCTCCAGGATCACGCTCAGCTCCCCCTCGCCGATGGCCGCTCGCGCCTCCTCGGTCAGGTCAAAGGTCCAGGCCGAGCGAGAGAGCCTCACGGAGCTCGACACGATGGCCCTCGGCTCCGGCTGCCCTCCTCGTCTCGTCAGGACGCGGAGTGACGCCGGGACCTCACCGACCGGGGGACCGTAGGAAGCCGGGGGCAGGACCAGCTGCAAACGCGCCAGGGTCACCTCCTCCTGCGTCGCCTTCCTCGGCGCCGTCAGGTTGAAGAGGAGCCGCCGGGACACGCAGAGGAGCCGCGACGAGGAGACTCGGGAGAGGTCAACGTGGATCCCTGTACGAGGAGATGGTGGAGGAAATCGACGGGAGGTGCGAGATTAAGATTCACGGTTCGAGACCAGCGGGTGGGGGGGAAACACGTTTTCTTAGAAGTCACACAATTGTCCGATTGCGGGTTCACATGTTTACAAAGACACCTCCCCTGTACGCTCGTAACCATCTGTGTGGCCAAGTGCTGTTAGCGAGTCACACCTAATACAAGGCCGGCAGGCACCCGAGGGTGGCCCGCACCACGCTCGCACAACTGTCTCCCTCGTGGCGAGGTTCACACACACTGTACCGAGGCCGAGTCGACTCAGGGGAGGCCCAGAACCGTTCAGAAAATCGTCACTGGTGTTGGCCGTGAGCGGGATTCGAACTCGGGTCGCTGGGTTTGTGGTTCAGCGCGCTTGTCACAAGAGCGATCGCCCCTCAAAGTCAAAAGCTCCCGTATAGCCTTGACAGACTGTAGAGTCAGGTGCCGTTAGCAAGTACCTATAAAATGCCGACACGGCACACGAGGACATGAGTGACCAGCACCACGCCCGGCCGCCTTTGTCTCCCCTAGTCACAATGTTTACATAACGCATTAATTACGCATGCGGAGCCGAGTCGACCTACGGGAGACCCATTACACAAACACACGGCGCTTCAGCGTTACTGAGCAATATTTGCTAAAGGTAATAACTGCTCACAACCACCGCGCCAGCAAAAATCATAAACGCGTTGTTGTGAAAGATGATGGCTCTCTGATAGAGGATTGGTGCCAAGCGCGTGTGTTTTGCGAACACGTGTCACAATCCCGCTCACACTGCCCGCCTTGGTGAACCACGGGATGGAGGGATTGTTTTTGGGTCGTGATCTCACAATAACGTTGCCCGGTGTCGCAGTGACGTAGCGCTGTCGACTCACAGCAAGAAGGACCCGGGTTCGATTCCCGGCTCGGGTGCCTTTCGGTGTGGAGTTTGCGGGTTATTGCTCCCAGTGTCCGCGTGGGTTGTCGCTGGATACTCCGGTTTCCTCCCACCGTCCAAAAGGCACGCTGCTATCTAGGTTAATTGGCCTGCCGAGGAAATTGCCCCAAAATGTGCCCTGCGACGTACTGGCGTCACATCCTAGATATTGCCCCGCCTTGCGCCCTTTGTCGGCCGGGATAGGCTCTGCTCACCCACCCCACCACGACCCTGTACAAGATTAAGCGAGTATTGACAATGAATAAGGGCGGCACGGTGGCCCAGTGGGAAGGCGCTGTCGCCTCACAGCAAGAAGGTCCCGGGTTCGAATCTCGGCTCGAGTGCCTGTGTGGAGTTTGTATGTTCTCCCAGGGTCTGCGTGGGTTGTCGCCAGGCACTCCGGTTTCCTCCCACAGTCCAAAAAACATGCTGCTACATAGGCTAATTGGCTTGCAGACTAAATTGACATCAGTGCCCGGTGATGGACTGGCGTCCCATCGTGGGTATATCCCTGCCTGGCGCCCTGTGTCTGCGGGGATAGGCTCCAGCTCACCGCGACCCTGTGCAGGACTAAGCGGTTTCCGACAATGAGAGGAGAATGAATAAATGAAAGTGTCGAAATATTTTGAACTTTTCATGTATTTCAACTACGATTGGAACTTCGGAGACGCAAAAGTCGGGATCTAGCGTGCATGGAGTGAACAGAATAAGAAAAATGAGAGGACAGATATAACCGGTCAAAAAAAAACTGGGCTTTCAATTAACGACTTGTTCGAGCGGCGCGGTGGCCCAGCGGTTAGCGCTGACGCCTCACAGCAAGAAGGTCCCGGGTTCGAGTCTCTCGGCTCGGGTGCCTTTCTGTGTGGAGTTTGCATGCTCTCCCCGTGTCCGCGTGGGTTTTCGCCGGGTACTCCGGTTTCCTCCCACAGTCCAAAAGCATGCTCCTGGATAGGTTGACTGGCTCGCAGACTAAAATTGTCCCGCAATGCCCGGCGATGGACTGGCGTATTCCTGCCTTACGCCCTGTGTTTCCGGGATAGGCTCCGGCTTCACCGTGACCCTATATAGGATTAAGCGGTTTCAGAACAAGTCTCACATCTCATCTCATTATTGTTCGAGCAAAACTTAGATTTCCCAAGACAGCTGCCCGAAAAAGGAGGGCAATCTTGGAAAAAAACAGGAACCCTTATTACAGCGCTGTTTGTTGCGAGCCGCTTGACGTTTTTGGGACTTTGCTCAGCTACTGAGCTATCATAAAAATACCACTCTGCGATGCGTAAAGAACATAAGACTCTAGCAGCCAAGAGGTCACAAGGTCTCTTGACGCCACTGATGCGGTAAAGACTCACCTTGATCTGGGATATGTCGAATGATGTTACCAGTCACTCCGTAGCGGGGGAAGCGACATGGTCGATCTCGAGACGCTTTCTCACCATCACCAACATTAGCATTATGACCATCACTAACAACACTGGCATCACCATCACCACCACCACCACTGCTACCATGGTAAAGTTTCCACATAAAATCTGGGATGGCGCGGCGGGATGCTGACGGTTTGGGTCTCTCGGTGAGACCCAGCGCCCGAAGAAAGTGCATCTCCTGCTTCATAAAATCATCTTCCAGTGAATCCTCAACCCCTGGTGGAGTCGGATCGCCTCTGTCCGAGGACTTATGGTCCAAGATCCCAGCGGTCAGCAGAGCAGCGCAGTTCAAAAACAGCAACAAGAACGGAGGAACCACGTGGGATGCCATTGTTGGAACGCTGATAATACTGCTTACGATGCCAGTCCAAGTTCTTAACGGCGGACTTAAGTCCAAAAGCCACTGGATAGTACTCCCTGGAGTTTGTAGAGCTTTTTTCTCTGAAAAAAAATAACTCCGCTCTTCTGTTCAGTGGCCAAAAACTACGAGATGTTCCAGCTCGCAGGATGGGGGTTTGTGGAAGTTAAAATCATCACCTCCTTCTCCTCCTCCCCCGCTCAATTCACGCATCCAACCAATCCGCCCTCCCTTAATCACCACCACCCACCTCCTCCTCCTCTATAAGCGCGGTAGGAGGACCCCCCGCCCTGTACTCACAACACCCGCTGATAGATTAGCATTCCTGAGACTCCCTGCAGATCATTAAGCGGCAGATGCTGAAATCGTTAAACACGGAGCTCTAACTTGCAATGTATTATCTAGCTTGTAATGTATTCTCTAAAGTACGATGTACTAGCATGCAATGTATTGTGTAATATGCAACGTACTATCTAAAGTACAATGTATTATGTAACGTGCTGTACTATTTATTGTCCACAATACTATTACCGTGCCACCTCGTGTTGTGTAGAATCCATGCTCAAGTAGTCTTCGAGATGCAAAATGTTTAATAGTTTATTTTTCTCTTTTAGGAGCAGCGTTAATGAGGAAGGGCTGCGCTAATTGCGCTCAAGTGAACTTTGTGTGGCAAAATAAGTGATTAACATCAGATCATTAGGACATAAATCATCATCATCATCGTGGTCAGTCCGTTTTTTTATTAAATATGGAAGGAATCGTTGAGATATGCAGCTCTTTTTAACAGTTTTGCAACGGGGAGGGGTTTTCCAACAGAGAGGAGTAAACAAGTCACAACATGTCCGGGCAGGGGGGGGGGATTTTAATTTAGGACAATTAGCCTGGGCAGCACATGTGCGTTAGGAAACCGGAGTACCCGGAGAAAACCCACAGGGATTCAGGGGAGAGAACACGCAGACTCCACACAGAAAGGCACCCGAGGCAACAGTGTTACTCAACGCGCCCGCGTGCCGCCCGGTTCGACAGCCATGATCAATCCTCTGCTGGATGAAGGCCTTCCCACGTGGTCACCGCCTTCGTTCGCAGTCATTTACGGTCTTGACTTTAGTGAAATTAAACAATTACCGCCCGCATCATGCGCTATTAACGTGCTCCGCTCGCTTCACACTTGAATCCCATCCACACGTGAGTCACATTTAATTGGCAATTAAGGGAGGAATGTATATCGTGATGAGCAAGTGTGTTCATTAGAAATTACGCTAAAGCGTTCTGTAATTCGCCAACATCGATTTGTGGCTATAAAATGTAAGATAATTATTCACTGCTGGATGAAGGTCTACGAATGCCGTCTCTCAGGTTTAATAATTAATTCATTACCAGTAGCCGCGAAATTTTGTATAGGGTTGCGGGTTGTGCCGGAGACTATCTCTGCAGACACAGGGCGCAAGGTAGGGCTATACCCCCGAATGAACAGCTTGTGAGAGCAATTCTCAGTCACTGAATGTGTTGTACGCGGCATCTGAACTCTGATAACCTCCGCGCTGTATGATTCTCCAGCAGCGCATGCGCGTGTGTGGCTATTTATAGGAAGCTTTAAGCAAATACAGTGCCTGTGTGGGTTTTCGCCGGGTACTCCGTTTTCCCCCCACCGTCCAAAGACACGCTGCTGCCGAGCTTAATTGGCCTGCTGAGTAAATTGCTCCAAAAGTGTGCCCTGCGATGGACTGGCGTCACATGTTGGGTAACCCCCCACCCGGTCTTACGCCCTCTGTCGGCCGGGATAGGCTTCGTCCGCCGTGCTCCTGTACAGGATTAATCGGGTCTTGATAATGAATGAATTAATTTCAAGATCTCGCTTCGATCGCATTGATGAACGCAGCCGGAACAATGTCGCTCAGTGACCCCACGATTTCCAGATCCACGCCTCCTGGGCTTCAGGAATCACAATGGACGGCGGCGCAGTGGCGCAGTCAGCAGCGCTGCCGCCCCACAGCAAGAAGCAGCCGGGTTCGATAGCCGGCTCGGGTGCCGCTTTTCTGCGCGGAGTTTGCGAGTTCTCTCTCCCGCGTGGGTTTTCGTCGGGTACTCCGGTTTACTCCCACAGTATCAAGACACGATGCTGCTGTCTGGGTTGACCCAATTTCCCCCCCCGATTCCCTGCCCTAACGCCCTGTTTCGTCGGGGATAGGCCCCGGCTCCCCGCGACCCTGTGCAGGACGGAACGGACGCTCATATTGAATAAGCGACTGAATGCAAGAGTCTGTGCTCGAGTTGTGAGAGGGACATCTGTAAGAATAATATTTGCACTTCTCGAGCGTTTTTCACCCGAGGGTCACAAAGCGCTGTGCAGAGAACGGCACGTCAACAACATCTTATTGTTTACACATCTGTCTCTGCCCATGGGGTTCCCGTTGTATCGGACCCGGCACTGTATCCCACCATCGTGCCACCATGGTCAGCAAGCCCCCGCCGCCGTGCCCAGCGAGACCACAATTGACGTGGCTTAAAGATGGCACCGCGGGCTTATTGTTACTCTAAGTAGCTTTCTCTCCATCGCCCCCCTCCTCCTCCTCCTCCTCGCCTTCCTCACCCCGCTTCCATAATCATGTGTTCAGTCCGGCTCCCTTCCGGCTCGCATTTCCTCTTTCCTCCCTACATCTCCCTCCCTGCATCTCCCTCCCTTCATCTCCCTGCATCTTCCTCCCTGCATCTCCATCCCTTCATCTCCCTCCCTGTATCTCCGTCCCTGTATCTCCCTCCCCTACATCTCCCTCCCTTCATCTCCCTCCCTGCATCTCCCCCCCTACATCCCTCCTCGCCGCTGTGTTTCTGTCTCTCCCCTGCCTCACCCCC
>JAZEWT010000013.1:9341581-9354171 GCA_036362905.1 Mordacia mordax
CAGCAGCAAGGATTCCGATTCTATTCGCCACTGATGTTCGCCGTGGTATCGACTGTAATGATCATGTTGGTGAGGCTTCACTTGGTGGGGCAGCCGCCATCGGGTGGAGGTAAAGGGGTCCACGACCACCACCACCATCATCATCCGTCTTCATCATCGTCATCATCATCGTCATCAACCATGGTCGCTCCACTGCTGGATGAAGGCCCGGTCCCAAGCGGGCGCCATCTCGGACGCTGTCGCGATGTTAGTGACGGATTTGTTTCGCCGTTAAACGGTCAGCCGTTGTCATCGTTTACAACGCGTGTTTTTATAAATGTATATATACTGTAGATGGCCTGTGTGTTTATTATCGGGTACTGTATATCCACGCTCGCACAGCGAGCATAATCACTAGAGTACAAGTTGCGGACTGTGTCGGTGTCAAGGAAGACTTATTACAGGTCGCCACCATCCTCTACACCATCATCATTAGCATCATTAATAAGTTGTCCGCGTGCGCAACGTTCATTGTCATGATGTCTAAATCGAGTTTATCACATCGCCTGCGATATCGTCACGGATACGGTACACTACAACAATACGATGTTACTTTGTCGCACATATATAAATAATGGTTTAAAAATAAGTGCGTCGTTAGCGACGATCATCGCCATCGTAATCACGCACAGTTTATAGTATTCTGTGCAGTCTACATCATTACAGTCTAGTCACTTATTATTTATGATCTGTGCAGCGCTTTGTGACCCTGGGGTGAAACGCGCTCTACAAGTGCGTGTATTATTATGATAGCGTATGATGTGCAGAGTGTGTCGATGTGAGTTTGTGACGAGCATTGCTCGTAGAGCTGCGAGAGGCGAGAGAGTCGTGTCGAGCGGTCGCTGAACTTGTCCCAAGCAGTCGATCCGTGTGCTCATCATCCTGCCGCACTGCGCTCATGCCGTGGTGAAGTAATACGTTTTAACGAGCCGTGTTAATAACGACTGATGGCGGTGGGGCGACGCGGTGGGTAGCGCCGTCGCCCGCTCACACCAGGAAGGACCCGGGTTCGATTGCCGGCCCGGGCGCCTTGCTGTGCGGAGTTTGCGAGTTCTCGCGCTCTCCCCACGTGTCCGCGTGGGTTTTCTCCGGGTACTCCGGTTTCCTCCCAACGTCCAAAGACGCGCTGCTGCTTCAGTTTATTTTGTCAGCTGAATAATTCACCCCCCCCCCCAAACCTCCGCCCAAAGAAGTGCCCCGCGATGTACTGGCGTCACATCTATGGGTATATCCCTGCCATGCGCCCTGTATCTGCCGGGACAGGCTCCAGGGCCCCCTCGACCCTGTCCAGGATTAAAGCGAGAGCTGATGGTGGAACTGACGATGTGTGTTAATGTCCTTCTCCGACATGTCCAGCATCTATATGTCTGTCTAAGTGTTGGCTGCATGTGCTGCATGCCTTCCTGTCTCAAATCTTGGCAGAATGTCCTCACACATCTCGCTGCTTTAGCATCGAGCCGTGAACGCATGCATCAATACGTTGTCACGAATGTCATTAAAGTCAGAGTCATCAACGGCCACGGTTTGTCAGCAGTCATGAAGACTAATAGACGGTGTTGTTGTTGTACGGTGTCAGCTTATATCAAGCCCATCGTGATGTTAAACACATTAACATCATTATCATCATCTGGAGCTTGACGATATTAAATATTCTATAAGGAATTATAATAGTGTGACTTTTACGTCAAAGTCGATTTTGGAATGTGATATCAAGAATATTAGCTTCGTTACCATCATTTAGAGCTCTTGATGTTTGAATATTCATGCAGTGTGAATGTTTGCGTGTGTCATGCATGCTAATATACTCTACTGTTTTATATATATACAATACCGTACTGAATAATAAAATGTCAGACATGTCATAATAATCAGCTTTGCCATTATCAGCAGGACAGGGGTTTCTTAACCTTTTTCACCTCAAGGCTCAGTTGGTGTGGTTCTTCACGGACCACTAGGTGGCGCTCGCGGTACACTGATGGGTCGCGACCCATCGTTTGACAGTAGGAGAACTATGACATTCACTTTCTCTACCGGTACATGGCTATTGTCACAGATAAGCTATTGTTAACTCATGAAGGATGTTCAAGATTATTCCCATAATCATCGTCTGTGACTGCATGTCGTGTGTCCAGATTAGAGACTAATTATAATCTTATATAGGGCGGCACGGTGGCCCAGTGGGTAGCGCTGTCACCTCACAGCAAGATGCTCGGGTTCGAATCTCGGCTCAGGTGCCTTTCTGTGTGGAGTTTGCATGTTCTCCCCGTATCCACGTGGGTTTTCGCCGGGCACTCCGGTTTCCTCCCACAGTCCAAAAATACATGCTGCTGCATAGGTTAATTGGCCTGCAGACTAAATTGCCCGCACTGCCCGGTGATGGACTGGCGTCCCATCATATGTATATCCCTGCCTTGCGCCCTGTGTCTGACGGAATAGGCTCCGGCTCGCCGCGACCCTGTGCAGGACTAAGCGGTTTCTGACAATGAGGTGAGATGAGACTAATGGTGGTTTTAGTGATCGTGGTAATCTTAGTGGTTGTTGTGATGGTAGTCGTGATGGTATAGTGGTGATGGTGGTGGTTTTAGCAGAGGTGGTAGTGCTGATGGTGGTCTGGAACAGGTGCCTTGGATGCGTCACCCTCACTTAGTGGCGATCGAGGGTTGTTGTTATTGTGGTGTTAGTAGTGGTGGCCAGAGTTCCCGTGGTGATGATGGTGGTGATGTAATAGATGCTGTCACACAATGTTCACTCATTAGGGCATCCAAACCTTCAACTTGACAAGCTGGTCAGGTCTGAAAGCCAGTTGTATATTTTAATGGTTGCAAGTTTTGGGCCACACGTATAACAAAGCGTTTTAAACGGCATGCTATTCATTTCGACGATTATTGGGTGAATCATCGGGTAATGATGTTTGTGCGAGAGTTGTCAAATATGTAATTTTATTCATTGCTAAGCCAGTTACCAAATTAAAAACGGATCTGCTGCAAATATAGACGCTTTCTGCAAGAAATACGCGAATTTCCCAACAGTAGATCGGGCAGTTGTGCCGTGAGTAGTGCAGCCGCCTCACAGTTAACGGCTGGGTTCGATCCCAGGCCCGAGTGGTTATCTGCGTGGAGTTTGCGAGTTCATCCCGTAACTGCGTGGGTTTTTGTCTATGCCAGGCACTTTGGTTTTCTCCCACAATCCAACGACACGCTGCTGCCTGGGTTAATTCTTCTGCTGACTAAACTCCCCCGAGTACCTTGTGATGGTCTGGTGTCACATCCTGGATACGACCTTGCCTTGCGCTCTGTGTCTGCTGGGATATGTTCCGACCCCCTAAAGCCCCCCTGCACAGTGCTCAGCGGGTATTGATACTGAATAGATCGGTAAGAGATATGAGGGTAACTGCCCGTGGTGTAATGGTCATTACATTAGATTTGCAATCCAGAGGTCACTGTTTGGATTCAATCTCCCGGCGTGGCAGTTGAAACAGTGTGGAAAGTTTTTAATCCTCACTGCCTCCCACCCGTAGCAGTATAATTGGCTACACCACAGTCGATGGGCAGGCTCCGTTGTGGTGAGGTAAACTGTAGGTACTGCCACCTCTTTCATCACACCTGGTCCAAGAGTAGGCCGTCTGAATACCTTCTAGAGTTTCCTTCAGAGGATGCTTTTCCACCAGCAGTCGTATGAATGGTGAATTGACAAAGGTCGTGCGCAAATTATTATTTTTATTATTATATAATGGCATGATATGTACCCTGGCACAAAAACAACGTGGATTGTTGGCACGCCAGTGGAATGCTTGGATTAAAATGTTGAACGATCTAGCAATACCGAACAGGTATGCCGTTTGTTTTTCTTTCTGCCGCTGCGGCACAATTTTACAGGTCATTCAAGTGGCATTAGAGATTGCAACGGCTTCGGGAGAGGCCTTGATCCAGAAGTGGATTGAGCATGCCTTACCATGCTGCCGCTGATGAGAGTGGTGTCTTCTATCCCAAGAGTCTATGAGCTGTAAAATCTAATGTCACAGTGAGTTTCCCTCCCAGCAAGGTAAATGTTTTTCCATATTTTTCGATAGACGCGACATATTTCGGATTCCATTATCAGGGGTCAGGTCTCGCTGCAATAGCTGTCTGTTATGGCCCAGTGAAAAGGCATCGCTAAACACTGTTGTGATGACCGTGGAGGACCTCTCGGCCCTGCTCTCCATGAAGAGCAGCGCTCATTAAGAATAATTCTACATCGAGTTGTGTAAACCTACATCAGTTCATCTCCAGATACTCATCTCATCTCATTGTCAGAAACTGCTTAGTCCTGTACAGGGTCGCGATGAGCCGGAGCCTATCCCGGCAGACACTGGGCGCAAGGCAGCCATATATCCACGATAGGACGCCAGTCCATCACCAGGCACTGCGGGCAATTTAGTCTGCAAGCCAATTAACCTACGCAGCAGCATGTTTTTTGGACTGTGGGAGGAAACCGGAGTGCCGGGCGAAAACCCACGCGGATACGGGGAGAGAACTCGCAAACTCCACATAGAAAGGCACTCGAGCCGAGATTTGAACCCGGGACCTTCTTGCTGTGAGGCGACGGCGCTACTCACTGGGCCACCGTGCCACCCTCCAGATTCTACGATCGAAAAATATTTACGTAACAAAAACATTTCAGTTTGATATAACTTTGAATCTTTCATTTCGCAATGAGTGTACAACTTTATAAAAAATGTGGTACTCCCATTTGAGAAAAGAAAGTCTATGCGAGAGTTGTTCAACTCGTTGTATGACGGAAGAAACTTGGAAATTGTTCGAAATGGCAAACTTATTTTTTACCACATCTAGCCATTCTTCAGTTCAAGTTTTGGCAGACGTCATACCAACTCGGATCACCTTTAGCCAAATTGAGTTGGCTGTGCCGGGCAGCATGCTGGTGGAGCGAGTAATGCTGTTTCCTCCGTGCCAGAATGTCCCCGGTTTCAGTCTTGGCTGAGGCCCCTTTCTGTCTCGAGTGTGCACGTTCGCTCTGTGTCGACGTAGTTTTTCGCCCGTTACTCCAGTTTCCTTCCACAGTGCAAAGATGTGCTGCTGCCTAGGTTAATTGACCTAACTAACTTGACCCCAGTGCCTGCGATGGCTTGGCATACTATCCTGTGTTTCGCTCTATTTTGCACCCTGTTTCTGCCATCATCATCATCATCGTCATCATCGTCAATCATAAGATTGACGATGATGACGATGATGATGAGTTGGCCGTCCCACGGCATCTAAGTTACTTACTTAGGCTGGAATGGAGCCCGATTTAGGATCGTAACCCGATTTGAGATTCGATCATTTTTCCTCTTCTCTCCATTGTCGTGAATGTGGTGGCCTCCAGTGGCAGAGGGGGTTCATGTGCGTCCACAATGTTTGCGTTACCATCTATGAATTTCCAAATACCATCGTCGATGAAGTTAGCGCGTGTGCATGACCTTGACTCTTGTTTGGTGAAACCGTAAGAGATGGTTGTGGCTTACGAAAGCCTTCATCCAGCAGCGGCTAACTCATGGCTGATATTTTATAGGGCCGATGTTACGATAGTTGAGAGCAGTCGTTTTTTGAAATATTGGTGTTGCATAGTATGAAAAGCTGGTGATGAAAAAAAATGACCTCTTTGTGTTGCACTTGTAGTTAGTTGTATAAATAAATCTCCAGAATGTTCAGTGACTGGGTTATGGAGTGCTAATACATAGGGGAAATTGGAAGGACAGTGGGAAAATATCGTTAAATGTGTGGCATGCGGGTATGTAATCATACACCTACCTGAATCTGTGGGAATGAGTGTGAGTGTGGAAGCATTAGGAGGGGTTTTTTTTTGTGTTCTCGGGGTTCAACAGTCTGGGCTCATGATCACTAAAGCCCTTCATTATGGGGAAGGCACCTGTAATGTTCTCTGGCCTGGTGTCTGAGCCATTTCCTGTTCACCTTGGGTTGTGACGTGGATGTCCTCTGGCATCAATGCTGCTGCTTATTTTACCACATAGTTTGAGAAGTTGGGCGGTGCATTGGCGCAGGAAGTAGCTCTGCTACCACACAGCAAAAAGGTCCCCGGTTCGATTCCTGAATCGGGTGCCTTTCTGTGTGGAGTTTGCGAGGTCTCACCTGTCTGCGGAGTTTTTCGCTGGGTTTTCCAGTTCCCTCCCATCGTCCAAAAATACGCTGCCGCCTAAGTTAATTTGCCGACTTAGAAATTTTACCCCAGTGCCCTGCGATGTACTGGCGTCACATCCTGGGTATAGCCTCACCTTGCGCCCTCTGTGCCGGGATAGGCTCTGGGCCCCCACGACCCTGTACAGGATTAAGCGGGTGAGTATTGATAATGATGATGAGTTTGAGAAGTATTTTATCAATGGGTGTTCCAGAGGACTTTCCATTCGGTGCAAATACAATTGGGAGGCTGATTGATGCCTTGGGGTATCAAGAGATGGTATCCATACTGGTCAACCATATTATGTATGCTCATGTTCCGGTTTTTTTCTCCTCACGTGGAGAATGAGTTGGGGACTCTGCTGCTGAACCTCCAGTGTGTCTCGACGAGATTGAGCCTTGACACCTGTCACAGTGGGATCGGGCAGGATATTCACGCACTCTCCTCACCCCACCCGCGTTTAACAGGTCTGTAATTTCACCCGTTCCGTTTGTGTCTTGGGATAACGACCAAAAATGGGAGGCTTCACCACCCTAGTGACAGCGGTCCCACCAAAGCAAAACACCTGCCTGGGCACTTACGCCATTAATCTGTCACCTCAACTCTCTGTGAGTCATAGGGTGGTTGTGGATGGAGAGAGTTGGGGGACCTGCCTTGGGCAGTGAGTGCCCGTAACAAGCACCGGTTCTGCAGCAGAGGTCTCTGATTCATTTCGACATCGTTATCTTTTCGTCAGGGGAGTAATGCTATATGGGAACAGCCTTGCCTGTCACTCCGTATAAAACTGCAGATCTTCTAAACAACAGTCGTACCCCCCTCAGCTCAATGCTTGTGAAACATTGAGGTCTTTCCAGGAATATCCGCACCGGCATGCAGAATTCAGGGTTGGCCTTACTATGATATTCATTCTCGGTTAACCACGCTGCATTGCAAGGAACTCGCAGATATCTTAAAGATTTGGACACAGTCCCGTCAGTAAGCACCTCTGGCAGGCAAGGTTGCGTTGTCTGGATCATGTAGTATGCATGACCCAACTACCGCATGCCCAGGCAGCTTCTGTTTTGTTGGGTAGAGGAGGCTAAACGGGCACCGCACGTGCTAGAGAGGCGATGGACTGATGCGGTGAATACGGAATGGTAGTTGAATGGGCTTACCAGTGACTGGTAAGGATGTTGCACTCAGTTGCCATCCGACAACAGCAACAGAGGACAATTGGAGTGACGCAACAACGTGCGGATCGCCGGGCGTTGCAACCTGGCACAGCGTTGCAACCTGGCACAGCGTTGCAACCTGGCACAGTGGGGAACACAGGTGTTGTTTCTGCCGGTCATCTCAGTTAAGTGATAACACATGTGCCTGTTCCTTGAGCTCCTTCCAGCGAGTGTTTGGCATTTAGAGGCTAACCCCCCCCCCACCAAAAAAAACCCCATTATTGTTGCTGATTTGCTGTTATTATGTCGTTGTTGACATGCCGTTCTCTCTGCAGCGCTTTGTGACCCTCGGGTGAAAAGTGCTCCAGAAATGCAATTATTATTATCATTTCACGTCGTGGCCTAAGAACTTCATCTAGCATGGTGGCGCAGTAGTAACACCTGTGCCTGCTCACGGACAGAAAGTCCGACTCTTGGCCGTTTCATTCCCACCCGGGGCGTTTTTCTGTGTGGCGTTTGTGTGTTCTCTCCCCCTGTTCTGCGTGGGTTTCCTCTGGGTTCTCTGGTTTCTTCCCACGTAAAAAAAAACCTCATTAATTAATTGGCCAATAACATCATAATATAATGTCGTGTTGGCACCGGCTAAATGCATAGCTGCCTTCCCCTCGCCGCTCTGTGGTTTCCTCACTACACCTATATAATGATGTGAGTCACCCTGGATAAGGGCGTCTGCTATATAATAATAATTATAATAATAGCCTGTGTGGGCGTGCGAGTGTTTATTGGTGCGTGGGCTTTGCATATTTGTACGTGTGCGTAGGTAGAGCAGTCTGTTAATCGTGCGAGTGGGATGGGTGGTAGGGAGGTTGGTGATTGTGTAGCGCGTGTGTGTGTGTGCATGAGTGTGACATCACCCACAGTCAGTCGTTTTCTTTACCTATCGGTCCATATGTGTGCGTGCGTGCATATATGTACGCGTTTGTGTGCGCACTTGTGCGCGCATGTGTATTTGAGCGTGTGTGGTATTGTACGCGTGCGTGCGTGTGTGTACGTATGTTTATGCTGGCATCAGAGTGCAGGTGCCAACTGTTGTGCCTGATTTTTAAATGAACCTTATTTAAATACACAGAGCAACGTTTGGCCTGGTGAGCAGTCGTGGTAAGGGAGCACGTGGTCAGACTAGAATCGCCATCAAGATCGATTTGAGCATCTTCTCTTCACCAACCCGCATTACCCAGTGTGGGGAAGTATGGTTAAACAACCCTGACTGGCACACCTTGGGAGCAGTACAGCTAGCAGCGGATTGACAAAGCGCTCTCAATTATTACGGTATAATTTTCATTAATTCATTCTCAATACCCGCTTAATCTTGTACACAGGGTCGTGGGGGAGCCGGAGCCTATACCGGCCGACAGAAGACGCGAGGCAGGGAAATACCCAGGGTGTGACGCCAGTACATCGCAGGGCACACTTTTAGGGCAATTTTCTCAGCAGGTTAAATAGCAACCAAGCCTCTTTGGACGGTGGGAAGAAACCGGAATACCCAGCAAGAACCCCACTCAAGCTCCACACAGAAAGGCACCCGAGCTGGGAATCGAAGCCGGGTCCTTCTTGCTGTGAGATGACAGCGCTACCCACTGCGCTGCCACCGTGCCGCATAGAAGCCATATTTTAAACAATAACGTTGGGAGCGAGAAAACCCCGTGGAGTTTGTGCAGCGGCGAGCGAACGCCGATGCCTTTTTACGATTCTCTTCGCCCACCATTGCACGCGGTCGCGCGTCACCGTTAAACCTTAAGCCGCGTGTGCGGTGCCGGGCCTTCCTCTTCTCGCGGTTGGTAAGCGGTGGACTTCAAGATCCGTGTCCCGGTTGTACCGATGTAGGTTCGTCGCTGCTCCGTGTGCGAGAGAATCTCGATAGTCGTTCTTCCGGGGCAGGCGTGCCGAGCGTTCCCTCCCGTTCCTTGGCGAGGTCTCCGCCTCCCGCGTTGGGAGGCATCGCCGGGCGTTTCTGAAGCGTTCCGCCAAAACGTGTTGCCGTGTTAACAATCGGCGGCGCCTTGGAAGTGCGTTCTCTCTCAGCTGCTGCTGATACGGCGAGCCCGCTGTGTCTCGTGTACCGAGCGTTGTGCGAGCCATGCCACCGCCCCAGGTGAGGCTCCGTCATCGCTGGCTCGCGTTCAATCCACACAGTTGGCATTGGTTCACAATGCGCCCGAATGTTCGCGGTGTGCCTCGGTCTGCGCTCTGTGGCGTACCGCGGTCCATGATGCGGCAAGTCCGTCATCGTCCGTCATCGCCCATCCAAACACCATCCGGGCTCAATACCTTCATAGCGTCTGTGTTCTTTAGGTAATCGGTTGCATTGTGGGTGATTTTTGTTGATTAATGGGAAAGCCTCGCTGAGTTTCAGCAGCCTTTTTGTCAGGAGGGTCTTGCCTACACCTGGTGTGTTGGACCACGAGGAGCTGACCCGTAAAGGTCTTCAAAGATTTTAGAATCCGCAGCTGCGCTGACATCCCATGGCTTGCTATTTAGTCACGTAAATGAGTGGGTAGATGTATCGCTGACTGTAGCTTCAGAACAAACCTGCATGGGTGTTAACCCTGCAAGGAGGGTTCAGTTCAGGTCAGTGTTCCTTTCCATATGGGTTTTAGGTGGCAGGGTGACACAGTGGTAACATTTGGCCAGAAAGAAAGTTCTTTCCGAGGCGGTTCAATCTCCGTCTCGGGTGCCTTTCTGTGCTGGGGATGTCTGCTGTCCTCTTGCTGTGCGTGGGATTCTTCCGGGTTCTCCTGTTGTCACCCACAACTTAAGAGCACTCGTATAATTCACGGACAACATAAGAACACCTTGACACTTAGAAGTGTTGGGCCACCAGTATTATCGCATCTCATCTCATTGTCAGAAACCGCTTAATCCTGTACAGGGTCGCGGTGAGCCGGAGCCTATCTCTGCAGACACAGGGCGCAAGACATGGATATACCCACGATAGGACGCCAGTCCATCACCGGGCACTGCGGGCAATTTAGTCTGCAAGCCAATTAACCTATGCAGCAGCATGTTTTTTGGACTGTGGGAGCAAACCGGAGTGCCCGGCGATAACCCACGCGGACACGGGAGAACATGCAAACTCAACTAACATCGGCTCCCGAGCCGAGATTCGAACCTGGGACCTTCTTGCTGTGAGGTGACAGCGCTATCCACTGGGCCACCGTGCCGCCTCACCATCATTATGTAGTTATTTATTTTAAACGTGTGTATGTGTCATCATGTAAGTTGCCCTGGATAAGGGCATGTGCTAAATAACAAACATTAACAATAATTAATAATATATAGGAAGCAGTGTCTGGCCGGTTGGCGTCGGCTGACCACCTGACTGACTGCCCCCCCGTCTGCGGATTCCTCACGACACCTCCTTGTGCATTTATCGTTGGTGACTGGGCGTGGAGTTTGTGCGTGTACTTGTGTTATTGTTATCTTTGCTCAAATCATATCGTGTGGATGACCTACCTGTGAAAAAATACATCGGTACATTGCCGCCATTAACACGTTACAAGTGAGAACATGATTTTAGTCAGAGTTGTCTTGATTTGAGTCCAGGATCTTAATAATAATAATACAGTTGGTAATGCGGGCTGCACAGTGAGTAGCGCTGTCGCCTTACAGCAAAGAGGTCCTGGGTTCGATTTCCGGCTCGGGTGCCTTTCTGTGTGGAGTTGCATGTTCTCTCTCTCCGTATCCGCGTGAGTTATCACCCGGTTTTCCGGTTTCCTTCCATCGTCCAAAAGATATGCTTTTGCCTCGGTTAATTGGACTGCAGAGTAAATTGCCCGTAGTGCCCTGCGATGTACTGGAATCACATCCTGTGTATAGCCCCGCTTTGCACCCTCCGTCTGGGGGATAGGCTCCGGCCCCCCACGACCGTGTACAGGATGAAGTGGATATTGATTACGATTAAAAATGGCTTTCTGCGTGCGTGTGCGTGTGTGGACGCGTGTCCGTGCGCACGTGCGGTGCACATTGCTCAGTACGCGGTGCTGAGGAACCGGTGACCAGAATTTGATACCACGAACGATAACGCGGGTGAATGTACCGGTCCGGGGCCTCCCCCATGTCGCATCGGCTTGAAATGAGTACCTGGTGCGATGCATGAACACCACCACTCGGAACACAGAGGTGGCCGGGCACGCTGTTGGTCACCCTCGTGTGCTGTGCCAGTCTCCACAAGTCCTCGCTAATACATTCTTTCTCCTACTCCACCCTTCTCACGTTCCTCATCCCCCTGCAATCTCCTCCCAACTCCCCCTACTCTTACTGCTCGCTGTCCTCCTCTTGCACCTCCTCGTCCTCCTCCACTACCACTTCCTCCACCTCTTTCTCCACCTCCTCCACCTCCTCCTTCACCCCCTCCACCACCTGCTCCTCCACCTCTTCCCCCTCCAACTCTTCCTCCTCCAACTCTTCCTCCTCCACCTCCTCCTTCACCTTCTCCTCCACCTCCTCCACCACCTCCTCCTGCACCTTGACTTCCTCTACCTTCCCTTCCACCACTTCTTCCATCATTTCCTCCTCCTCCACCTTCACTTCCTCCACCGTCTTGTGATCCACCTTCTCCTCTTCCATCTCCTCCACGTCTTGCTCCTCCACCTCCTCCTTCACCTTCTCCTCCACCTTGACTTCGTCCACCTTCTCCTCCACCACCTCTTCCATCATTTCCTCCTCCTCACCATCACCAACATCACCCTCCTCCTCCTCTTCACCGCGGTCGCGGACCCCCGCAGCTGTGGCAGGCCATGTGCGAAGTTCCCGAATGGAGGCCGCACGCCGCGTGGAGCCCCGGTCCGACGGCCGACGCCGCGGCCGCGGCCGCCGCCGACGCCGCCGCCTCCCCGGCTTCTCCCGCGAGCCCCGACGACAAGCGCGGGGCGGCGCTGATCCAAGCCGTGCTGAGCCGGGCGAGCGCGTGGGTGCAGGAGGCGGACACCCGCGATGAACACGAGGCGCTCGTGGAGCAGCTGCAGGAGGCGATGATGCAAGTGTGCCGCGTCAAGGTGCGGGCGAATCGCGGGCGCGCGTGGGGAATCGCGCGCGGGGCACGTGCGGAGAGGCATGCGCGGGGCACGTGCGGAGAGGCATGCGCGGGGCACGTGCGCAGAGTCATGCGCGGGGCACGTGCGTGGAGTCTCGTGCGGGCACGTGTGGGGAATCGCGCGCGGGGCACGTGCG
>JAZEWT010000013.1:9359484-9371975 GCA_036362905.1 Mordacia mordax
ACACGACACTCGTACACAGATATAAACACACTACACTCGGACACAGATATAAACACACGACACTCGTACACAGATATAAACACACTACACCCGTACACAGATATAAACACACTACACCCGTACACAGGTATAAACACACTACACTCGTACACAGATATAAACACACGACACTCGTACACAGATATAAACACACTACACTCGCACACAGATATAAACACACGACACTCGTACACAGATATAAACACACGACACTCGTACACAGATATAAACACACGACACTCGTACACAGATATAAACACACGACACTCGCACACATATATAAACAGACTACACTCGTACACAGATACAAACACAGCACACTCATACACAGATATAAACACACTACACTCATACACAGATATATACACACTACACTCATACACAGATATAAACAAACACACTACACTACACACTACACTACACTCGTACACAGATATAAACACACCACATATAAACACACTACACTACACTAAACACGACACTACACTACACACGACACCACTACACTACACACTACACGACACTACACACGACACTACACACGACACTACACACTACACTACACACTACATTACACACGACACTACACACGACACTGCACTACACACTACACTACACACTACACTACACACTACACTACACTCGACACTACACTGCACACTACACTACACACGACACTACACACGACACTACACTACACACGACACTACACACTACACTACACACGACACTACACACTACACTACACACGACACTACACTACACACTACACTGCACACTACACTGGACACTACACTCGACACAACACTACACACTACACTACACACGACACTACACTACATACTACACTACACACTACACTACATACTACACTACACACTACACACGACACTACACACAACACCACACTACACACTACACTACACTACACACCACACTACACACGACACTACACACGACACTACACACTACACTACACACGACACTACACACGACACTACACTACACACGACACTACACACTACACACGACACTACACACTACACTACACTACACACTACACTACACACGACACGACACTACACACGACACTACACACGACACTACACACTACACTACACACTACACTACACTACACACTACACTACACACTACACTACACACTACACACGACACTACACACGACACTACACTACACTGCACACTACACTGCACACTACACCACACACTACTCTACACACGACACTACACACGACACTACACTGCACACTACACTGCACACTACACTACACACGACACTACACTACACACTACACACGACACTACACACGACACTACACTACACACGACACTACACTATACACTACACTATACACTACACTATACACTACACGACACACTACACTACACACTACACTACACACGACACTACACACTACACTACACACCAGACTACACTATACACTACACACTGCACTACACTACACACCAGACTACACTATACACTACACACTACACTACACACTACACACGACACTGCACTACACACTACACTACACTACACACTACACTACACACTACACTACACTACACACGACACTTCACTACACACTACACTACACGCGACACTACACACGACACTACACTACACACTTCACTACACACTTCACTACACACTACACTACACTCGACACTACACTACACACTACAGACGACACTACACTACAGGGCGGCGCGGTGGCCCAGTGGTTAGCGCTGTCGCCTCACAGCAAGAAGGTCCCGGGTTCGAATCTCTCGGCTCGGGTGCCTTTCTGTGTGGAGTTTGCATGCTCTCCCCGTGTCCGCGTGGGTTTTCGCCGGGCACTCCGGTTTCCTCCCACAGTCCAAAAAGTACGCTCCTGGATAGGTTGATTGGCTCGCAGGCTAAATTGCCCTGCAGTGCCCGGCGATGGACTGGCGTCCCATCGTCGGTATATCCTTGCCTTGCACCCTGTGTCTGCCGGGATAGGCTCCGGCTTCACCGTGACCCTGTATAGGATTAAGCGGTTTCAGATAATGAGATGAGACTACACTACACACGACACTACACACTACGCTACACACTACACACTACACTACACACTACACTACACACTACACATCACTGACACTACACTACACACTGCACACGACACTACGCTACACACTACGCTACACACTACACTACACACTACACTACACACTACACTACACACGACACTACACTACACGCTGTTTTGCAGCCAATGCGGATTCGCAGTGGATTTGCCAACGCGTATCCAGCTACCGAATCTGTTCGCAATTGCGTTTTCATCTCAAGGGCGAGTTGGCTGAAGCCCGCGCACCAACACTTGCACACGTGTCCGTCGAACGTGGTTCGTTGGGTGGGCGGTGGAGGGCGGCTGGGGCTCTTGACGGGGACACGTTCAGTCACATTAGTTTGCGACAATCTGCCGGCAGTGTTGCGCTATCAGCAGCAGCAGCAACATTTCAGGAGGAGAATTCGGTACGATTGCCAGTAACACTGCCGACGTAAATGATTAGGGGTAGATAATGGGCAACGTTTCAGGGAATATCCCTTATTCAGAGCATGTTGGACATTCTTAGACGTTCAAGGAGCAGGGATTTGTGGAAGACCAGCGTCACCAACGTCCTGTAGGATGTGGAACCTGGAAGGATAAGGCCACAGAGATACAGGAGGTCAGGTTGGTTAGGCCATGACGTGGCCTATCCAGAGGGTCCGTTATGAATTGCCTTAACAGACTGTGGGGGTAAGTTTATTAGCAAATGGCACCTGTGCAGGTTGGCTGATACGGCACACAAGGGGGTGGGAGGCCAGCAGTGTGCTTGGCCACCCTGTGTCTCCCTTGAGGTGATGTTTTGTAAATCGCACCAGGTACCAATTTGAGGCGGAACCGACCTAGGGGAGGCCCAAAACCGGTTCATATAATCGCAGTGGTGCCGGCCGCGAGCGGGAATCGAATTCGTGCTCTTAGCCGGGTTACAGCACAGCGCGCTAAGCGCGGCGCCACCGCTCCCCACGATGACAAACCTGCCCCGCACCCCGCAAGCGTGGTGCCCGCATCGGCGCAGGACCCTGGGCCCGGTTGACCGTGGCTTCCCGAACAACCGTCAAACTGGAAATGTCTACATGTGTAGCCATCGGCCCGGGTCACCGTGTCTCTCATGGCGTCTCGCCCCCTCTCCCCGCAGATCTCTCGCGTGTGCGGTCAGCATGCGAAGCACTACTTAGAGCAGCGTGCGGCAATCGCTGCCTGTGTGTGTGTGTGTGGCGGCTGGCCTTCTTTCGCCCTTTGCTGCTTACAGAGAGCAAACAACCGCACACAACAGCAGCACGTGTGTTTACGTTCGTTACGCGTGCCCAGCCATGTCGCCTTGTATCAAGGGTACACAATAGACGGACCGACGGCCAGTACCGATACATTTTATCCGTCCCGTAAAGAATAATATCGGGATGTACTTAAATAATTTACCGTAACTAGTTTTGGAGTTCATTAAAATACACTCGCATTTAGACGTGAGCGTGTATGCGTTACAGTCCGCTGTAAATTGTGAGCCTGCATTCGGAGGAGGAATTGGGAGAGAGCCGGTTTGTGGCTCTTGCGTTATTTGGACTGGAACTGGCCCTCGAGACAAGATTCGTTGTACAACCCTGACAGATATACACACAATAACCGTACGGATTCCGTGTCATCACCCATAACGCTAATCAATAACGCTAATCAATAACGCTAATCAATAACGCTACAAGGTAATCGTTTTGGTCGCAGTGCACGAGGCGAGGCATGGTTTGTTGATAAGAATTGTGCCCCCCCCCCTCAATCTTACAACCCCCCTCTTTCCACTGCCAGTCCTGTTATTTATATTTACATCTGCTGTTTCTGCCTTTGCAAGATGGTCTTACTCAGTCAGTCCTTCTGACGTTGATGCTGATGGTACATTTGCACCTATGAATGTATAACGCGGGAGGGTGGTGGGGAGGAGTGTGGGGGGAGGTGCGGGGGGCTGTGTATGGCGAGGCACCTGTAAGAGTGTTGACCGCGTGCGACTCGTGTGTTCATGAGTGTTACCATTCGTGCGGTTTCACTTTTGTGTTGGAGCGAGGTTTGTAATCGTACACGCCTGCCATCTGTTGGTTGTGTGACAGATTTGTTATTTGGTTTTGGTGCAGTGGGTGGGGGTTGGTGGTGTTCAGAGTGAAGTTCTTCTGGCGGGTGTGCGGCGGGTGTGCGGCGCGTGTACACGTGGACACTGCGCACACAATCCTTTCCGCCAGCATTAGAGCACAGGTGGCATTCCAGTTGCACGCAACGTTGGGTCAACTTTCAGTCGTTGTTGGGTTATCATCACTTGACGTTGAGCAGATATTGATTGATGATGGCCCAACTGCACGTGGCTTGTGGGATGTTTCGATTGTAAATCGACAATCTGCAGCGACCTCCACCCACAACTGCTCCCATCCCACTCTTCCCCCACACTACCGCCCCCAAAATCCCCCCCCCCGCTCGCCCACAACCCCAAGTAATAAAAGGCCATCGTTAATCCGTCTCGGTTGTACCGCCTCGTGTTTGGGAGACGGAGGGGGGACTGTCTGTGATGGAACGTGGATGAGGATGCTGTGCAAGAGGGTGCAGGGATGCTGCTGATGATGATGGAAGAGGGGGGAGCGTCGCGCTGATGGTGCTGCTGCTGATGTTGATAGTGGTGATTACTTTTCAAAGTTCTTCAGGATAGCCGTGTCGAGCGCTACTCCTCTCTCCTTCGCGACGTTTTGCCTCCCGCGTTGGTGTTTGAATAATATTCCTTGTCTGCTTGGGTGTTCGCCGGATACTCCGATTTCCCTCCACAGTCCAAAGACAGGCTCCCTAGGTTAATTGGCCTGCCAACTAAATTGTCACCGGTGACCTGCGATGAACTGGCGTCCAGTCTTCGGTATAGCCCTGCCTTGCTGCCTGTGTCTGCCGGGATAGGCTCTGGCTCATACACGTTAATAAGATGCTAACCAGTAATTTTGATACAACTTAACGCGCCATGCCTGAAATCACAGAGTTGGGGAGGGGGAAGGCAGCTGTGCAGTCAGTCGGCGCCAACATTTACCAGACATTGCGTTCTACATATTACGATATCATCATCATCATCGTAATTACCCGCTTGAACTTGTACAGGGTCGCGGGGGACCGGAGCCTATCCCGGCAGACAGAGGGCGCAAGGCGGGGCTATACCCAGGATTTGACGTCAGTACATCGCAGGGCACTGGGGGCCATTTACTCAGCAGATCAATTAACAGGCAGCAGTGTGTATTTGGAAAGTGGGAGGAAACCGGGGTACCCGGGGAAAACGCAAAATCCACACAGAAAGGCACCAGAGCCGAGAATCGAACGCGGGACCTTCTTGCTGTGAGGCTACAACGCGACTCACGGCGCCACCACCGCGCCGCCATACACCTTACCATGTTATCGGCCAATTAATTAGGGTTGTTATCTTGTCGGAGGTAACCGGAGAATCCGGAGGACACTCGAGCAGAATCGGGGGAGAATTCACAAACTCGACACAAGCAGCGGGGGCAGGAGTCGAACCGCGTGGGGCAGGACTTTCTGTGATGCGCGGATGTTGCAACCACTGCGCCTCCCTGTCATCCACTTATCTCACTCGGCTAACCGTTACCACGGTTAACGTTTCGCACACCTCTCCCCCCACGTAAAGAATAAACGTATTTGTTTAAACATCCCATCCTCTTCCCAACTGCATGCGTTCAATGCAAGCAAAAGTCTGCACCCGTTTGCGCCTACAAGTGTCTCGTTTTCAGACCCGTGGCTGTCCCGACAACTCTTGCCAGCGAGCCACTGACCAAGCGAAAGGCCGGAAGTGCATCTATCCTGGCACCACAGCTGAGATGCTGTCGCCGTAACAGAGTGGCGACTGTTGATGTTGTTGCTGGCCGTGCCGATGAACATTAGCGATTGCCGTCCAGTCGTGCCGGATTAGTTTTATTTGAGGCGCGCAATTGTTCGGTAAAGTAGCTTAGAGGGCTTTTAGACCCTGACGCGTTTAAGCGGGCGAAGGATTAGACCTGGGACAGCACGTTCAGTAGCACTGTTGCCTCACAGTAAGAAGGATCCGGGTTCGATTCCCGGCTTGGGGGTTTCTTTCTGTGCGGAGTTTGCGTGTTGCCTCTCCCCATGTCCGCGTGGGTTTTCGTCGGGTACTCCGGTTTCCTCGCACAGTCCAAAGACACGCTGCTGAGTAAATTGTCCCCAGTGCCCTGCGATGTACTGACGTCAGATCCTGGGTATAGTCTCGCCCAGTGCCCTCTGCCTGGATCAGCTCCAGCGTTCCGCGACCCTGTACAAAGCTCAGCGGGTATTGATATTGATGATGATGGATTGGACCCAGAGTGTGTATCCGTTGGGTAGGGGTGGTGTAGTGGCAATGCGCCACTAACGTTGCAAACCCAAGTTTGAGTCCTGCTCGCTGCAAAAACATCGGCGGCGAATCTCCAAACCGATTCGAGTCTCCATTAGGTCAACTCAGCCTAAAATAGATGAGTTCAGTGAACGCCAGCACAGAGACAAAGGTGGCCAGGCATGTTGGCCAACCACCCGCCCTGTGCCTTACCGGCCTTAACAGGTGCTCGCTAACAGCACTAACAGCACTTGTTGAGGACCCAGGACCATTTGAAATATTCGAACTTGGGACGCTGGGCTGGTGGCACATTGCGCTAACCGCTGCGCCACCGCTGCCTGAACTCACTCGCACATTTACACGCGCTCTCATCATGTTTTATGTTAAAACGTTACGGATTTGTTAAAGTCCGTAACATCGTATGCTGCCGATTATAATTATAGTATTTGCATTTCTAAAGAGCTTTTCACCCGAGGGTTACAAAGCGCTGCATATAGCTATGGAGAGAACGGCATGCCAAGAACACGAGAGTGGATGCTTTAAATAAAATCATGACCGTAAATCAATGAAGGACATGAAATAAAAATAAAGTAAATTAAACTAATAAAGGGGCGGCGCGGTGGCCCAGTGGTTAGCGCTGACGCCTCACAACAAGAAGGTCCCGGGTTCGAATCTCTCGGCTCGGGTGCCTTTCTGTGTGGAGTTTGCATGCTCTCCCCGTGTCCGCGTGGGTTTTCGCCGGGTACTCCGGTTTCCTCCCACAGTCCAAAAGCATGCTCCTGGATAGGTTGATTGGCTCGCAGACTAAAATTGTCCCGCAATGCCCGGCGGTGGACTGGCGTCCCGTCGTCGGGTGTATTCCTGCCTTACGCCCTGTGTTTCCGGGATAGGCTCCGGCTCACCGTGACCCTATATAGGATTAAGCAGTTTCAGATAATGAGATGAGATGAGAAACTAATAAAGGAAGAAGTGTTCCTGAGTCAACAGCGAGCCACCATCCAAGCAGACAGTAGTGACCATCATCAACAATCCCAGTCAGAGGACTTCAAGGCCTTAAGGAACGAGTGGTGATTACATTCCAAAGGTGCTCTTTAGGGATAGCCGTGTCCTCAGTTTCTAAACGCCCGAGGATGCCTCCAGCATGGGAGACGAAACGTCGAGGAGATAGGAGTGCTAAGTGACGCGGTGAGCCGGAGCCTATCCCGGCAGACACTGGACGCAAGGCAGGGATGCACCCACGATGGGACGCCAGTCCATCATCGGGCACTGCGGGCAATTTAGTCTGCAAGCCAATTAACCTATGCAGTAGCGTTTTATTTGGACTGTGGGAGAAAACCGGAGTGCCCGGCGTAAACTGACGCGGGCACGGGGAGAGAAACTCGCAAACTCCACATAGAAAGGCACCCGAGCCGAGATTCGGACCCGGAACCTTCTCGCTGTGAGGAGGCGACAGCGCTACCCGCTGGGCCACCGCGCCGCCCAGGCGAGCGCAACCATCATCCATAATAATCATTGCACTTCCAGAGCGCTTTTCACCCGAGGGTCACAAAGCGCTGCACAGAGTTGTGGAGAGAAAGGCATGTCAACAACAACGACGTACGAACGTCAAATAAACACATTATTTTTTTATTTTTTTATTACAAATCTGACTTGTGGAGAGAATGGCATGTCAACAACAACAACATCAGAGCAGTTCAATTGAAAGTCAAATCGCGGCTATCATTTAGAGGACATAAAATAAGCGATAAAAAATAATTGTGAAACAAAAGAAGGAAGGAATGAGTGTTCCGGAGTCGACGCAGGGCGGCAGCGAGCCATCATCCCAGCACGACGACAGTGAGCCGCATCAACAGTCCCAGCCGGAGGACTTTAAAGCCTTACGGAACAAGTGAGTCTTGAGACGAGATTTGAAGATGCCCAGGGACTCAGCTTGCGAAATCTGCAATGGAAGGGAGTTCCAGAATCTGGGAGCATCGCGTGAGAAGTCTCTGTCACCCATTGAATGGAGTTGCGATCTGGGCACATGCAGCAAGCTCGCAATGGAGGATCGAAGTTGTGTTGAGGAGGGTGCCTGAAGAAGGTCACTGATGCATGTCGGAGCAGCGCCAGTGAGAGGCTTGTACGTGAGAAAGAGCATCTTGAATTCGATCCAATATATAGCTGGTAGCCAGTGGAGAGACATCGGTACAGGGGGTAGTGATCGTGGATGATATGCGAATGAGGACTAGCAGCTGCATTCTGCACACGTTGGAGACGATTGATCAGGTAGGCAGGGATGCCAGGGAACAGTGCATTGCAATAGTCGATTCGTGAAGAGATGAAGATGTGTATTAGCTTCTTAGCATCCGAGGGTGACAGGATGTTGCACAGTGGAGCTATATTTCTGAGTTGGAAATAGGCTACCTTTGTCAGCTCGCTGTGTGTTTTGAAGCTGTGAGGAATCAAGAGTCCCTCTTAGACTCTGGACAGCCTTAGCAATTTCATTGATGCGGTAGTTAAGCACCAATTAGATGGGTTCAGCCTTGGACAATTGGTGCGGGGTTCCGACAAGCATTTAGTTTTAGCTTAGTTTTAGGAGTTTTGAATTGAGCCAGGCATTCACAGTTGACAGTGAGGACGACATGCAAAGACCAGACGCATTTATGAATGGCTTTGCGTGGATATAGATTTGGATGTCACCGGCATAGCAATGGTAGCTGCGCAGGATATGGCCACGTGGTTGTTTACAGATGCTGAAGAGGAGTGGGCCGAGGACTGAATTCTGAGAAACTCCAGACAAAATAGGATGTCTGAGTTGCGTCCTCCGAAGCTGACGGTCGGAGAGGTCTGAGCTCAGCCAGTGCAGGGCACAGCCAGAGATCCCTATACGCTCCAGTCACTCAAGTAAGGTAGGGTGGTCGACAGTACCAACGGCAGTACTCATGTCCAGGAGGACAAGAATACTTGGTGATCCTTCATCAGGCAGCGACGAGTAGGTCATCAACTGCTTTTACCAGAGCAGTTTCAGTACTATGGCCGAATCTGAACCCATATTGGAAGGGATCGAGGAGGTCATTATTGAGGACATGTTTTTGAAGTTGCAAGGCACGTTCAAGGACCTTAGAGAGGAATGGTAGATTGGAAATGGGGCGATAATTATTAGGGATGTTGCAATTAAGGCCAGTTTTTTTGAGCAGAGGTAACTGCGGCACATTGGAATAGTGGGGGGATGATCCCGGAGTAAAGTGAGTTATTGAAGAGATTAGTGACGAAGGTGGCAAGGAATTTGAAATTTGCCCGAATGAATTTGGATGGGAGGGGGTCCATGGAGCAGTTTGTGGGTCGAGATCTGGTAACTATAGAAGAGACATCGGATTCTGTTAACTGGAAAATTCCAGGAGTTTTGAGGTCAAGGAAGGTGGAGGAACATTGATTGAAGTATTAGTTGGTGATTGATGCTGGGTAGAGATACGGTGGGCTTCATTTTTTTCACAGAAAAACTGACTGAACTGATCAGCCCGATTTTAATTAATGAAGAGAGGTGAGGGCGAGTGACTGGTTGGATGAAGGCGTCGATTAATGATCGAGAAGAAGATCTTGAGCTTGTCACAGGTATCAGCCAGAATGCTGGAAAAAGTGGTTGGTACGGGCGCAATCAAGTGCCTTCTGGTAGCGATTACAGATTTCAGCGTGAACGGTGAGGTCAGATTTTCTCCAAGTCCTTTTGGCCCTGCGTGCATTCGTCTTGAGGTCCCGGAGTTCAGTTCAGCAGTATACCAGGGGGATGGTTTTCCGCCCGAGACACAGAGTTATTTTAATGGGTCCAAATCATCGATAGCAGGCTGTTGTAAGTTTCAACTGTCACATACGAGGCAGGGTGAGCCGAGGCGGAGAGTGATGAACCGTTTGCAGCGGTGAAAAAGTTTGGAGTGATCGTGTTAAGATTTCAGAATTGTATTTGGCGTTTCGCGATGGAAATGGGCGTCGGTACCTGAAGATCAAACCACACAGCCTGATCAGATAAACCAGGATCAGTGACAAACAAGTTTGAGTCTCTGGGTTTACTATCCTGTCTCTATTGTACAGGATAGGGATCACTTATATAGCTTGTAACTGACGAAATGGTCTCGATGAGTCTCTATGTCGCTCGACGAGCCTATGGGTTTACTATATGGTATCTTTATAATAATAATTGCATTCATAGAGCACTTTTCACCCGAAGGTCACAAAGCGCTGCACAGAACTGCGGAGAGAACGGCATGTCAACAGTACATTATTTTAGTTGTAACTTCAAAGTATATATAATATCCTGGGCGGCACGGTGGCCCAGTGCGTAGCGCTGTCGCCTCACAGCAAGAAGACCCGGGTTCGAATCTCGGCTCGGGTGCCTTTCTGTGTGGAGTTTGTATGTTCTCCCCGTGTCCGTGTGGGTTTTCGCCGGGCACTCCAGTTTCCTCCCACAGTCCAAAAAAACATGCTGCTGCATAGGTTAATTGGCTTACAGAGTAAATTTCCCGCAGTGCTCGGTGATGGACTGGCATCCGATCGTGAGTAAATCCCTGCTTTGCGCCTTGTGTCTGCCGGGATAGGCTCCGGCTCACCGCGACCCTGTACAGGACTAAGCTGTTTATGGCAATGAGATGAGAGGAGAGAAATCATATCCTTTCTTGTATAGATGCTTTTTAAACTTCCAAATGTCAAAAATCTAACATCCACAGTGTCACCTGTGGATGCTAGATTTTGTTCCGAAATGCTATTTATTTCTATCCCGTTCTCTCGTTTAATCATAATAATTGCATTTATTGAGCGCTCTTTTCACCCGAGGGTCACAAAGCGCTGCACAGAGCTGCGGAGAGAACGGAACGTCAACCACAACGGCACCAGAGCGGAAAATCAGTAATAATAAACCGAGATATATGTATCTCACAGTATTTCTATAAGTCTCTGGGTTTACTCTACGGCACGAGTGTTGGTTGCATGGTAAAAACAACACAACTCTGGCCTGTCTTGAATGCGTATCTCTGCATCTGTGTTCCATTGCCTCTCGGGCTCTACCTACCCGTGTGAGTCACTGTGGGTTTACTGTTGATGCGACTTAATGTTGTCGTGCCGGGATGATGGCTCTCTGCCGACCTACGCCTGCTCGGGAACATTTAGTCCTTCCTTGTTTGTTGAAGAATTATTTTCTTTAATCGCTTATTTTATGTCCTATAATGTATTGCTACTATTTGGCTTTCAGTTGAACCGTCCTGATGTTGTTAATATGCTGTTCTCTCTGCAGCTCTGTGCAGCACTTTGTGACCTTCGGGTGAAAAGAGCTCTAGAAATGCAAATATTATTATAACTGTAAAGTACAGTGTGGGTTGCATCGCCACAATCGCACTACTGTGGTCCAAGTTTCTCTATGCGTGTTCTGGCTGTTTCCCAATGCATCTCTGAGTCTGTTTATGGGTCTCTGAGTCTGTTTATGGGTCTCTGAGTCGGTTTTTGAGTCTCTGAGTCTGTTTATGGGTCTCTGAGTCTGTTTATGGGTCTCTGAGTCTGTTTATGGGTCTCTGAGTCTGTTTATGGGTCTCTGAGTCGGTTTATGGGTCTCTGAGTCTGTTTATGGGTCTCTGAGTCTGTTTATGGGTCTCTGAGTCGGTTTTTGAGTCTCTGGGTCAGTTTCTCATTGGGTCTCACGTGGGCGAGTCTGGGTTCTACTTTGACCAACAGAGGGCGACTCAAGCACGCGGTCAATGCAGCCAATCTCGAACGCGACCGCTGACAGCTCAGCTCATCTCATTGTCAGAAACCGCTTAGTCCTGTACAGGGTCGCGGTGAGCCGGAGTCTATCCCGGCAGACACAGGGGGCAAGGCAGGGATATACCCACGATGAGATGCCAGTCCATCACCAGGCACTGCGGGCAATTTAGTTCGCAAGCCAATTCACCTATGCAGCAGCGTGTTTTTTGGACTGTGGGAGGAAACCGGAGTGCCTGGCGAAAACCCACGCGGACACGGGGAGAACATGGAAACTCCACACAGAAAGG
>JAZEWT010000013.1:9445474-9456172 GCA_036362905.1 Mordacia mordax
AAATATTTCAGTCTTTGTCTTGAAAAAATAAAATTAAATAAAAAGACAAAACGTCTGACGGACAGCAGCGGAGTCCGATCACGCGGTCATAACCCATCGGCCGCCCCGTTAAATCACGTGCTGATCGCTGGCACCGTCTTCGTTTCGGCTGCCGCGGCGGCAACGCCCGTCCCCGGCTCATCTCCCGAATCGTCGTGGGCAACCCCGGACCCGCAGCCATCACCACCACGGTCACCGTTTTCATCTCCATCCGTGTCGTCACCACCACCACCACCATCATCGTCGGCGCCACCGCAGTCGTCACATCCGTTGTTAAGCCATTGGCGGTGGTTGATGAATGCGGTGGTGGTGGTACCGGCGGTTGCAGCGCCGCACGCGAAAGCGGGGCCACCCGTCGCGGCCGTGCCCACCACCGCTCCCTCCGCCGCTCTTCCAGCTTCATTCGCCGGCTGCGCCACCACTGGTAACTGCACCACCAGCACCGGCGGTGGCGGTGCTGCCGCCGGTGACGGTGGCGGTGCCGCCGCAGGCCCGTCCAGAGCCTTCCCAATCCCACCGTTGCTCAGCACCAGCCTCCCCGGCGGCCCAAGCGAGAGGGAGGAGGAACAGGACGAGCGCTCGCCGCAAACGCCGCTGCCGGGTCCGTCGGCGTAGTCCCGCAGCCCACCGACCACCAACGTGGTGGCCGTGGTTTCGGGGTCGGTGTCGAATTCGCTGATCTTCCGCCGCGGGCCCCTCCGTGAGGAGCCGTCGCCCCGGAAGCCCCCCGCGGCCCCCGTGCGTGAGCGGGCCCAGCGGCCGCAGAACCGTTGGCACAGGGACTTGCGGCAGAAGATGTAGATCCACGGGTCGAGGATGGGGGTGATGGTGTACATGCGGAGCCCCAGCAGGTCCAGGGACTCGTTGGCCGGGGCGCCGCTCGCGTTGATGAAGGCGCGGATCTGAAAGGTGGGAGCGAGATGGAGAGAGGGCGACGGGGTGAGTGATGACGAGTTTGTTTTGCACCAATGGAAAGCCACCATAACCACAATCAAGACAATATACAATATGTGCAACTATTTACACCCTGTTTGAGCAACATTTCTTAAAATTACAATGTAAGATTCATAACGTGCCCATATTAATTCAATTCTTAGAGGGAGCGAATGGAAGGAGAGAGAGTGTGCGAGAGAGGGTGAGAGTTAGACAGTGTGATGTCCTTGGCAGCTATCTCCTGGAGGCTCAGACCCACTGTCTTGATGGCACCGCGCGCAGCAGTGAGCATCGAGGGCAGACTTGCGGTGGCAGAGATGTCCGCTGTACTCCTCCGTCTCCATTGATGCATGTCCACTGGGTGACTCACTGCAGAGACTCCCGCGGAGGCGAAGCGCATAGAGCGAGAGTGCGCTTCTGTTTCATGCCTTTGAAAAGTCTGTTGTTGAAACGGGGTTTCTTGTAGGAAGTGCGCGAGGTTATAGAGCGCACGCAGCCTCGTCCACTTGAAGCCGCGCCACACTTCGAGCTGGCTCTGAGAACAGCTCGGCGGTATCGGGTCATCTACCGGCTCATTGTTTGCCAGGAATAACTCGCACCCTTACCCCAACCACGCTCCCGCTCGTGCAGCAGGCTGAGGGACAGTGCCTTCGAAGGCAGAGGCTCACTTCACACAGCAGCCGTGTGGTAGCGAGGCGCCTGAAAGACTTCACTAATCCTGTGAAGTTCACGAGATCCTGGCCGCCCCCGCCCACTGACAAACACAGGACCACTGGTTTTTGCCAGTGTTTCCCGTGCCAGACAGAGTGCGCGACCGTGCCCTTAAGCTCTGATAGGAGCCATGCAGGCGACTGCATGACTTTCGCCGTATGCCGTAACATCGACGCTGTCAAGCTATTGACCACGAACACTCCTTCTCTGAAGGACAGTCTGTGAAACATGCCCATAGCCACAGTTTGTTTCTCATCTCATTATCTGAAACTGCTTAATCCTATATAGGGTCACGGTGAGCCGGAGCCTATCCCGGAAACACAGGGCGTAAGGCAGGAAAACACCCGACGACGGGACGCCGGTCCATCGCCGGGCATTGCGGGACAATTTTAGTCTGCGAGCCAATCAACCTATCCAGGAGCATGCTTTTGGACTGTGGGAGGAAACCGGAGTACCCGGCGAAAACCCACGCGGACACGGGGAGAGCATGCAAACTCCACACAGAAAGGCACCCGAGCCGAGAGATTCGAACCCGGGACCTTCTTGCTGTGAGGCGTCAGCGCTAACCACTGGGCCACCGCGCAGCCCCAGTTTGTTTGCAAACTTTCCCAACCTGTTCACTCCAGTTATTTTCCACATAGTGCGTTTTTCCCAAGTATACTCCAAGGACCTTTATTCCATCGGTCTCCCAGTCAACTTCGGCCGGCAGAGGCAGGGGCAGCACTGCACACCGTGGCCCCATACAGAGTGCCCTCCTCTTTGGCCAGTTCACCCGTGTAAATACAGGTCGAGGGCCCTGCGGGGAGCGGACACGTCCTGTGTATCATTGAGCACTGCGCAGTCACCGTCCGCATAGGCAAAGACTTTAACGACTTCGCGTTCAAAGCTGGGTACTGTGAAGCCAGTGTCCGCTGTACTTTACACAGCAGTGGTTCAATAGTCAAGGTGCACAAGAGCCCTGATAAATGGCAGCCCTGTCTCACTCCTCTCATCACTGGAAACGAAGCTCCGAGCTGTTGGTTTACCTTAAGAGAGCTGGACACGTCTGCGTACAGGAGCCTGATGTAGCCTCTGAAGCTTTTGCCGAAACCAAATGCTTGCAACACCCGGTACAGGAAGTCCTTCGAAGCGTTTTCAAGTTCCGCAAGGGTCACCTGCTGGTCAAGCTTTTCGCTCTCCAAGTCACTCGGGGTGGAAACCTCTTCAAGGAGTTCGTTTCTGCCGTGTAACCATTTGCATGAAAGTCTCGTGTAATTTTTGAAGTTTTGTCCTGCGTGTAAGGTGCTTTGCAGTCTGGTCCCTGCAGGCTCGTGATGGTGTTGCTGCAGGGTGGTTTGCCATCCTGCAGCTGATTGTTTCTGGTTGTGAGGGAGCGGTTTACCTGCTGGTCTATGACAGCTCTCGGGAGCTGGTGTTTTCCTAGCAGTGCGTAACTGTTTGCTTCTGTTGGAGTGGAGCCCTGCTGGGCCTCCAGTGTCATTACATCATTTTCCAGTCGGTGTATTATCTCCCCCTTGGCTAAGGCCTCTTGACTTCGTGCTGACAGAGGACCTGGATCCGGACCTTTCCATTGTCCTACCATTGCTGGAGGGAGCCGTGGTCTCGCTTTTTTATTTTCCAGGTATCACACAAGGTTCTGAAGGCATGGTTGAAATCTCCATTGTCCAGTGGCAGCACTTTGGGTCTCACGTGAGCTCTGTGCTGAGCTGTGCTGGAAGTCCTAATTGTGATTGATGGTCAGAGAAACCGGATGGACCGATGTCGCTCCACCCAAGTAAGTTTGAACAGCGAGATTCAATACAGAAACGGTCCAGCCTGACAAAGCTCGCTCTTGCTCTGGCGAAACGGCTGAACGAGAGATTGAGAGGGTGAGAGAGTAAGCGAGTGTGGGTGAGAGGGTGAGAGAGAGGGAGGCAGGGTGACAGGGAGAGAGCGATACAGGTTTATTATTATAACAGAAAGTATCCAGTGAGCCTGCAAGCTCTGGATGCAGGATTCTTGCGATACGGCACCCTCTCCTATCTCTAACACTGGCTCCGATCTTTAAAACTGGCTGTTATCCTCACACTGTTTCCTATCTCTAACGCTGGCTCTTATCTTTAACGCTATATAAATCTATGTTTATTATTACGCCAGGAAGCACTCGGTGAGCTTGCAAGCTCTGGATGCGGGACACAACACACGTCCAAACTATCGAACATAGCGCACAAAAGCAAAGTGAAAATTAACTTTCAGCAACAATTTGTGCATAAATTAAACTCTAACCGTAATCATAAAAGTAATCAGTAACGCGCAAGATTCCACAATTAAACAAACTCCACCTGTACACAGATGAAACCCCAACCATAAATACGAAGCAAGCAGTAGCCACTCAAGATTGCACAGCTCAAAATAAATTAATAATAAAGAACAGCGATAGTGACATGAGAACAATTCATGTTTTTTTAAGAGCATCATAAGCAGTTCGGTATCAGTACCCAATTAATCTTGTACAGGATCGTGGGAGGCCGGAGTCTATCCCGGCAGACATGGGGCGCAAGGCAGGGCTATACTCAGGATTGGACGCCAGTACATCGCACGGCACACATTTTGGGGCAATTTACTCAGCAGGCCAATTAACCTGGGCAGCAGCGTGTCTTTGCACGGTGGGAGGAAACCGGAGTATCCGGCGAAAACCCACGTGAGAGAGAGTGAGAAAACTCGCAAACTCCACACAGAAAGGCACTAGAGCCGGGAATTGAACCCGGGACCTTCTTGCTGTGAGACGACAAAAGACCAATCGATTCATGCAAACGCAGAGAGATAGAGAGGGAAAACAGTGGGGAGAGAGAGAGGGAGAGAGACTGGGAGAGAGAGAGAGAGGGCGAGGAAGATCGACATAGAGGGAGAGGGACAGAGACACACGCAGAGGGAGATTGGGACAGGGAGATACGGGGAGAGGCAGAGAGAGTGAGGGAGAGGAAGATGCATGGAGATACACAGAGACAGATGCAGGCGCGTGTTCGTAAATGATGTGGAAATGATTTCTCTAACATTGGAATAAGGTTTCATCTCTGTGATTCGGTACCTGGAGTTGTGACGCAAAAGCACTGATTTAAAGCAATCGAAAGCCCTAGGCTCGTGTTACCATTCAGTGTCTCATCAATCGAGTTTGAAGTCCGATTTCATTGCTACTCCGAAACAAACTGTCAAGCCACGACATAATAATTAATAATCATAACTGCATTTCTCGAGGGTCACAAAGTGCTGCACAGAGCTGCGGAGAGAACGGCATATCAACAACAACAACATCAGGACAGTTCAACTGAAACTCAAACAGTAGTTATAAAATATAGGATATAAAATAAGCGATAATAATATAATTTTTCAGCAAACAAGGAAGGAATAAATGTTCCCCAGCAGGCGCAGATCAGAAGAGAGTCATCATCCCCGTACGAAGACATTGAGCCGCATCAACAGTCCGAGTCAGAGGGATTGAACGCCTTGAGGAACAAGTGAGTCTTGAGACGAGATTTAAAGATGACCAGGGACTCAGCTGATCGCATAAAATATGTGCATATAATAATAATTGCACTTCTAGAGCGCTTTTCACCCGAGGGTCACAAAGCGCTGCACAGAGCTGTGGAGAGAACGGCATGTCAGCAACAACAACATAAGAACGGCAAATCAACAACAATAACGTTTCGTTGTTTTTTGTTACAAATCTCAGCTGTGGAGAGGACGGTATGTCAACAACAACATCAGAGCAGTTCAACTGAAAGTCAAATAATATCTGTAATTTAGAGGACATAAAATACGCGATAAAAATAATTGTTTAAGAAATGAAGGAATAATATTCAATCAATCAGGCTCGCTCCGATGCCGTTGAACTACCGGATATGTACTGATAAGGACCTTCTGTGTTCAACAGAAATGCCTGTGAACGCCCACTGATAACTGACCGCACCTCCAGACGGACATTCACCGTTTGAAAGCCAGGTGGACCTCGTGCGAAGCCCAGAACCGGTTCAAATAATGGTCACCGGTGATCGCCGAGAGCGGGACTCGAACTAGGGTCGCATGGTTTGCAGCACAGCGGTAACACGTGAGCCACCGCTCCCCACGTGATCATTACCAAAACAACAACCGCTAAGTGGCGGTGACGTCACCACGGCGCCTGTGCCAGGCCATATGCACCTTGAAGCCACGTCAAGTGTCGAAGGCTCGCTGACAGGAGGTCACGGGACAGACGCAGGTGTTATGGGGTCGCCTGACTGAGACGACTGGCAGATGCACCACCTATGCTCCCTACTCTGCCAACTTGCTGTGTTTCAGCCACCCGATGCTCCGCTCGTTGTTGTGAGCGTCGCTCCTCCGACCTCCACTGTTGTTGGTGGGCGACTGCCTCCAACTGCCCCATAGCGTCCTTCACGATCCTCCTCTACAGAGGTCGATCTTGACACCGCTGGTTCCAGTCTTCAGCAAGTCCACTCAGCTCCAAGTCCTCCTGTGCCACATCAGTTCATCTCTTCTCCAGTCCGTTCCTCGCCCGTTGAGCCCCCTCTATCAGGCCAAACGGCAATTGCTTGGGCATCCGGTAGCTGGGCATGCGGGCTACATGACCCAACCACTTCAGCCCTCGCCTGCCGGAGGAGCTCACCAATAGGACTTTGTCCAGATCCTTCCAGAATTTGTGCGCTCCTCACACAATCCAACCTGGTTAATCCCAGGATGGATCGTAGGTAGGCCAGCCGGAAATTTTTAAAGACGGCGCAGATGTTCCGCCAGGGGGTCCACGTTTCGCAAGCATAGAGAAGGGAGGACATGACCGCAGCTGAGAAGACCTCAAGCTTCGTGTGGAGCGACAGCGCCAGGCAGCTTCTACACGGCGTTACGCAGCCGATGATACAATAACGCTGCCCGACTGATTCGGAGCGAAACCTCCGCTGTCAAACCGAAACTGGCCATAAGCACACTGCCTAGGTATGAAAACTTCTCCACTCTCTCCACAACCGCCCCATCACTCAGAGAGCTGAGGAGGTGGAGTATTCGATGGAACTAAATACACAGACAGGTGCTTAGTTTGGTGGGACTGATGGAAAGACCCCATCACTCTGTGGTACTCTCCGGCATCAACAGCAGAGCCCCCAATTCCTCCTCAAAATGAGAAGCAATCACAAAATCATCGGCATAGATGACATGGTTCGCCAATAGGGAGCCATCCGTTGACTGCACCTGGGCATCGCTTAGCCTCCCATTATACCTGTACCAGATGGAAATTCCACTGGAACATCCATGGAAAGCCTCTCGAACTACGTGGTCAAAAATACATTAAATAATGAAGGAGCTAGAAGGAATCCGTGTCGCACCCCAAGGTGAACAGGGAATGGCTCTGACTCTAGACCACGAAGCTGTACCCGGGCTTGGCCACCCTCGTGAAGGACCTTAATAATGGCAAGTAGCGTGTCAGGGATCCCGAAAGCACGAAGAACAATTCACAGCCCTGGCCTACTGATGATATCGTAGGCCTTGACCAGGTCAATAAAACAGAGATGCAGATTCTCTGTTGTAGCAGCCGGATAGAGAATATGGCGTCTGTGCAGGACCGCCCCAGCCTGAAACCACATTGGGGTTCCGCAAGCCTCTCCTCAGCGTGCCCAGCAAGGTGATGTTGAATGATCCTTGCAAGGACCTTTCCCGGCACACTAGGAGAGAGATACCATTCCTGTGCTCCAGACGGTTTTAATGATGTCATGCAGGGCAGTCTGCAGACAAACACCACATTCGTTCAGCATTTCACTTGGAAGATCATCTCTGCCCGGTGCTTTTCCTGGTCTCAGGCTCTGAATCGCATTACGCACTTCCTCTATAGGTGGCATCTCCGCCAGCCACTCACAGGGTGTGGCTACTTCTTCCATTATCTGAGGTACTACAGCCCCAGCAGGGTCACCCCCATGTTGTACCACGGTGTTATCTGATTTGTAGGGGTTCTCCTCCCCCAAGACTTTACAGAAATGCTCTGCAAATCTGAAAACTTGTTACTGGGTGTCGGAGATCAGATCACCACTTTCCCTTTAAGAAGGGTAATGGGTGCAGCGTTGCAAGTCAATCTTTTAGTGGAATTAAAGAGTGATTTTTGATCATGGGCTACCGAGGCAGACTCCTTTCCTCAGCAGCCTGCGACCACCACTCATCCTTGCAACGCCGCACAGCTCTCTGAAACTCCGAGCGAAGGCTGCGATAAACCTTCCTATTTTCGGACGTAGAATGTTGCAGGCAGTGGGAGTGCTCCTGCCGTTTTCTCTCGCCGAGCTTGAACACCTCCTCCGTCAACCCAGGGTTTCTGGGGAGGTCTGGATCGTGTACCCAGTGCAACCATTCCAGCTGCAAGAGCCACAGCCCTAAACCTCACCAATTTCCCTTGAGCATTGGGAGGAACAGGGGACGATGTCAGCCCCAGCTGCAAAGGATCATGAAATCCTCTTTTACAGATTTCATCAGCTAGCCGGGACCAGGTCACTGTGGGTTCGAATGGGATCCTTGGTGGATGCCCACCAATGCCGTGGAAGAATTGCAGGCGGATCTTAGAGATGACAAGCCAATGGTGGGTCCTGGTGTCAAGGACATGGGCCTGCATCTGCTGCTCTGCCAATATGTAGTCCAGCAGATGGTTTTGCTTGGACCCGGCATGCACCCAAGATATTGTGTGGAAGCGCCGATGATGGAACAGCGAGTTGGTTATTAGGAGCCATGGGCTGCACCGAAATCTAGCTGCCTCCTACTGTTGTTGTTGAGCTGATCTGGCCCATGCCTTCCAATCACTCCAGCCCATGTGTCTGCATCATGACCCACTTGGGAATTAAAGTAACCTAACAGGATGACTCTATCCCGAGGCACCACTTTAGCCAACACCTGGGACAGGAGGTCATAGAAGGCATCTGACTCATCGGCCTTGCCTGCATCCCTCCACTGATGTTCATCTTCAGTGGGAGAGTCAGCCACCACCACCGCCATCCCTCACCTCCCATTTATAGGTAGGCGAGTCCACAGTAACCTGGAACACACAGGTTCCCACACCTATCCACCACGTTCCCACGCCCTCTTCATTCTTCTTTTAAGAAAAAGAGCCACTCCCTGTTGCTTGGCAGTTTCCTGTCCCGAATGGAGGATTGTCCACCTTTCCTGCTGATTGGAGCCAGAACCAGTCCACCGGACCTCCTGTATCCCATAGATGTACAGGCAGTACCAGTGCAGCTCCCGACAAAGGAGTGGCAACCTCTCTTCAACAATGAGCGTTCGAACATTCCACGTGGCCACACGTAGCAGCTTTTTGCTGTTTCTGGAGGAACCCCGGGGGTTGGAACTCAGTCTCCTGGCTCGGCCAAATGGGGTTTGGCCAGGAGACGTCATCAGCGCCTGTCCTCCCAGGGCTTCCGGCACAAACTTGAGTGTTTCTTCATCTGGACGTGGTGCAGTGGTAATTAAATTGAAGGGAGGGGGGGGTTACCAGCCGCCCGCACCCGTCCAGAGCCCCCTTGGCTGCTGTGAAAGCTGTGAGAGCAGCAACCACAGCGTTACCGACTGTACCACGAGGAGGTAATGATCACGCTCACCACGTGATCATTACCTCACACGCACGCACATCCACCGCTCACCACGTGATCATTACCTCACACACACACACGCACATCCACCGCTCACCACGTGATCATTACCTCACACACACGCACATCCACCGCTCACCACGTGATCATTACCTCACACACACGCACATCCACCGCTCACCACGTGATCATTACCTCACACACATACGCACATCTACTGCTCATCACGTGATCATTACCTCACACACACACGCACAACTGGTCCACACGTTGTCGCGATTTGCTCTCAAGAGCTGCTCTTTCGGGATAGCCGTGTCAAACGCACCTCCGCTCTACTTAGACGCTTCGCTTCCCACGTTGGAGGCATCATCAGGCTTCTGACAGCTATACCAGTCAGAAACCGGATCGTGCTTTAGTCAAGACTCTCAAACCTTACATAAGCTGGAAGGAACCGTTGAGCGATGAAGCTCTTTTTAACAGTTGTCCACTGGGGAGGGGTAATCAAGTTACACCATCCTAAGGAACGGGGGGCAATCAGTAGGACAATTAACCGAGGCAGAAGTATGCCTTTGGACTGTGGGAGAAAACCGGAGTACCCGACGAAAACTCACGCGGACACGGGGAGAGAACTCGCAAACTCCACACAGAAAGGAACCCGAGCCGGGAACCGAACCCGGGTCCTTCTTGCTGTGAGGCAACAGCGCTGCTCACCGCTACGCAACTGCGTCTCCTCGCTCTTGAAGCCAAAACATTAAAAAACAAATCCATTAACTCCGCACGCACACACAAAGGCAAAGATGGCCCGTATAGCGTTAGCGGCTGGTCGAGTCAAGTGCGCGCTCACGCCTGAAGGAATACTGAACATTTCCTCTGCTCTCAACCTCCGCGTGCGGAAATTCCATTTTACGAACGAGAATAGCATTGTGCAGTTTATTATTATTATTGCATATTGTTACTGTGCTCATGTGCGTGTTTATTGGCTGTGAGGGGGTGGGGGACCATTCTCTGGCACACTCGCAAACAGCCGCGCGGCGCGGTGGCGCAGTGGCTCAGAGCCAGGAAGCCCGGTTCGATTCCCCTGCTCGGGTGCCGCCTCTCTGTGTGGAGTTCGCGTCTCCTCTCTCTCACCGTGTCCGCGTGGAGGTTTCACGGGTAATCTGGTTTTCTCCCACCGTCCCAAAAAATAAAACAAAACACGCCGCTACCTAGGTCAATTGGAGCGCTGAGTAAAATTGCTCCCAGTGCCTTGCGATGTACTGGCGTCACATCTTGCGTATAGCCCTGCCTTGCGCCCTTTGTCTGTCGGGATAGGTTCCGGCCCCCCGTGACCCTGTACACGATTAAGCGAGTATTGTGTTAATGCTGATGACTCGAAAACAGTGCTCCTCTGGGTAATGTCTTCGTTATAACGTTAGTGGCACGTACCCCCCCC
>JAZEWT010000013.1:9484810-9495165 GCA_036362905.1 Mordacia mordax
TCACCGTCTCTCTCCCAGTCTCTCACCCAGTCTCTCTCCCCATCTCTCTCCCAGTCTCTCACCCAGTCTCTCTCCCAACCTCTCTCCCCGTCTCTTTCCCCGTCTCTCTCCTCGTGTCTGCGTGGGATGTCGCAGGGTACTCCGGTTTCCCCACACAGTCCAAAGGCACGCTGCCTAGATTCGTTGTCCTGACTAAATATCGCACGGTGCTCTCAGATATGGTAACTTGCTTAGCCCTCCTTAATGCACAACTTTGAAAAAGAGATGCATATTTTGAACGTTTTCATTCAGCTTGAATAAATAATGACTGCCCGGTCATGATTACGTTGAGAGTTACGGTCAGAGATAAGAGAAATTTGGAGAATTATTTCCTAAAACACTCCACTTACAACTCAGCACGTGCTTTGACTCAGCTATTCTCAATCCACTGTTGGATGGCAACCCTCTCTTCCCCAAGCTGCCGCGGCAGCAGCCACACATTGGTGTGGGTTTGTCACGGCTCGAAGAGTCAAAGATTCGCTCTTTCGAGATAGCCTGAAGATAATAATAATAATAGGACTTCTAGAACGCTTTTCACCCGAGGGTCACCAAGCGCTGCACAGAGATGCGGAGAGAACCGGGCCTCCCAACGCAGGAGTAGAGGAAGAGGAACGCTTGAAACGGCTATTCCGAGTGAGCAGCTCTTAAGAGCCATGGTCAATCCACTGCTGAATGAAGGTCCTCCCTTACCCAAAGCCTGGGAGGAGACTGGGGAACACCCGAGGTAACAAGAGGGGAGAAACTCACGATTAGATATTGCGGGAATTTTTTTTCCAAAACTCCGTACAGATGGATTCAAGAATGCATTGCAAACTCGTAGCTGAAAAGTTGGATCTCTGCGTGACCCACCAACCCTCGCTTCTAGAAATCCGGATCTTAGGCGGATGTAGCCACCACAGGGCTATAGGACGATAGGATTCTATATGTAATACAGCGCGTGTTTGTACTCATAAAGATTGTTCTTTCAGGAGAGCTGTGTCGAGCGCTCCTCCTCTCTCCGCTGCGACGTTTCGCCTCCCATGTTGGAGGCATCATCAGGCGTGCTGAGGCTCAGTGCCAGCACGGTTCGGAGCGAGAGGGAGAACAGCTAAGATAGAGGACGACTCAGAGACAGAGAGGGTGACTCAGAGAGAGAGAGGGTGACACAGAGAGAGAGGGTGACTCAGAGAGAGAGGGTGACTCAGAGAGAGGGTGACTCAGAGATGGTGACTCAGAGAGAGAGGGTGACTCAGAGAGAGGGGGGACGACTGCGCCCAGACGTGCAGGGAGTCAGCAGCAGCAGCAGCCAACCTCCCTTCTCAATCCTCCAAGCTCCGCGGGCCTCTATGCGTCAAGGTGAGTCGTTTACACAGGGGCAGGGCGTAGTGGAAACCCCACGCGGTATGCGAGGGAGCAACACTCTATCCCCGTAGCAGTGGAACAGGTAGCTAAACGATGCTTCCCTAAGATAAAAGAAAATGTTATTGTTGCTGATTTGCCGTTCATATGTCGTTGTTGTTGCGGACATGCCGTTCTCTCCACAGCTCTGTGCCGCGCTTTGTGACCCTCGGGTGAAAAGCGCCCTAGAAGTGCAATTATAATTATTAGGGCTTCACGAGAGAGCTCCGCGTGTGTTGGTTTCATCAGCAAGATTTACAACTCAAAAAACCTCCACAACAACTCACTTCGTAGCCGGGCCGCACGGTGGCTCAGTGTGTAGTGCTGTCGCCTCACAGCAAGAAGTCCCGGGTTCGAATCTCGGCTCGGGCGCATTTCTGTGTGGAGTTTGCGAGTTCTCTCCCCGTGTCTGCGTGGGTTTTCGCCGGGCACTCCGGTTTTCTCCCACAGTCCAAAAAACATGCTGCTGCATATGTTAATTGGCTTGCAGACTAAATTGGGGCGTAGTGCCCGGTGATGGACTGGCGTCCCTTCGTGGGTATATATTCCTGCCTTGCGCCCTGTGTCTGCCGGGATAGGCTCCGGCTTCACCGTGACCCTGTATAGGACTAAGCGGTTTCAGACAATGAGATGAGATGAGACAATGAGATGATACTTTCAAGCCGTGTCTCCTTATCCGCGCGGATCACAATCCTTTGAAACACAATTCCCAGTCGCCTCCTAAACCCGCTCAGCCTCGCACCGAGATACCTCCCCCCTCTCGCGGGTGCTGCTCGCAAACCGCACTTGACGCTCCAGCCCGTCGAGGCTACACGGGGGATCTTTGTCTTTGCGGATATGACGCTGATTGGTGTCCGTGGGGTTCGAGTCGACGCTCACTCAGGCCTCTCGACTCGAAGCCCTCTCTGTTCTTCGGGAGGCAGGGAGTCTGTGCAGCGGCAACATCGCGCCTCCGCCTCGCACAGACAAAGTCCTGCCCGAGGCGCTTCGAGTCCCGTCTTTCCGTGGGGCGTTTGTGAGTTTCTCTTTTACTGTAGAGGGGGGGACAAAGCCACGTGCGGTGACGTGGGTTATAACTTTCTAGAAGGGGTCGCAGGGATATATAGGCGGGGGGTTGGAGGGGCGAGGAGAGACTCCTGGGGGAACGAGGAGGAGGAGGAGGGAGCGTCACGATGTAGCAGCTCGTTGTGAGCCGCTACTCCGGCCCCGTGCACTGCTGGTTTCAATCAAGAAGTCTCTGCTCATCCGTGCTCGCTGGCTGATCTATGGCGGAGTGGGCGCTGATCCTCGCCGTGGTGTTGCCGCTTTAAGCCGTCACAAGCCCGCAGTCGAAGTCGTTGCGTCACACTTTGATTTCCTCCCAGAACTAACAAAAAAACACTCATTAAATCTCATCTCATCTCATTGTCAGAAACCGCTTAGTCCTGTACAGCGTCGCGGTGGGCCGGAGCCTATCCCGGCAGACACGGCGCAAGGCAGGGCTAGAACCATTAAGGGACGTGAGTCTACGGAGGGAATGATGAGGACGGCGAGACAACCTGCGCTGCTCTAGCCGTAAGCCCACAACCTGCCAAGCCAAGCTAGTTATGGAGTCTCAGCTGAACGTGTGGGATTAGAGAGAAAGCCACTCCCGGAGCGGTTTAAGAGTATTGGGGAAATCGTTGTTAGCGAGCACCTATTAAGGCTGGCACGGCGCACGAGGGCAGAACAACAGGGCCGCAGTCTGTCTCACAAAGGTTGATATTTACCGCACATCGTGATCAAGTACTCGTTTAAGGCTGAATCGACCTAGGGGTGGTACAGAACCGGTTCAGGGCCCGCTTAGGCCTATGGAAGCCAAAGCATATCCCGGCACACACGGGGCGCAAGGCAGGGCAATACGTAAGATGGGACGCCAATCAATCGCAGGGCACTGGTGTTAACGTAGACTTGTTTAAGCTTTATTCACCCTTTATTGGACACTCCTCTGAATCGTTCAGCAACATTCCTAAAAAAATACATCGGGAAGAAATGCTGGTCAAAGGAGTCATTGTGTCAGCATAAATTGTCATGAATAAGAGACGTCAGCAGAACGTGTGACGCACTTGGAACAAGATCTCCCGTAGGACGGGCACTCTGCTCCTCCAAAATGAAACTGGCACTGCTGACGGGAACACACATGTGGAACTGAGAAACGCATTAATGCGCCGCAAGACTTTGGCAGCTCCTATTTTTGAAATAACAGGTTTCCCCAAAATGGCCCTCTCACGTTCCAGCCACAAATAGCGACGCTAATGGGATGCGTTTTATCGATGCAGGGATGGCCGTGGCCCCATCTGTGTTGTGAAACGCTCACGAGAGCCGCTCTTTAGGACGCCTCGCATCCTACGTTGGAGGCATCAGCAGGTGCAGTCTATCGCTGTACATCAGGGGAAGTTTAGGCCAATCAACTAAGGCAGCGTTTGCATGTCGGCCAGTCAGTTGGGTTTTGTTTTTAAAAGCTGGTAGGAACCGTTGAGCGACGCAGATGTTTTTAGCAGTTGTCCACCGGGGAAGGGTAAGCAAGTAACAACATCTCAGGGTGATGGGGGAACCTTTGGTCAGCAGGACAATTAATTTAGACAGCATGTCTCTGGGCTTTGGTAGGAAACCGGAGTACCCGGCGCGACAACCCACGCGGACACGGGGGGAGAGAGAACTCGCAAACTCCACACAGGAAAGGCAGTACCCGAGCCGGGAATCGAACCCCGGCGCATTTGCTCTGAGGTGTGTGAAGCCCGACCATGGCCCCCACGTGGGGGGCGAGACGTTGCGAAGGCGTGGACGGAATCTCAAGAGCGGCACCACGAGATCCACCTCCACGTACGGGTGGATCCCAAGCGCAGCGCTACTGCGAGCGAGCGGGCGGGGGGCAGCCTCGTGACCGCACGCTGACCTCCAGGTCAGCCTCGTGACCCCACGGCTGACCTCCAGGTCAGCCTCGTGACCGCACGCTGACCTCCAGGTCAGCCTCGTGACCCCACGGCTGACCTCCAGGTCAGCCTCGGGACCACACTGTGACCTCCAGGCGCGGGTCAGATTCTAGAGGGATGGGGGAGGGGAGGCCAACAATAACTCCCTATATGGGGCGCTCTAGACTCCCTAGACTAGACGGGACGCTTTAGACTAGACGGGACGCTCTGCTTAGACGGGACGCTCTGATTAGACGAGACACTCTAGACTGGACAGGATGCTCTAGACTAGACAGGACACTCTAGATTAGACGGGACGTTCTGAATAGATGGGATGCTCCAGACTAGACGGGATGCTCTAGACTAGACGGGACGCTCTAATTAGACGGGACGCTCTAGACTAGACGGGACGCTCTAGACTAGATGGGACGCTCTAGACTAGACGGGACGCTCTAGACTAGAAGGGACGCTCTGACCAGACGGGACGCTCTGATTAAACGGGACGCCCTAGACTAGACGGCACGCTCTAGACTAGCCGGGATGCTCTTGACTAGATGGGACGTTCTAGACTGGACGGGACAATCAAGACTAGACGAGACGCTTTCGACTAGATGGGGCGCTCTGATTAGACCGGACGCTTTGATTAGATGGTATGCTCTAGACTAGACGGGACGCTCTGACTAGACGAGACACTGTCGTCTAGACGGGACGCTCTAGACTAGACGGGACCCTCTAGACTGCACGGGACGCTTTTGACTACACGGGACAATCTAGACTAGACGGGACGCTCTAGACTAGACGGGACGCTCTGACTAGACGAGACACTGTCGTCTATACGGCACGCTCTAGACTAGACGGGACGCTCTAGACTGCACGGGACGCTTTTGACTACACGGGACAATCTAGACTAGACGGGACGCTATAGACTAGACCGGGCGCTCTAGATTAGACGGGGCGCTCTAGACTAGACGGGGCGCTCTAGACTAGATGGGACGCTCTAGATTAGACGGGGTGCTCTAGATTAGACGGGCCATTCTGACTAGACGAGACGTTTTAGATTAGACGGGAGGCTCTCGATTAGACGGGAGGCTCTGACTAGACGAGACACTGTCGACTAGACGGGACACTTGAGATTAGACGGGACGCTAAGACTAGACGGGATGCTCTAGACTAGACCGGACGCTCTGACTAGACGGGGCGCTCTAAACTAGACCGGACGCTCTAGACTATACGGGACACTCTAGATTAGACGGGACGCTCGAGACTTGACTGGATACTTGAGATTAGATGAGACGCTAAGACTAGACGGGACGCTCTAGACTAGACGGGGCGCTCTAGACTAGACGGGACGCTCTAGACTAGACGGGACGCTTTGATTAGACAGGACGCTCTCGACTAGACGGGCATATCTAGACTAGACGGGACGTTCTAGACTAGACGGGACGCTCTAGACTAGACGGACGCTTTGATTAGACGGGACGCTCTACATTAGACGGGACACTCTACATTAGACGGGACACTCTAGCCTAGACGAGATGCTCTAGACTAGACGAGATGCTCTAGACTATACGAGATGCTCTAGACTAGACGAGATGCTCTAGACTAGACGAGATGCTCTAGACCAGATGCGACTGTGGTCGCGGTGCTCTCTATAGACTCTCTCGACGTCACCTTGCTCTCGTGCAGACCCCTTTCGCCGGCAGTGGTCGCGAACCAGCACTTGCAGGGCCTGCGCCTCTAGCTCCACCTTCGCGGCGGGCTGAGCCACGGCGCATGGGCGCGACTCCCGTGATTGGATTAATTAGGCAATCGCAGATGTCGGTACCCTTTTAGGAGCAGCAATTATCGCGACGCCACCTCTGGACACGCGAATTAGACGAGAGCGCGAATGACTCCGCCGCCAGTCCGGCAGCGCGGTTCCTTCCAGGATTCCTGGGCGCCGATTCTGGCGAATCGGTTCGGAGATCACGCGCGTTGACCGCTGCGCAGTGAGCAGCGCTGTCGTCTCCTCACAGCAAGAAGGTCCCGGGTTCGGTTCCCGGCTCGGGTGCCTTTCTGTGTGGGGTTTGCGAGTTCTCTTTCTCTCTCTCACCGTCACCGCGGGGTTTTTGCTGGGTACTCCGGTTTCCTCCCAAAGCCCAAAGATACCCTGCTGCCTATGTTAATTGGCCTGTGATGTACTGGCGTCACATCCTGGCTATTTCACCGCCTTGCGCCCTCTATCGGCCGGGACAGGCTTCGGCCCCCTGCGACCCTGTACAGGATTAAGCTGGTACTGATAACGAACGAGGGCGGCGCGGTGGCCCAGTGGGTAGCGCTGTGGCCTCACAGCAAAAGGACCCGGGTTCGACTCTCGGCTCGGGTGCCTTTCTGTGTGGAGTTTGCGAGTTCTCTCACCGTGTCCGCGTGGGTTTTCACCGGGCACTCCGGTTTCCTCCCACAGTCCAAAAAACATGCCGCTGCATAGGTTAATTGGCTTGCAGACTAAATTGCCCGCAGTGTCCGGTGATGGACTGGCGTCCCATCGTGGGTATGCCCCTGCCTTGCGCCCTGTGTCTACCAGGAGAGGCTTCGGCTCACGGCGACCGTGTACAGGACTAAGGGGTTTCTGACAATGCGATGAGATGAGAGATAACGGGCGAATGATGCACATTGGCCGCGGTCGGGAATCTAACTCAGGCGTTCTTGGCAAACTGCATCATTTCACAGTGGTCGAGCATTTGCAGTCAATTAAGAAGGGATCATTGCGATTGATCGTGGGTATGAACGAGCGGTCTCAGAACGCCTGATGTGTGTGAAATGTTTGTATCGAGAGAGCGCCCAGAGACACGGCTATCCCCAAAGAGCTGGTTTCCAAAGGGCTCATCATGACACATGACGATGAACTCTGACAGGTAGGTGAGACGACTCTCGACCTCGATCACGAATTCTATGCAATAGAGTCAGTGTGCCAATGTGTGCCGTGTATCGATATATAATCTATACACACAGTCTTGTGTATGTCATATATTTAATCTATACACACAGTCTTGTGTATGTAATATAGACACAAGACCGTGTGTGGATCGTGACACACTCAGACAAGACAATACATCGCAGGGCACACTTTTTTGGGAGAATTTACTCAGCAAGCCAACTAACCTAGGCAGCAGATGTCTTTGGACGGTGGGAGGAAACCGAAGTACCAGCGAGAAAACCCACGCAGGCACGGGGAGAACGCTCGACTTCATAATGATTTGTAAAATACCATCAACATCATCCTGGACAGATTTGAAACGTAATCACATGTAGTCCTTCCTTCATCCCATTTCCAAAACAACTGTACATTAGGTAACGTTTCACATTTTACCCGCTCTAGAATTAATTCACAGAGACAACACACACACAAACATCCTAGACAAAACTTATGATTACTACGAATGTCCTCCACAGAGATCAGTAGATCCCTAGATATAGATCCATATATTGTCTGGTGTTGTTGTTGTCGAGCCGTTCTCTCCACAGCTCAAATGTGTAACAAAAAATATACCAAAAAACGTTATTGTTGTTGATTTGCTGTTCTTATGTCGTTGTTGTTGCTGACATGCCGTTCTCTCCGCAGCGCTGTGCAGCGCTTTGTGACCCTCGGGTAAAAAGCTCTCGAGCAGTGCAACTGTTATTAATATTAATATATTCGTAGATTCACGCGAACACACGATGATTCAGCTGTGCGTCGGCGCGCGACACTACTGCGGTTTAATCCCGTCTGGTTCTCATCAGCAGGATCGGGAGTCTTAGACACGTGCTGTTGGGCTCAGAGAGGACCCATCTGCCGCGTAGACTATTTTAAAACGTCGTGAAGGGGAGACGAGGAACGCTCGACACGGCTATCCCGAAAGAGCAGATGTTTAAGGGCGGTTCTCGAGCCGCGCTTTACCTGCATCAATACCAACTATGTTATTAGCCGACCTCACTGATTGGTCGTGGTAGCCTGGAGGAGGGATGCTCTTTCGGGACAGCCGTGTCGAGCGTCCCTCCTCCAGGCTATAAAGAATTAGCAGCTCTTCCGAGACACATGTCAGGCATCGATCCGTAACAGCCCTGCCTCAAATCGCTGGCTTCGTCAACATGAGCACGTGGGAATTGGCAAATCATCTCATCGCGCGATTCTAAACGTGGAGAGCGGTGGGTGGGGGGCAAACCCGGGAGGAACCCGGAGAAAACCCACGCGATCGCGGGGGAGATATAACGCGCCGGCGGCGCGGTGGCGCAGTGGTTAGCGCTGACGCCTCACAGCAAGAAGGTCCCGGGTTCGAGTCTCTCGGCTCCGGTGCCTTTCTGTGTGGAGTTTGCATGCTCTCCCCGTGTCCGCGTGGGTTTTCGCCGGGTACTCCGGTTTCCTCCCACAGTCCAAAAGCATGCTCCTGGATAGGTTGATTGGCTCGCAGACTAAAATTGTCCCGCAATGCCTGGCGATGGACCGGCGTCCCGTCGTCGGGTGTATTCCTGCCTTACGCCCTATGTTTCCGGGATAGGCTCCGGCTTCACCGTGACCCTATATAGGATTAAGCGGTTTCAGATAATGAGATGAGATATAACGCGCGACCTTCACAAACGCAACACGTGCCGCCAGGGGTCAGGATCGAACCCAGCGCTCCTCCGTACCAGGCGAAGGGAGACAGCATTGCGCCGCCGCGGCCAGCTAATGCTCGCGTAAACACAAACTCGCGGCTGTCCTTCAGTATTATGGGCAATAGCACAAGGCTTATCAGCGCACAGCCCCCTCTAAACCCATGCTATCGCAGCAGCAGTTGTTTAATTAAATTGGCCGATTAATTTTAATGCATTGGCTTTATTTTTAATCTTGATTCGCCCATGGATTCACGTTTCCTTTACCAGTGCGCTTGTTTCTGAAACGTCATTGCGGGTAAAGTACAGCGTCACCAACAGCGTCATCGTCATCATCGGCTCTGCCGTGTTACAGAGAGAAGCCTGGGTTCGACTCCCGACACGGGTGCCTTCTGTCTGCTGTGGAGTTTCCGCGTTCTCCCCGTGTCCGCGTGGGTTTTCTCCGGACACTCCGGTTTCTTCTCGCACTCTGCTGCCTAGGTTAATGGACCTATCTCATATCTCATAGTCCTGTACAGGGTCGCGGTGAGCCAGAGCCTATCCCGCAGACACAGGGCGCAAGGCAGGGATATACCCACGATAGGACGCCACCAGACACTGCGAGCAATTTAGTCTGCAAGCCAATTAACTAATGCAGCAGCATGTTTTTTGGACTGTGGGAGGAAACCGGAGTACCCGACGAAAACCCACGCGGACACGGGGAGAACATGCAAACTCCACACAGAAAGGCACCCGAGCCGAGATTCGAACCCGGGACTTCTTGCTGTGAGGCGACAGCGCTACCCACTGGGCCACCGCGCCGCCCCTGTTAATGAACCCGCTGAATATATGTCCTATCCTCTGTGTTGCCCCGCCTAGCGCCCTGTGCGTGCCGGGATAGGCTCCAGCTCACCGTGACCCCGTGGACGATTAAGGGAATTAAAACGATAGGGATATAAAGGTTGAGTTGGATGTTTACAGAGCGTGGTCTGAAACCACACAACAGGCCGAATAGCAATGTGACGCATGGTTACAATTGTATTGATGAGGTTGCAGTGATGAGGTATTGATGAGGTTGCATTGATGACGTTCTCGCGGCTCGTTGAGCGATGGGAATCGCTTCGACTATCCCGAAAGAGCGAAGGCAGTGAAACCAACATAACGATCCACTCTCGCTCATTCACGCACCAGGCTGAGCCCGAAATCGGCTCCATCTCCCACGCGGACGGCCCCCGCGATGCATCTGGCTCATCACATATATTATTTACGAATGCCTTCACTCGCGCCGCCTCGTGTTCTAATATTAATAATCTAAGCGTGCAAGGTTTGATCATGGCCAGGGCCCCTTGGCATCGTCTAGGGATTGCAGAGAAGCTTCTCCGTGTCGCGACTCCACAGACTAATTGCATTAAAGGCTTCGCT
>JAZEWT010000013.1:9537670-9547915 GCA_036362905.1 Mordacia mordax
TTCACAAAACACGCGCTACGTGGGAGGGGACACGCGTGGGGTGCAAGAGCGAGGCGCGTGGGGTGCAAGCGCGAGACGCATGCAGCAGCGCTGCTGGCGCCCCGGGGGCTGTCGGGGTTAAAAATAGATCCAGACGTCGCAACCAAGAAAACAGCTCCATTTGCGACGACACAACATCACGGGCCGACCCAAGCCCTCGAGCGCGAGCAGCATTCCTTGAAATAACTTCCAATGCAGGCTCGGCAAGGGGGGGGGGGCGAGTAAGGATTAGGATATATACAGGAATAATAATAATGACAAACTACTCTCCGCGGAATTTTACAAGTTATGACTGCAAAACAATGTCTGGCTCGCCTGCCTAGACGCTTGTTTATAGACGTGCAGCGCGGTCTGATGGGCAGTGAAAACGTTACATAAAAAAAACCGCACGTGTATACTGTGTACTATTGACGACAAGAAACTAAGATTAATGTAGTCGTCAATTTTAAACACGTAATCAAGCCAGTAATTTGTCTGAACATCATTAAGACACAGTCATGACCGATTAGTGTAGAGCACTCCAGCACTTTGCAGGCAGCACAAATTACTGCACTGAAGTCTGGTTTGACTTGGTATGACACTGAAGATATGGAAACCGCCTGCACTGGATCCTGTTAGTTTCTTTAATCAAGTTGAGGAATATATATTTTTACAATCTTAATGAAGCTGATCAGGATGTAGTCAGGAAACGATACGATTTAGAAGCGTTACAAAAGACTGATATTTACGTCTACATTATTCTAAAAGTGTATGTAAGTAGAACTCTATAACAATAATTGCATTTCTAGAGCGCATTTCACCCGAGGGTCACAAAACGCTGCACAGAGCTGCGGAGAGAACGGCATGTCAACAACAAGATAAGAACATCAAATCAGCAACAATAACGCTTTTTTTTAACAAATCCGAGCTGTGGAGAGAACGGCACGCCAACAACATCAGGACAGTTCAACTGAAAGTCAAATAGTAGCAATAAATTATAGAAGGATATAAAAATAAAGGATAATAAAAAATATATAATTCTTCCAACAAGTAAGGAATAAATGTTCCCGATCAGGCGCAGGATGGAAGAGAGCCATCATTCCGGCACGACAACATTCAACCGCATCAACAGGCCTAGCTAGTGGACTTGAAAGCCTTAGCGAATAAATGAGTATTGTACCTCAATGTATAAATACTATACATTGGTGCATGAAATCAAAGCACGATGAGCTGAAATTATTGATTTAGTTCTATCTGTGTATACCAAACAAAGATTTGTTGAAACGTGTGTAGACCCAGAACTTTCAGCAGCAACTCATTACACACTTGATCCGAGTTATTATGATGTATTTATGGATTAACGCGGAGCATAAACACGTTACCGCCCCAACTGACGATCGATATTTAATCTCCCAAGCCAACACAAGGAGCTCAACCCCTAGCGCAGCTAGCCTGAGGGACCAGGTACCTGAAAATCAAAGCTACAATTTGAAGGGACTGGCATTAGCGAGCGGTTTTACACAAATGTGACCGCTCCTGCGTCAATTAAATAAGAGCTACAACGATGATGTCCAGAATGGGAATCAGCAACAGCGTGTGTGTTATTGTGACTTTTCTCAACCTCGACAAAGGGAGATTTTAGTGCAGGCGGCTGATGGAAGTTTGCGCCTCTCCTTTCACATCCATTATGCAGACGAGGGAAGGCGGAATATTTAGTGGTTAAAACTGGCAGCACACCTACGCAATTCGACAATGCCCTCCCTACCACTACCGTAGCGGCGATAGCGAAAATACAGTTTAAGCGATAACCGCTGCACAAATCAGTTCTTTAGAAAATGTAGATGAAAGGCGTAACAGCCACTGGAAATTAATGCATTCACATGCATACAACACACAATTGCCACCGACATTACCATGTAATGCTGACAGTTTTTTGTTAATAATAGATTTTCTGTGGATTTCCAAATGACTTCCACTGCCCTAAGTGATAAATGTGGTGAATTCCATCCACATAAGAGGTTTGATAGGCACTGACACTGAGTGTGTAGCCAACAGTGAATGGATATTATACCTTGGCCTTACGGTTGTGATGTTAGGGACTTTCTTAGAAATTGCCACACCTGCACAAGGTAATATGCATTTACAACACACACATTCCTTTTACACTCAGACATAAGAGCCTGAATAACAGACACTCAGTCGCTGTATATAAAATCAGGCAACAAACGCCTATGACCGTATCAGCTGAAATAAATGTATGTGCAGCGTTTTGTGACCCTCGGGTGAAAAGCATTTTATAAATGCAAACTATTATTGTTATTACAATCTCGAAAGCTCAGTAGGGTTGAAGCTAGAGAGTGCTTGGATGGGTGACCACCATGTACAATCTGGTTTTTAGGACTTGTAGGGTGGGGGGTTATGTAGTTGGCAGTGGATGGTAGTACAGCAAAAATCCACGGTTTCCAGATTCAAACGTCTATGCTTCTAACTTGACCAAGCCACACTGATCAGTTTGGTCAAGATTGGTCAATCAACTTCCACAACTCACACGCACGAGTGGGGGAAGTTCTCATCCAGCAGCAGCTTAACAAAATATTGTAAGGTCAACGCGGTGAGCATTCATAATGTTTAATGTGCGGCTGTGTTTGTTAAACAGCCTGTCACCATAACTCCAACCTTCCAAAACTGCACACCATCATCCTGTAATACCGCAGGCAATACACGCCTGTATCGCATTATCTTATACGGGTAAAAATGATCGTGTCGGTGTTGTTTGTGCTGCCAGTTTTGTAGATGGATAGGTTTTATTTTACGTTTCCAAACATCGAAGGTCTGCAATTCTATTCCTGGCAACTCTGGGGCACGGATACAGTGTATCTTTAAACTCGTTTTAAGCTTTTTAGTGTGTATGGGCTGTGCAACTTCCCAGACTCTACCATACTCTGTAGTTTGTAAAGTCGTTTCATTAGTAACTTCACATTTGTTCCATCAGTAAATAGTGCCTTGTTAACGCGAATTTTTCTGAATGTACCGCTTCATTAACCTCCGCAAAGGCCGTGTCTCCATCATACCCACTCCTTTACGGACTCCAGCGAACTAATGCCTTTGTATTAAAAGTTAATGTCTCTCCTGGCTATTAGTCTATTTCAAACAAGCTGCAAAACATTTGCATCACGCGCAAATAAATTGATTGTTACAAATGTAAATCCGATTTATTTACCATGAGCATAAGCCTAGGTTAATTGGCTTGCTGCTCAGTAAACTGCCTCAAAAAGTGTGCCTTGTAATGCACTGGCGTCACATCCTGGGCATTCCTCTGCCTTGCTCCCTCTGTCGGCCAGGATACGTTCCGCCCCCCCCCCCCCGATCCTATACAGGTATGGAAAATGAATGAATAATAATTTTACTCGAGGAATCTATTGACTATTACATCACTGTTGACATTGAGTTTCTCTGTGGATAAATATTCATTTTCCACAACAAAGTTAGGGGCTTAATGGAACACAGCAGTGTGAAAGTGTCAATGATCAAAGTCATTAAGGCGTAAATGCTGAACACGTTTTTGGGCTTCACAACTAATTACTTTAGCCAGCAGTAAGTGCCTAATTAACTCTGTTAGACGCCAGCATATAATGAGATCTGTTGAGTGTTGTATGCACAATTCTCCCCAATGCGAATGTTTACTGAAATTTGCCCAAGCGTGCCCCTAAGGTTCATGAATTTATAATCCCTGGGTTAACCCTACACGTTATGCCTTAGTATAGTTATATATTTTGCAAGCTGGCTATATGCTTAGGTGTCAATGTTTAACTCTACCTTAAGCACATTTGAAACAGCTTGTAACCCCTAACAAAAAGTATTATGTATTTAAATTATCAAAAAGAAACTATCCAGTGATAGGGTATTAATTGAGTTTTTAAAAAGATTTTTTATAATATATAACAATTAATTTTATGAAAGCAGGCGGCACGGTGGCCCAGTGGGTAGTGCTGTCCCCTCACAACAAGAAGGTCCCAGGTTCGAATCTCGGCTCGGGTGCCATTCTGTGTGGAGTTTGCATTGCTCTCCCCGGTCCGCGGTTTTCGCCAGGCAATCCAGTTTCCTCCCACAGTCCAAAAACATGATGCTGCCTAGCTTAATTGGCTTGCAGACTAAATTGCCCGCAGTGCCCGGTGATAAGACTGGCGTCCAATTTGTGGGTAGATCCCTGCCTTGCACCCTGTGTTTGCCGGGATAGGCTCCGGCTCACCGTGACCCTGTACAGGACTAAGCGGTTTCTAACAAAGAGATGAGATGTTATAAAAGCTTGGACCGGTCACAGGCACCACCCATCACAATAAACCCTGTAGTCCAAACCACAAAGGTCTTGTTGCCAACAAGAACCTACATCCTTGACCTAAAACCTTTACGCTGATGTAATAAAGCAAAGTGAGTGTTTTCATTTCACATCAATAGAGTGCACAGCTCTATTGAGCAGCTTAAAGCCATTGGTCGAAACTCCACATTTCTGTGAAACCTCTCCATCCAGAGCACAACTCAAGCAGAGTTCCACAAAGTCGAGTTCAGTATTTTGACCCTTGAAAGAGGAGGGGTGAAGTGGACCCTCTCTGTGCCAGACAACCACTCGGGAGGGTTAAATAAAGAGGTGCAAGAACAAGCGGTCACTCAGCTAATCCCACTGATGCAAACCATTCCTCACCACTGCTCATTTCCTTCTGCTTGATCGGCCTGACACTAGCGCCTAACCCCCAAGTGGGGCCTACCACCTCGGATACAGCCTGCAAGCGATGGTTATTATAGACAATGTGTGATATTTGGGTTAAGCCATGTAATGGTCTAGCCAAACGAAATCATTTGTCACATGTGGTCACAAGTTTTGGACTCAAGCCTTCGGGAAGCAGTCGATCTGGCCTGGTTTTGAAACATCACGTACAACTGTTCAATTTAGTTGTGGAATTTGTTCAACTTGCCAAGGAGCTGAAAAAAAAACTAATTGTCACGTTAAACGCTTGTACACGTGATAATGTCATTCGTTTGTCAGTCATTTGGTGGAGGATCTTATGACAAATTTGGCCAGACCATGACCTGGCCACATAAAAATAAAAAAAAATCATAACATTGGCTGAAAAAACGTACAAGGTTAATATATTTTACACACACCTACCATTTTGAACTCCTAACGCTAGCTCTGATCGCCCACCACCCCAGCCCCAAAATGTTGGCCCCCAAGTTCTAACCAGGCCACCTACCTTCGACTCGAGGTAGATCCCCGTGGAGGGCAGCTTCGCCATCTGCCAGATGCAAATGGCGAGCCCGACGGCGCACGCCACAAACAGCACGTCGTTGACCAGCACGCGCACCAGCACCAGCCGTTTGAGCACCAGGTAGGAGGGGCCGCCCGCGACAAGGATGGCGCACGACATGTTCACCGCCAGGAACAGCAGCGAGGCGATGAGCAGGACTCCCCGCAGCACCCGGCTGTTACACAGACACCACACAAAGGGGGCGCAAGCAGGTTGGTTTTTCTCACATGCATACATCCGGCACTGAGGGCACCGGGTTCGAATCCTTCACAAGTGCAAAATGCATCTGCAAAAAACCAAGGCTTTTCTGTCTTATCTCAGCATCATTTTCCCATTTGTCAATTACTATTTTGAAACATCTGAGCCAGTGGCAATATTCTGAAAAGGACATCAGGCAGAATCACGAAAGAATCCAGGTGAGAGCAGGCATGTCAGCAGGAAACGTTATCAACAAGAAGCCTCAGAAGAGCACGGTATCTACTTGGAACAAGATCACCCATAGGGTGGGGTACTCTGCTGAAAATAATCATCACAATTCAATTATTTTTAATCTGTAACTTGCAGTTTTCATTTGCTTTCAGAGAGACAGAGAGGGGATCATTCACAGGCACGAGAAATGACAGATGAGCGCAACGATAGCCAGAACCAGAATCCTCAATTGCCCAAGCGCTGTGGTCCTATATTAGAATGTTTGACCAACTTGGTGAATGAGCAATTAGACGTGCGGAAGAGCAAAATATGGTGCAACTGGGGTTACATTGTGCCCAGGTCGATGAAAATGTACTAAATAACAACCAACTGAAACCTCACTGAGCACTGTTAAGGTGAAACGTCACCATCAGCAACCAAGAATCCACTGCTGGATGAAGGCCTCCCCATATGATTGGCATCTTTCAAAATCCATGTTAGACCTGCACATGAGCTTATTTCATGACACCGGCATGTACAACATGATCTTTATGGTGGCAAAAATTATTCCCAGATTCAGCTTTTTCTCCGCAAATGGGACATTCAATTACCTTAAAGAATGTTGACTTAAAATTCCACTGCATTTCAAACTGATTTTATAGCCGTTTACCAATACCTGCTTAACCCAGTACAGGATCACAGGGGCCAGAACCTATCCAGGCCAACAGAGGGCACAAGACGGGGGAACACCCAGGATGTGATGCCAGTACATCGCATGGCACACTTTTTGGGGCAATTAACTCAGCAGACCAGTTAGCCTAGGCAACAGCATGTCTTTGGACGGTGGGAGGAAACCACAGTACCCAGTGAAAATCCAGGCGGACACGTTGAGAGAGAGCGAGAACTCACAAACGCCACATAAAAAAGTACCCGAGCCGGGAATCGAACCAAGGGACTTCTTGCTGTGAGGCGAGAGTGCCACACCCTACACCACCACACACATTTTTTTTGCATGGTGGTTACTAAGTAATATTAATTAATTCTTGATCACTTGGCTTATAAATTCATTTATTTACTTTACCAGGAAAGTCTAATTGCTCATTTATGACGTGCCATTGTGAGGGTTTTGGTTAATGCCTTTAAAAAAAAACATGTTTTGCTATGTGTGGGAGGAAACTGAAGTATCTGCAGAAAATTCACCAAGTGTACTCCAGGATAACATTTAAGGTTTGGTATGTAAAGTGTGTTCACAAATATATTTGCTCAACCTCCAAGCCATTAGGAGGCTTGGGAGTTTCACAAATCTACATAATCCACTGACTCACACTCCCACAAGCGCTTGGATTACAGGCAAATAGCACCTGTATGAAACACAAATACATAAAAACCTAATATAAATATGAAGTGAAAAAACAAAACAATACATTACTTTTTGCATTAATGAGCTCAAGACTAACAATGGATTTGCAGCCAGGAAGTTGAATGGACAACATCAGGACTGCTGCTCTCAGCACAGCTAAGAAAGCAAAGCACGGGGGACATGGTTAATGGCAGACTGCCTAAAACTTGCCCAAAACAAAAACCCATCACTATGACTTGCAAAAACGAGCCCATTTTGCGCTTAATTAAGACCACTCTGTGGTTTTGCCACAGGGTTTTAAAACCATAAATGCAGATTTCCAGGAATTTGGCAGTGATTTTATCGTGAATTTTAATGACACCCACATGCTTATGTGTTCGTGTGTATTGCAGACAATTGGACAGTTTGCCAGGTACCCATTCTTACTTGTTTTTATGTTGCTCTTCAGCATGCTTCGATTTTGCTCTTATAACCATCTGCAATGAAAACCAGACTTAAGGTTTGCAAATAAAGAAACTGGTAACATTAACACACCTCTGTGAGGTTATAATAATGAAACTGGGACACACACGCATACATATTGATTAGTGTTCGTTATAAAACGCTTTGATTCCTTATATGGCAAACATATGTTGCTCAATTTCACGTTCCGCATCACTACTCCAGAAAATTACCACTGTAATTATTGTACGTTTTGCGCTTTGTTTATTTAAAAAAAACTACAAACCTTCACAAGTTACACTTGGGACATTTTACGGGTTTTATTTGGGTTGGATTGAACATAATATTGATTACAATTCTCGAGCGCTTTTCACCCGAGGGTCACAGAGCGATGCAGAGCTGCGGAGACAACGGCATGTCAACGACGACATAAGAACGGCAAATCAGCAACAATAACTTTTTGGGGGTTTTTTTTATAAATCCGAGCTGTGGAGAGAACAGCATGTCAACAACAACATCAAGACAGTTCAACTGAAAGCCAAATAGTAGCAATAAATTATAGGACATAAGAGATATAAATAATAGTTCAACAAACAAGGAAGGGACAGATGTTCCCGAGCAGACGCAGGTAGCCAGAGGGCCATCATCCTGGCACGACATTGAGCCGCATCAACAGCCCTAGCCAGAGGGCTTGAAAGTCTAATGGAACAAGCGAGTCTTTGAGACGAGATTTGAAGATGACCAGGGACTCGGCTGATGGAATCTCCAATGGAAGGGCATTCCAGAGTCTGGGTGCAGTGCGTGAGAAGGCTCTGTCACCCATCGAATGGAGGTGCAATCTGGCCACATGCAGCGAGCATGTACTGGAGGATTGAAGTTGTCGTGTTGAGGAGGGTGCCTGAAGTAGGTCACGGATGTATGTTGGAGCAGCTCCAGTGAGAGCCTTGTAGGTGAGGATTATCTTGAATTCTATCCTGAATTTAACCGTTAACCAGTGGAAAGACATCAGTAATGGGGATATGTGCTCATGGATGGGTGTGCGAGTGAGGACTCTAGCAGCCACATTCTGTACACGTTGGAGACGATTGATCAGGTAAGCAGGGGTGCCAGAGAGCAGTCCATTACAGTAATCGTTTCGTGAGGGGGTTTCTCAGCATCAGAGGCAGTCTGGCTATGCTTCTGAGATGGAAAGAGGCTACCTTCGTCACATTGTTGATGTGTGTCTCGAAGCTGAGTGAGGAGTAAAGTCACACCTAGACTCCGGACTGCCTTAGCAATTTCAATTGCCATTTAGTTTTAGGAAATTTGAATTGAGCCAGGCCTTCAGAGTTGACAGTGAAGCCAACACGGAAAGATCAGACGCATTGATGGATGACTTTGCATGGATAATAATTTGGATGTCATCGCTATAGCAATGGTAGCTGAGATTCAGGCTGCGCAGGATACGGCCAAGTGGTTGTTTGTGGATGCTGAAGAGGAGTGGGGCCGAGAACACTGAGGAACTCCAGACAAAACAGGATGGATCTCTGAGTTTCGTCCTGTGAGGCTGACGAACTGCTTCCGGTCGGAGAGGTATGCGCTCAAGCAGTGCACGGTACAGCGAGAGACCCAGCACTGAGCACATTTAAAGACCTATATACTCTCCAGTCGTTCAAGTAAGATCACGTGGTCAACTTGGAAAACCTTGATCAGCAGCGACAAGTAGGTATGATAAATACTGTGGGTTCGCTCTCCCACACACCGGTGTGCTGGGATAGTGAAGGAATTGGCACGTTCTGTTCATGTGACAAATCTTATTAATTGGCCGTGTCGGGTGGTGGAGGGTTAAACGACACTATTTGTTACGTGACCTGAGCCATAAAAATGGATTTGAGGTCAGAGCAGTTTCAGTATTCTGGACGAATCTGAACCCAGATTGGAAGGGATCAATGGGGTAGGTCATTGCTGAGGACGTGTTTCAAGGACCTTAGAGAGGAAAGGTAGAAATGAGATGGGGCGATAATTATCAGGGATGTTGCAATCGAGGCCAGGCTTTTTTTTAAGCAAAGAGGTAACTGTGGCACATTTGAATATTGGGGGAACGATGCCAGAGCGAAGTGAGTTATTAAACATGTCTAAAGGTCTCCCCTTTCAAGTGATTGAATAACCAGGTCGGTGACTCATTGTTTTTTTTATTTCAGAGCAAATTGGTTAAGGTTTAACAGCGCCAGGAGACGAGGCAAAGCTAAGGGATTTCCATTTTTACTTTGTTAACAAGGACGTAAACAATGAAGAGGAATGTACTTTTTCATCACAATGCATTACGCATAGACACAAAGCACACACACAGAACAGGAGGTGCTTACAATAATTACGTGGTTGACTGATAAGATAAAAAAAACGCATTTCATCCACAGGGGTGGTGCGGTGGCACAGTGAGTCGCACTATCGCCTCATCGCAACAAGTTCCCAGGTTCAATTCCCGGCTCGGGTGTCTTTCTGTGTGGAGTTTGCATGTTCTCTCCCCGTGTCCGTGTGGGTTTTTGTCAGGTATTCCGGTTTCCTCCCATAGTTCAAAAAACATGCTGCTGCATAGGTTAATTGGCTTGCAGACTAAATTGCCCGTAGTGCCCGGTGATAGACTGGCGTCCGATCGTGGGTATAGCCCCTACGTGCGCCCTGTGTATTGCCGGGATAGGCTCCGCGCCCCCCCCCCCCGCGACTTTGTACAGGACT
>JAZEWT010000013.1:9588519-9599172 GCA_036362905.1 Mordacia mordax
AGGTTTACACATGAGGTTTACTCGCCCCGCTGATGTTGGCCGTGACTGCGAATCGTCACTCACTCGGCGCGCTAACTGCTGCGCCACCGCTCCCCACTCGAGAACGCGTGCAAATATTTGTTCTGAGTTTCATGAAAACGTCGTTTTTATTGTACATATTTTTGGTGATGTACATTTATATAACATCAGTCTAAAAACAAACAAAAAACTCTCCTGCACAAATAAATTAGTCACGGAACCTACTTGCTGTACTGCAGCTTGCCCGCTCTCAAACCACCCATCCACGGTCCAGCAACGACTGCACACATCTCTCTGCGTGTACGTGTGTGTGTGTACGTGTGTGTACGTGTGCGTGTGTGTACGTGTGTGTGCTGGCAAAACAACCCCCCTCCTCCTCGTGGTGCCAGTCGGTAACGCTGTGGTGGCTGCTCTCACAGCTTCCACAGCGGCCAAGTGGGCTCTGGACGGGTGTGAGGGGGCTGGCAACCCCCCCCACCTTAAATTAAATTAGCACTATACTACGTGAAAAAGAAAAACTCAAACTTGTGCCGAAGGCCCCGGTGACACAGCCGCTTATGACGTCTCCTGGCCAGACCCCATTTGGCAGAGCCAGGAGACTGAGTTCCTCCAGAAACAACACAGAAACGCTGTGTGTGGCCACGTGGAATGTTCGAACGCTCATTGTTGAGGAGAGGTTGCCACTCCTTTGTCGGGAGCTGCACTGGTACTGCCTGTACATCTACGGGATACAGGAGGTCCGGTGGACTGGTTCTGGCTCCAATCAGCAGGAAAGGTGGACAATCCTCCATTCGGGACAGGAAACTGCCAAGCAACAGGGAGTGGCTCTTTTTCTTAAAAGAAGAATGAAAAGGGCGTGGGAACGTGGTGGATAGGTGTGGGAACCTGTGAGTTCCAGGTTACTGTGGACTCGCCTACCTATAAATGGGAGGTGAGGGATGGCGGTGGTGGTGGCTGACTCTCCCACTGAAGATGAACATCAGTGGAGGGATGCAGGCAAGGCCGATGGGTCAGATGCCTTCTATGACCTCCTGTCGCAGGTATTGGCTAATGTGGACCTTCGGGATAGAGTAATTTTGCTGGGTGACTTTAATGTCCGAGTGGGTCATGATGCAGACACCTGGGCTGAAGTGATTGGAAGGCATGGGCCAGATCAGTTGAATAGCAACAGCAGGAGGCTGCTAGACTCCTGTGCAGCCCATGGGCTCGTAATAAGAGACACGCTGTTCTGTCATTGGCGCATCCATACAACATGTTGGGTGCGTGCCGGGTCCAAGCAAGACCATCTGCTGGACTACATATTGGCGGAGCAGCGAATGCGGGCCCATGTCCTTGATACCAGACCTACCGAGGAGCTGATCTGACCTCTGACCATCCGCTCGTCATCTCTAAGATCCACCTGCCACTCTTCCACGGCAGTGGTGGGTATCCACAAAGGATCGATTCAGTCTCACAGTGGCCTGGTCTCGGCGAGCTGATGAAAACTGTAAAAGAGAATTTCATCATCGTTTTCAGCTGGGAAGGATATCGTCCTCGACTCCTCCCAATGCTGAGGGGAAATGGGTGAGGTTTAGGGCCGTGGCTCATGCAGCTAGAATGGCTGTACTGGGTACACGGTGCAGACCTCCCCAGAAACGCTGGCTGACGGAGGAGGTGTTCAAGCTAGCCGAGAGAGAAAACGGCAGGCCCACTCCCACCGTTTGCAACATCCTACGCCCGAGAATGAGTAAGTTTATCACAGCTTTCGCTCGGAGGTTCGGAGAACTGTGCGGCATTGCAGGAATGAGTGGCGGTCGCGGACTGCTGAGGAGATGGAGTCTGCCTCGGTAGTCCATGATCAAAAATCATTCTTTCATTCCATCAAAACATTGATTTGCAATGGTGCACTGATTACACTTCTTAAAGGAGAAAATCGTGATCCGATCTTCGACCCCCAGGAACAAGTCCGCATATTTGCAGAGCATTTCGGTAAGGTTTTGGATAAGGGAAGCTTCCCCAGCTCAGGCAACACCGCAGTACAACGTGGGGGTGACCCTGCTGGGGCTGTGGTACCTCAGATAATGGAAGAAGTAGCCACACCCTGTGAGTTGCTGGCGGAGATGCCACCTATAGAGGAAGTGCGTAAGGCAATCCAGAGCCTGAGAACAGGAAAAGCACCGGGCAGAGATGATCTTCCAAGCAAAATGCTGAAGGAAGGTTGTGCTTGTTTTCAAACTGCCCAGTATGACATCATTAAAACAGTCTGGAGCACAGGACGGGACCCGTATCAATGGAAGGATGCCCTAGTGGTCCTCTTTAAGAAAGGGGATCGCACCGATTTTAATACATACATACTACACAGGCATCTCGCTCTCAGTGTGCTGGGAAAGGTTCTTGAAAGGATAATTCAACATCGCCTTGCCAGGCACGCGAAGGAGAGGCTTGCGGAACCTCAATGTGGTTTCAGGCCGGGGCAATCTTGTACGGATGCCATATTCTCTTACCAATTCTCATCTCATTATCTGAAACCGCTTAATCCTATATAGGGTCACGGTGAAGCCGGAGCCTATCCCGGAAACATAGGGCGTAAGGCAGGAATACACCCGACGACGGGACGCCGGTCCATCGCCGGGCATTGCGGGACAATTTTAGTCTGCGAGCCAATCAACCTATCCAGGAGCATGCTTTTGGACTGTGGGAGGAAACCGGAGTACCCGGTGAAAACCCACGCGGACACGGGGAGAGCATGCAAACTCCACACAGAAAGGCACCGGAGCCGAGAGACTCGAACCCGGGACCTTCTTGCTGTGAGGCGTCAGCGCTAACCACTGTGCCACCGCGCCGCCCCTCTTACCAATTGTTAGAGCAAAAATGTACGGAATTCCAACAGAACTTGCATCTCTACTTTATTGACCTGGTCAAGCCTACGATACCATCAGTAGGTTAAGACTGTGGATTGTTCTTCGTACTTTAGGGATCTTTGACACCCTGCTCTCTGTCATTAGGGACCTTCATGAGGGTGTCCTAGCCCAGGTAAAGCTACGTGGTCGGGAGTCAGAGCCATTACCTGTTCACCTTGGGGTGCGATAGGGTTGCCCTCTGGCTCCTACATTAATAACAATAATTACATTTCTAGAGCGCCCTTCAGCCGAGGGTCACAAAGCGCTGCACAGAGCTGCGGAGAGAATGGCATGTGAACAACAACATCAGGACAGTTCAACTGAAAGTCAAATAGTAGCAATACATTATAGGATATAAAATAAGCTATAAATAAAAAAAAGAATTCTGCAACAAACAAGGAAGAATAAATATTCCTGAGCAGACTGCAGGTCGGCTGAGAGCCATCATCCCGGCACGACAACATTGAGCCGCATCAACAGTCCTAGCCAGAGGACTCGAGAGCCTTATGGAACAAGTGAGTTTTGAGACGAGATTTGAAGATGCCCAAGGACTCAGCTGATGGAATCTCCAATGGAAGGGCGATCCAGAGTCTGGGAGCAGCTCGCGAGAAGGCTCTGTTGGTGTGATCTGGGCACATGCAGTAAGCTCATATTGGAGGATCGAAGTTGTCGTGTTGAGGAGGGTGCCTGAAGTAGGTCACGGATGTATGTTGTAGCAGCACCAGTGAGAGTCTTGTAGGTGAGAAGGAGGATCTTGAAATTAAACCCTGTATTTAACCGGTAACCAGTGGAGAGACATCAGTGCTGGGGATATGTATCGTGGATGGGTGTGCGAATGAGGACTCCAGCAGCCGCATTCTGCACACACTGGAGACGATTGATCAGGTTGGCTGGGGTGCCAGGGAGCAGTGCATTGCAGTAATCGATTCCTGAGGAGATGAAGATGTGTATTAGCTTCTCAGCATCAGCAGGTGACAGGCTAGTAAGCAGTCTGGCTATATTTCTGAGATGTAAATAGGCTACTTTCGTTAGCTTGTTGGTGTGTGTCTCGAAGCTGAGTGAGGTATCAGGAGTCACTCATAGGCTCTAGACTGCCTTAGCAACTTCAACGGTCTGGTCGTCAAGCATCAATTGGATAGGTTCAGCCTTGGACAATTGGTACGAGGTTCCGACAAGCAAAACATCTGTTTTGTCGCAATTTAGTTTTAGGAAATTTGAATTGAGCCAGGCCTTCACAGTTGACAATGAGGATGACATGCAAAGACCAGACATATTGATGGATTGCTTTGCGTGGATATAGATTTGGATGTCATCAGCATAGCAATGCCAATTGAGATTGACGCTGCGCAGGATATGGCCAAGTGGTTGAATGTAGATGCTGAAGAGGAGTGGGCGGAGAACTGAACCCTGAGGAACTGCAGACAAAACAGGATGGATCTCTGAGTTTTGTCCTCTGAGTCTGACGAATTGCTTCCGGTCGGAGAGGTAGGAACTCAGCCAATGCAAGGCACAGTCAGAAACCCCTATACCCTCCAGTCGCTCAACTAAGATCGGGTCAGCAACGGAATCAAGGGCAGTGCTCAGGTCCAGGACAAGAATTCTTGACAAGCCTTCATCAGCACCGATGAGTAGAGTACCACAGCAGTTTCGTTGCTCTGGCCTAATCTGAAGCGATATTGGAAGGGATCGAGGAGGTCATTATTCAGAACGTATTTCTGGAGTTGCGCGGCTACTGCGCATTCAAGGACAGTAGAGATGAATGGTAGATTTGAGATGGGGCGACAATAATCAGGGATATTGCAATCGAGGCTAGGTTTTTTAAGCAGAGTAGTAACCGTGGCACATTTTAATAGTGGAGGAACGGTACCAGAGTGAAGTGAGTTATTGAAGAGATAAGTGACAATGGTGGCAAGGGATTGGAAATTTGCCCGGATTAGTTTGGATGAAAGAGGTCCATGGAGCAGTTTGTGGGACGAGATCTGGTATCTATAGAAGATACATCGGATTCCGTTAATTTGGAAAATTAACGGAATCTGAGATCAAGGTAGATGGAGGAATATTTTTTGAGGTATTAGGTAATGGTTGAAGCTGGGTATAGATATTGTGGGCTTTTGTTTTTTCTGAGAAAAACTTCATCAACTAATCTACCTGATCTTTATTTGTGAGAGAGAGGTGAGGGGGAGTGACTGGTTGGACGAAAGAGCCGGTTAATGGCCGAGAAAAGAATCTTGGGCTTGTTGCAGGTTTCAACCAGAATGCCGAAAAATGGTTGGTACGGACGCAGTCAGGTGCCTTCCGGTAGCGGTTGAGCTGGTCCTTAAAGATTTCAGCATGAACGGTGAGACCAGATTTTCTCCAAGACCGGTCGGCGCTGCATGCATTCGCCTTGAGATCCCGGAGTTCAGCAGTATAACAGGACGATAGTTTTTCACCTGAGACGTAGCGTGATTTCTCATCTCATTGTCTGAAACCGCTTTGTCCTATACAGGGTCACGGTGAAGCCAGAGCCTATCCCGGCAGACACAGGGCGCAAGGCAAGGATATACCGACGATGGGACGCCAGTCCATCGCCGGGCACTGCGGGGCAATTTAGCCTGCGAGCCAATCAACCTATGCAGCAGCATGCTTTTGGACTGTGGGAGGAAACCGGAGTGCCCGGCGAAAACCCACGCGGACACGGGGAGAGCATGCAAACTCCACACAGAAAGGCACCCGAGCCGAGAGATTCGAACCCGGGACCTTCTTGCTGTGAGGCGACAGCGCTAACCACTGGGCCACCGCGCCACCCGTAGCGTGATTTTAATGAAGCCAAATCATCCCTTATGCTTGAAAGCACATTGTTGTAAGTTTCTGCTGTCGCATCAGAGGCAGAGTGAGCCGAGGCAGAGTTTTGAACTGTTGATTGATGCAGTGAATATGTCTGGAGGGAGGGCATAAAAGTTTCGAAGTTGGATTTGGCGCTTGGTGATGGAAATGGGAGGCAATTCTTGAAGATCTAATCACATAGCAGAGTGATCAGACAGACCTGGATCAGTGACGGACAGGTTGGCTAGCGATATGCCCCATGAGTAAACCAAGTCGAGAGTATGGCCGCATCTGTGAGTGGCAGATGTCATGTGTTGATTGAAGCCAAGTGAGCTAAGAGTGGCCATGATATGCCTTGCAAGAGAGCTCTTTCGAGAGTCAACATGGATGTTGGGATTGCCACGAATCAGGATCCTTAGGCTCCAGGTGGGCGGTAGAGCAGCACCAACTTCACAGGTTGAGCCGACCTCCAATACAGGGACATTTGCTCGAATGAATTGATGGCCGGCGACGGAATTGGTTGGATGTCGGCAAACACATGGTGCAGAACTGCAAGGCCACCACCAATGCCAAGGTAGCGAGGTTTCTGATGAAGGGCAAAGTCTCGCGGTAGCGCCTTATGAAATGTGAGATCATCATCTTGATGATGCCAGGTCTCTGTTAGGCAGAGTGGGTCCAGACTGTTATCCGAGATCAGCTCAGCGATGAGTGGGGCTTTTTCGGTGTTCAGAGCGCATACATTGAGCAGGGCAAATTGTTTTTCTGTTGCAGGCAATGTGCGTGCTGGAAGAGGGACGCTGACAAATGGCATTTTTTGCAAGCAACGTCGAGCTGTAACAGGTCTAACTTGCTGTTTCCTCGGTAGACAATATGTAGGGCTTAATATGGGGATGGGGGTAAGGAAATCATTTGTAGGCAAGTTAATAAGCTTTTTGTTGCCGGCGCCCCGATGGATGTAACGAGGGCATCGAAGTATCATCAGCTCATGGCAAATGGCCAGAGGGTTGCGGTTATATGGAAGTTATATAGGAATCTGGCTCTTTATAGCCATGCATGTGTAGGTGATCATAGTGAGCAGGGGCCGGAGCCCACATCCAGAGACACGGGGCGCAAGGAAAGGCCACACTGAGGATGTGACGCATCACTACACTATAGACTGTATGTATAGACTGTATGTGCTCCAGACTGTGTGTATAGACTGTAAAGACTATCGACTGAATATATACACTAATGACAGCATATACAAACTGTATGGACTAGACTGTATGTATAGACTATAGATTGCGTTATATACTGTATCGACTATAGACTGAATGTATAGAATAGTAGACTATAGCCTATATATTTAAACTGTAAAGGGAATAGACTGTATAGATGAACGATAGACTCTATGTATAGACTATTTTGTTTTATATACTGTATAGACCATAGACTGTATGTATAGATTGTATATAAACTATAGACTGTATGCATATAATAGACTGTAGTTATGTCATGTTCTGCACAGATAAGACAACAGAGCAGCGAAGACGAATTCGTCTCTCAGCGAGAGAGAAGGCGGGCGCTCCAGCACCCAGGCTCTCACAGTGATGAGATGAACAATGGGTGAGGACAGACTTTTTGTCGGTCCGCACAAAGCTTCGGGTTTTCTCAGCTGCAGTCAAGCCCTCTCTTCTTCATGCTTGCAATACATGGATCCCCCTGGCGGAACATCAGCTCCGTATTAGAAACTTTCCGGCTGGCCTGCCTGCGATCCATTCTGGGTTTAACCAGCTTGAACTGTGTAAGGAGCTCACACAGAAAGATCTGGACTTTGTTCAGAATGATCTGGCCCAGCCATCGCTTGGCTAAGCAGTTATTGTTTGGCCGGACGGAGGAGGCTGAACGGGCGTGGCACGGGCTAGAGAAGAGATGGACTGATGTGGCACAGGAGGACCTGGAGCTGAGTGGACTTGTTGGAGGGGAAGTCGCCCCTCCAACAGCAACATCGAGCGGAGCGCCGGGCGGCTAAAACACAGCAAGTTGTCACAGTAGGGAGCATCTGCCAGTCATCTCATTCAGGCAACCCATAACACCTGGTTCTGTCACTCTAACTCCTGTCGGTGAGCCTTCGACACTTCACGTGGCTTCAAGGTGCATGCTGTTCTCTCCATGGCTATGTGTAGCGCTTTGTGACTCGCGGGTGAAAAGCGCTCTAGAAATGCAAATATCAATATCGTTTCATATGGCCTGGCACTGGTGACGTGGTGACGTCACCGCCACTTCGTGGTGAATGGCGGTTGTTGTTGTTGTTGTGTGTCTGTGTGGGTCTGTGTGTTTGTGGGTCTGTGTGGATCTGTGTGTGTGGGTCTGTGTGGATCTGTGTGTGTGGGTCTGTGTGGATCTGTCTGTGTGGGTCTGTGTGTGTGGGTCTGTGTGGATCTGTGTGTGCGTGGGTCTGTGTGGATCTGTGTGTTTGTGTGTGTGGGTCTGTGTGGATCTGTGTGTGTGTGGGTCTGTGTGGATCTGTGTGTGTGTGGGTCTGTGTGGATCTGTGTGTGTGGGTGTGTGTGTGTGGGGAGCGGTGGCCCAGTGGTTATCGCGCTGAGCTACAAACTCGGCGATAACGATTCGAATTCCGCTCACGGCCAACACCAGTGACGATTTTTTTAACCGGTCATGGGCCTCCCCTAGGTTGATTCAGCCTCAACTGAGTATCTAGTGCAATGTTTGAATACTGCCACTAGGGAGACAAAGGCGGCCGGGCGTGGTGCTGGTCACCCACCTCGTAAGTGCTCGCTAACTGCACTTAACCCCGCGAAGGCTCTACGGGGGTTCTTTGTTGAGTGCAAATGTATATTTAACTAAACTATTTTATAATTTACGAGCTGAAGTCCGTTAAGCTGAGCTATGGGCTCTGCTGGATCATTTTGTTATTTAAGCTGGTACGTTCCGTTGAGCTATGTAGCTCTTTGTTGTTAGTTGTCCAGCGGGGAGGGGCAAGCAAGTTACAACGTCTGAGGGCACCGTGGGCAGTTTAGTCAGCAGGACAATTAACCCAGGGGGCGGCACGGTGGCCCAGTGGGTAGCGCTGTCGCCTCACAGCAAGAAGAACCCGGGTTCGAATCTCGGCTCGGGTGCCTTTCTGTGTGGAGTTTGCGAGTTCTCCCCGTGTCCGCGTGGGGTTAATTGGCTTGCAGACTACATTGCCCTCAGTGCCCGGTGATGGACTGGCGTCCCATCGTTGGTATATCCCTGCCTTGCGCCCTGTGTCTGCCGGGATAGGGACCAGCTCACCGCGACCCTGTACACGACGAATCGGGCATCCTGAGGATGCCTTTAACGTGTGAGGCGAAACGTCGCGACGAGAGGAGAGAGAGCCATCGACACGGCTGACCCGGAGAGCAGCTTTTCGAAGCAATCATCATGCATCGAGCCGTGAAAACCTACATCATTACAAGCGGTTTCTGACAATCAGATGAGATGACAGCATGCGTTTGGACTGTGGGAGGAAGCAGGAGTACCCGGTGAAAACCAACGCGAACACGGGGGCCACACAGTAAAAGCAATTGAGCCAGGGATCGAACTGGCGACTTCCTTACTGTGAGGCGGCAGCACGTGACCTGGCCCTGCTGCCAGCACACGAGAGTACACTGGCGACTTCACTCTACTGTCATCTCATCTCATTGTCTGAAACCGCTTAGTCCTATACAGGGTCACGGTGAGCCGGAGCCTATCCCGGAAACACAGGGCGTAAGGCAGGGATACACCCATGATGGGACGCCAGTCCATCACCGGGAACTGAGGGCAATTTAGTCTGCAAGCCAATTAACCTATGCAGCAGCATGTTTTTTGGACTGTGGGAGGAAACCGGAGTGCCCGGCGAAAACACAAGTGGACACGGGGAGAGAACTCGCAAACTCCACACAGAAAGGCACCCGAGCCGAGATTCGAACCGGGACATTCTTGCTGTGAGGCGACAGCGCTCCCACTGGGCCACCGTGCCGCCCCCTCTTGAAATGTGGGTTCATTCAGTCATTATCAGTACTCGCCCGATCCTGTACACGGTTGCGGGCAGTTCGAGTCTATTCCTGCAGACAGATGGCGTAAAGCAGGGCTGTGTCTCGGATTGGAGGCCAGTCTAGCGTAGGGACTGGGGTAGTTTAATCATTAGAGCAATTAATCTAGGTAGTAGCGTGTCTTTGGACGGTGGGAAGAAAACGGAGTACCTGGCGAAAAGCCACGTGGACACAGGCAGAGAGAAACACGCAGAGGAAAAGAGTGGGAGGGAGGAGTGAGGGAGGAATAGGAAAAAGTGGGAGAGGGGAGTGGGGGAGGAAGAGGGGAGAGTGGGAGAGAGAAGGCGGCCATGGAGGGAAACCGACAACCCAGGAGCCTCGGAATCTTCCGAACTCTGCTCGGGGCCGGGCTGTGGCTGGAGTTCCGTCGCGGCGCGCTGGCGCACTCCGTGACAGCGTTCAAGGAGCGGTGGGCGCTGGAGGAGGCCGGGTGTTCGGTGACGGACACTGGAGATTTAAAAATGGAACTCCGAACGTAGACGGGGTGGTGGGGACCGGCGGCACACACGTAGAGGGGAGATGGGAGAGGGTGCAGGGGAGAGGGTGCAGGGGAGAGGGTGGAGGGGATATGGGAGAGGGTAAATGGTAGAGAGGAGAGAATAAAGGGGAGAGGGTGGAGGAGAGAGGGCAGAGGGGAGAGGGCGGAGGGGAGAGGGTAGAAAGTTTAGAGAGGGGGTGAAACCTAGATTGAAATATGGTACGGGAAAAGGGGACTTTTTCTAATTGCATTTAAAAAATCTGAGATGATGATCTTGGTCCAGGGATGGCGTGCCCTCTCCGGGTGGGTGGATAGGTCCTGCCTCAAGTGGAGGAGTTTAAGTATCTCGGGGTCTTGTTCACGAGTGGGGGAAAGATGGAGGGTGAGATTGACAGGCGGATCGGTGCAGCGTCCG
>JAZEWT010000013.1:9628052-9639410 GCA_036362905.1 Mordacia mordax
GTGGTGGTGGTGGTGGTGTGGGTGGTGTAGTGGTGGTAGTGGTGGTGGTGTGGTGGTGTGGGTGGTGTAGTGGTGGTAGTGGTGCTGTCTGTGGCCGCCTCCTAGCGTGTGTCGGTGTCATTGATGATAGTCGGGGTAAATATCTACAGAAGGCAGCAGCTGCAGTCTATCGCCGAAGAGGAACACAGGCTAAAGAACAGGGCTGATGGGATTCAGTTCCAAACCGAATTCTTTTAACTTTAAAATTGTTATTCTTTAACAACGCGATTAGAAACCCAACAATTTTCAGACGAATATTTATCTCAAATCCCTTCGGGTGCTGTCTGGTGTAGGGACAGTGTATGCGCGTGTGTGTGTATTTGTGTGTATATTTGTGTGTGTTTGCTAAAACACAGCCAGCACAGGTGGTGCATCTACCAGCCATCTGAGTCAGGCACCTCTGCACCATCTCCACGGTGAAAAGTCCACATTCCTATGGCAGGAACGTCAGTTACCCGAGTGTTGAAACATCCTTTAGCTAACCTTGATGGAATCATTGAGCTAGGTAGCTCTTTTGAACAGTTGTCCAGCCGGGGAGGGGTAAGCAAGTTATAACATTCCAGGCTACCGGAGGCAATTTGGTCACCAAGACAATTAACCTAGGCAGCAGCGTGTCTTTGGACTGTGGGAGGAAACCGCAGTACCCGGCGAAAACCCCACGCGGACACAAGGAGAGCGAACATGCAAACTGCACACAGAGAGGCACCTGAGCCGGGAATCGAACCTGGAACCTTCTTGCTGTGAGGCAGCAGCGCTACTCACTGCGTCACCGCGCTCTCAACTACTAAGCCTTAGACCAATCGAGCTTCTTCAAAGACGTCTCGCCAGCGTGGAAGAGAAGACCAACTACCCTTTTAGCGGAGGCTCGATGGAGTTTCCTCTAAGGGAGAACCTTCTGTCAGCAGTGTCGGGAGCGGATTATTGCAGGGGCTGCTCATTTACAATTGGAACCCTTCTCTATGAGATGACGATTACTGTCATCACCAGCAGCCACTTAATCCCTTAGAGGGTTGCGGTGCGACAAAACCTATCCCGGCAGACACAGGGCGCAAGGCAGGGCTATACCCAGAATTGGACGCCAATCCATCGCAGCGCTCCGCGTACAATTTACTCAGCAGGACGGCAGCATGTCTTTGGACAGCGGGGTGAAACCAGGGTACCCGCGGTCGCGGGGAGAACTCGCGAACTCCAGCCGAGCCGGGAGTCGAACCCGGGTGGTTCTCGCTGTGAGGTGGAGGCGGCGCTTCTCACCGCGCTGAGAGTAACATCCCGTGTTCCGTGCTCCCGCACCAGGATTGTGCCACCGCGTGTCCCATTCGCGCCCCCTGCTGTCGAGACGGCGCAAGCTCAGTTTGTATTTCAGCCGGAAGGAAACATGGAGAGGTGCAGCTGTTCTTGACAGTTGTCCGCCGCGGAGGGGTAAACAAGTTCCGACATCACAGCGATACCGGGGCTAATTCGATTACGACGATTAACCTGAGCTGCGTGTCCCTGGGCTGTGGCGGGAAACCGGAGGACTTGGCGAAAACCCACGCGAAGACGGGGGGAGAACGGGCAAACTCCACACAGAAAGAGGCACCAGAGCCAGGAATCGAACCAGGGTGCGTCTTGCTGTGAGGCCGCCGCGCCACCGGCCGCGCCACCCAATATCGGTGTTAATGATAATTTATAATAATAATAATAATTACTCGATGTATGATGATTGCTTCGAAAAGCTGCTTCGAAAAGCTGCTCGCTCGGGACAGCCGCGTCGATCGCTCCCTCTCTCCAGGCGCAGAGGATGCCTCTAACGTGCGAGGTGGAGAGAGGAAGCGATCGACACAACTGTCCCGAGAGAGGAGCTTTTCGAAGCAATCATCATGCATCGAGCCGTGCAAACCTACATCATTAAAACACGATCAGACCTTCCACCACAATCATAAAATGCAAGATTATCAGTGAATGTAAGACATATATCAAATAAGAAACAGACAAAACGAACCGCATTGATATCAATGCATTTATATCAATGTAAACGAACCGCATTGATATCAATGCATTTATATCAATGCGGTTCGTTTACGTGTTTTCCCAGGGGAATGTGTGTGGTTGTTGTAAACTTGATGTCTCAGGATGATTACGGTAAATAGACGCTACGATTCACTAGTGGGCGGCACGGTGGCCCAGTGGGTAGCGCTGTCGCCTCACAGCAACAAGGTCCCAGGTTCGAGTCTCGGCGCGGGTGCCTTTCTGTGTGGAGTTTGCATGTTCTCCCCGTGTCCGCGTGGTTTTTCGCCGGGCACTCCGGTTTCGTCCCACAATCCAAAAAACATGCTGCTGCATAGGTTAATTGACTTGCAGACTATTTTGCCCGCAGTGCCCGGCGATGCACTGGCGTCCCATCGTGAGTATATCCCTGCTTTATGCCCTGTGTCTGCCGGGATAGACTCTGGCTCACCGCGACCCTTTACTGGACTAAGCGGTTTCTGACAATGAGATGAGATGAGACAAAACGTCTCCTCTCATCTTCCAGATAAGTCTCAAGAACCACAGTTCATCTGCTTCAATTCTCCTTTCTACGCTTGGTAATATTGTCCAACATTCTGATGCATACTTGAAAACTGGTCTAACGTAACAATCGAGAACTCTTAATTTCGTTCCCATAGAAACGTTATTATTTATCAGTGTCTGTTTCATTGTCAAAAAGTTATCTTTGGCAATTCCTATCCTCCGTTTGATTTCATGATCACATTCACCATCTGATGTTATCCAGCTTCCAAGACAGTTGAATTTATTGACCCGGCAGACACCCGGCAGACACGGGGCACAATACAGGGATATACTCACGATGGGATGCCAGTCCATCGCCGGGCATTGCGGGCAATTTAGTCTGCAAGCCAATTAGCCTATGCGGCAGCATGTTTTTTGGACTGTGAGAGGAAACCGGAGTGCCCGGCGAAAACCCATGCGGACACGGGGAGAACATGCAAACTCCACACAGAAAGGCACCCGAGCCGAGATTCGAACCCGAGACTTCTTGCTGTGAGGCGATAGCGCTACCCACTGGGCCACCGTGCTGCCCTCCATACATTGTTTCCCTATAATTGATAGTTAACCCCTTCTCCTCACTTGCATTAACAACCTGATCTAGAATTTCTTGCAGCTTCCAATCTAAATCCGATAATAAAACTACATCATCCGCATAACGCAGGTTATTCATATTCTGTTCACCAATTATCAACCCTGGCAAACCTTGCATTTATCTCAAGATGTTCTCACTGTTCAAGTTAAACAGGTCCGGTAAAAATAGACAGCCTTGCCTCCCACCTCTTTCAATTTGGATAAAATCATTTAGTTCATTTCCGATACTTACTGCTGCGGTGTGATCCCAGCATTTGTTCCTTAGAATTCTTTAAACTTTACCAGCAATGTCCAGCTCTTGAATAATTTTCATTAGCTGCTCGTGTGTTATACTATTAAATGCTTTGTTATAGTCAATGTAATAAAAATAGAGGTCTTTCTTCATTTCAATTGCCCTTTCTGATCTTTCACAAAACCACACTGAACTTTTGCAACCTCGGGTTTTATTCTGCTTCTGGCTCTGAGCATCAACACTTTTAATCGGATCTTTGTTACATGGCTCATTAGACTCATGGTTCTATGGAGGTCACATTTAATAGCTCTGGGTGTTTTGGGGAGTGCAATACAGATTGATTTACTGAGATCCTCAGGTGTCTCTCCACTGTCATAAATCTCATTGATAACATCTGTAATTTTTTCTAAGCCAAAGTCTTCAAAACATTTTATTTGTTCTACTGCTATTTCATCTGCTCCTATAGCTTTGTTGATTTTCAATCTATTAATAACTGTTCTTACTTCCGACTTCAGGATTTTCAAACCGTCCATCCGTTTGTTAATCGATGGCTTTCCTTCTCGGGTGTCGTGAAATCTTAAATATATTCCGCCATCGCATCAAAAACGTGCTCTCTCTCTCTATGAGTGTCACCACTTTTAGTTTATTTGCATCCACGAGCAGTGCACCCGCCTTCACTTGTGATGTATGTGTGTGAATTTACTGCTCGATTTGACTTTCAGTTGAATTGTGCTGATATTGTTGACGCCCGGCGATGGACTGGCGTCCCGTCGTCGGGTGTATTCCTGCCTTACGCCCTGTGTTTCCGGGATAGGCTCCGGCTCACCGTGACCCTATATAGGATTAAGCGGTTTCAGATAATGAGATGAGATATTGTTGACATGCCCTTCTCTCTACAGCTTTGTGCAGCGCTTTGTCACCTTCGGGTGAAAAGCGCTCCTGAAATGCAATTATTATTATAATTACGTCTTTGCTATTCGGATACAATAATCTAACATATTTGTCCGTTTGCTCTGCTATTTCTGTGCATTGTTCATTAAGCCATTTTTCTTTTTTCTATCTCGCATAATGATCGAGTTTTATTATTCAGTATCCGATACTCTCTCATATTATGTTTTCAATCTTTCTTCTGCCCCACATTAATTCCAGAATCTCCTCCATCACCCATTTCTGTTTCCTTTGTTGTGCTTTTACCGGTATAACCTGTTTGGATTTTCCAACCAATGCTCCTTTAAACATTTCCCATTTCGATATATTTCTTTCTTCTTCAAGTTCTTGAAATCGTTATTTAACTGTTGTTGTGTATCTTCCTCTAATCAGATCGTTAACCATTCGAACTTTATAATCGAGCTTCTTTATAGCTTTTGGTTGTTCAAGTTTCTTGAGCCTTATCTTGTTGGTGCAAACTACAGGTACATAATCACTTCCATAATCAGCTCCTGGGTACGATTTTGATTATTGAACTGCATTCCTGAATGTTTTATTGATAGTAATGTAAACAATTTAATTTTTTAATTTATTTCCAGGACTTTTCCAAGTGTACCATCTCCCCAGATGGTACTCAAGCCACGTGTTCGTAATATCCTGACCATTCTCAACACACCCAACTATCCATTTCTCTCTTCTCTCATTTTTCTCCCCAAACCCATGAGGTTCATCAATATTATCAATTCGTCCACTTCCAACGTTTCCATTCAGATCGCCCATCACTATTATTACCTCGTGTGGTTTTCACTGCTTATTTGCTTTACCCAGATCTTCAGAGAAGTTCTCCTTATCTGCTTCTTCACTTTCTGCTGTCGGGGCATAAACTTGTATTACTGCAATATTGAATGGTTTAGCATTAACTTTCAGCAACATAACTCCTGGTACGGGCGGCGCGGTGGCCCAGTGGGAAGCGCTGTCGCCTCACAACAAGAACGCGCCCGGTTCGAATCTCGGCTCGGGTGCCTTTCTGTGTGGAGTTTGCGAGTTCTCTCCCCATGTCTGCGTGGGTTTTCGCCGAGTACTCCGGTTTCCTTCCACAGTCCAAAAACATGCTGCTGCATAGGTTTATTGGCTTGCAGACTAAATTGCCCGCAATGCCCGGTGATGGACTGGCGTCCCATCGTGGGTATATCCTTGCCTTGCACCCTATCTGCCGGGATGGGCTCCGCTTCACCGCGACCCTCTACTGGACTAAGCGGTTTCTGACAATGAGATGAGATGAGATAACTCCTGATATAATAGCTCCCTCATCCTTCCAATGCATTTCACACATACCTAGAATATTGATGTTTCGTCTCTTCATTCCCTGCTCTACATCGTCCACATGTCCGATCTGGTGTCGAGTTCCAACGTTCCAAGATGATAGTCTTCGTAGTTTCTTCTGGGTGCGAGCAGTCTCAGGCTGTCGGTGCGGAGTCACCTGTTGTCCCACGTGACTATCCTTACCAGGCGAGGTCTCCACACGATTTCTATAGCGGGCCCCCTTCACGCCGTTATGGTTTTGTCTCATCTCATCTCATTGTCAGAAGCCGCGTAGTCCTGTACAGGGTCGCGGTGAGCCGGAGCCTATCCCGGCAGACACAGGGCGCAAGGCAAGGATACACCCACGATGGGACGCCAGTCCATCACCGGGCACTGCGGGTAATTTCGTCTGCGAGCCATTTAACCTATGCAGCAGCATGTTTTTGGACTGTGGGAGGAAACCGGAGTGCCTCGCGAAAATCCACGCGGACACGGGGAGAGAACTCGCAAACTCCACACAGAAAGGCATTCGAGCCGAGATTCGAACTCGGGACCCTCTTGCTGTGAGGCGACAGCGCTACCCACTGGGCCACCGTGCCGCCCCTATCGTTTAGTTGTTTTCCATCGTTTCTCTCGGCACAGTTCTGCAGTCGGCTGCCACCCCTATCTGCAGGTCGCAGTTCGTCGCTAGCCGATGCGGGTCTCCTCTGCCCGTTGTCCCAGTAGCGCTGAGCATCCGCCGGACGAGATGATGATCCTCCATCCTGCTAACCCCAATGGCTTCAATCGTAACTCTGGTCGGAAAGGCGAATGGGTGCCATGCCTTGCCCAGGGGCAACCCAGGGACCACAGTAACCGGAGGGTACCTGTCTCACTAATATCCTGACAGTCGGGACTGCCTTACTGTGGGATGTAGTTTAACGTCATGCCCAGGACTGGTGAGCAAATTAACCCCCATAAGTATGCCCTGCGATGTATTGGCGTCACATCCTCGGTATTCCCCCGCTTTGCGCCCTCTGTAGGCCGGGATAGGCTCCAGCCCCCGCGCGACCCTGCTCAGGATGAAGCGGATATGGATAATGAATGAATGAATGAAACGATGATGAATGAATGAAACGATGATGAACGAATGGGCTGCCTGCGCTGTGTGCGGAATTGCACTGCCCTCTGGTGGCACGTTCACGTGAATGTAACGGCCTCTCGAGGATGCAAGTGTCACATCTAACCGTTAATCAAACATCTTCAATCCCAAGTACGGCACTCGCTTAATCATACAGAGGATCACAGGGGACCGGAGCCTATCGCGGCGGACACCGGGCGCAAGGCAATCCACGCTCGACCAACGTGCCACTCATTCCCTCACCCTCTGGACAATGCACCAGATTTAATTCTCTTGACTTACTTGCCCCCAGTGCACTGAGATGTTGTAACTTGCTTACCCCTCCCCGCCAGGCAACTGTTAAAAAAGAGCTACATAGCTCAATGCTTCACTTCCAGCTTAAATATAAACTGACCGACTATACCCAGGGTGGGTCGCCAATCCATGGCAGGACACTTGTAAGTAAGCAGACCAATTAACCTAGGCAGCAGCGTGTCTTTGGACGGTGGGAGGAAAACGGAGTACACGACAATAACCAACGTGTACACGGGGAGAGAGAAAACTCGCAAACTCCACACAGGAATGGGGCACCCGAGGCGGGAATCAAACCCGGGTACTTCTAGGTGTGAGGCGCCGCCGCCGCCGCGCCGCCGCCGCCGCGCCGCCGCCGCCGCGGCGCCGCCGCCGCCGCCGCCGCGCCGCGCCTATTCTTGAAACATACAAATAATCATCAATATCAGTCCCCGCTTAATCCTCTGGGTAATTTACTCAGCAGGCCAATTAACCTAGGCAGCAGGGTGTGTTTGGACGGTGGGAAGAAACCGGAGTACCAGCAGCGCTACTCACTGCGCCACTTCGCCGCCTCAGTTCCTGAAGCCTACAAATCCACAAGGTAAAGGGCGTTAGGATGTAGTTCTCCACAGTCCTGTTGGTTTACGCGTGTGCGTGAGATTTAGTGATGCACAACCTCACACTGGACGGCACGGTGGCCCAGTGGGTGGCGCTGTCGCCTCACAACAAGAACGTCCCGGGTTCGAATCTCGGCTCGGGTACCTTTCCATGTGGAGTTTCAATGTTCTCTCCCCGTGTCCGCGTGGGTTTTCGCCGGGCACTCCGGTTTATCTCACAGTCCAAAAAAACATGCTGCTGCATAGGTTAATTGGCTTGTAGACTAAATTTCCCGCAATGCCCGGTGATGGACTGGCGTCCCATCGTGGGTGTGTCCCTGCCTTGAGCCCTGTGTATGCCGGGATAGGCTCCGGCTCGCTGCGACCCTGTACATGACGAAGCGTTTTCTGACAATGAGATGAGATGAGACGACCTCACACTCTCAGCAAGCGTATTGATGTTTACCGGCACGAAAACAATCAAGTACAAAAACGTAAATGCGTGATGGGAATTGTTTTGAATAGTTACTCTTTCGGGATGGCCGTGTCGAGCACTCCCCTCTCTGCTCAGAACACCGGAGAATTGCGTTTCAGTGGGAGGCGAGACGTCGCGAAGGAGGGGAGCGCTCGCTGGCACTGCTATCCCCAAAGAGCAGCTATAGAAAGCTATTCTCATCACGTCAAGCCATGACTGCACAGACATCAGTAACTGAGACTGAAATCATGACAATACAAGATGTCACACATTAACGGAACCATCGGATTGACAGACTTATCGTAACAATAATAACACAATTTCTAAGGCACTGCGCCAATTCCACGCCTAGTCATAGACGAGACAGATAGAGAGGCGTAGCGAGGGAACCGTAAAGATACGGGGAAGGGGAAGGCAGCCGTGCCATGAGCCGACGCCAATATTTTCCAGACACCGACCCCTGATGCTCCCTACGTGTCCCAGTAGTAGCTTCTCTCCACTGGCTACCGGTTAAATACAGGATTGAACTCAAGATCCTCCTTTTCACCTACGAGGCTCTCACTGGCGGTGCTCCAACATACATGCATGACCGACTCCAGGTAACCTCCTAAACCCGACCACTCCGATCCTCCAATACGGGCTTGCTGCATGTGCCCAGATCGCACCTCCATTCAATGGGAGACAGAGCCTTCTCTCCCGCGTTGCTCCCAGACTCTGGAACTCCCTTCCATTGGAGATTCGGTCAGCTGAGTCCCTGGACATCTTCAAATCTCGTCTCAAGACTCACTCGTTCCGTAAGGCTTAGTATTGTTGATGCGGCTCACTAGTGTATGCTACAATGATGGCTCGCTGTTGACCTGTGCCTGCTCAGGAACACTTCTTCCTTTTTGTTTTAACAATTACTTTATTGATGATTGCTTCGAAAAGCTGCCCTCTCTCGGGACAGCCGCGTCGATCGCTCCCTCTCCTTCATTTGATCTCCTTCATTGATTTATAGTCTCATCTCATCTCATTGTCTGAAACCGCTTAGTCCTATACAGGGTCACGGTGAAGCCGGAGCCTATCCCGGCAGACACAGGGCGCAAGGCAAGGATGTACCGACGATGGGACGCCAGTCCATCGCCGGGCACTGCGGGGCAATTTAGCCTGCGAGCCAATCAACCTATGTAGCAGCATGCTTTTGGACTGTGGGAGGAAACCGGAGTGCCCGGCGAAAACCCACGCGGACACGGGGAGAGCATGCAAACTCCACACAGAAAGGCACCCGAGCCGAGAGATTCGAACCCGGGACCTTCTTGCTGTGAGGCGGCAGCGCTAACCACTGGGCCACCGCGCCGCCCTGATTTATAGTCCGTTCTCTCTACAGCTCTGCGAGAGGCGCTTTAGAAATGCAATTATTATTATCATAAATATAGCATTATATTATCACGTGTCCCCAACGGTTTAATTTACCGAAGACACCCTGTGTAGACGAGGGCGAGTGGTGGCGCAGCGGTTAGCGCACTCCGCTAGGAACCCGGCCACCTGGCTAAGTGCACTACCCGCATCAGTGATCCCCGCATCAGTGGTCCCCGCATCACCACCAACCCGCATTGACCAGCGTGGTGAAGTATGGTTGAACAACTTCAGCGGACGGCGCGGATCGGGGAGAGGCAATCATCCAGCAGTGGATTGAGAGTGCTATTACAGCAGAGTAATTGGAGCCTCGGTACTAATGTGGTATGGGTTCGGGTCAATGCTCGGGTCAGAACTACGGATTTATAATCATAGCTTGATACGTGTCAGGGCATGGTCGTGGGTGGCCCCGTGGTTAGCGCTGCCGCCTCACAGCAAGAAGGACCCGGGTTCCAATCTCGGCTCGGGTGCCTTTCTGTGTGGAGTTTGCGTGTTCTGTATGCGTGGGGGGTTTGCCGGGTACTCTGGTTTCCTCCCACTGTCAAAAGACACGCTGCTGCCTTGGTTAAATATCCTGCTGAGTAACTTGCCCCCCGTGCCCGGCGATGTACTGGCGTCACATCATGTGTATAGCCCCGCCTTGCGCCCTTTGTCTGCCGGGATAAGCTCCGGCCCCCCGCGACCCTGCAGTGGATGAGTCGGGTATTGATAAGGATGATCATTGCAGCGTGGAAGTGGTCAATGCATTGTACAGAGGATCAGTACAGTTTTGTGCAAAAAACAAAATAATGTCAACTAAATCGCTTTCTATCCCTGGTGTCCACCGGGTCAAGGTATACGGCTGAGGTCACGGGGTCACGGGGTCACACGATGGAGCAGAAGAATTTCTTCTCCCGGAATGGATTCTCGGAGGATGGAGCCGGAGTGAGCATCGGGTCCTCCTGCGCATGCGCCGAGCAGTAATCCATGAGGTCAGAGGCGGCCTTAGACACCTGTGGGTGAGTGGGTGGGTGAATTGGTGAGTGGGTGGACGAGTGGGTGAAGGAGTGGGTGAGTGGGTGGATGAATGGGTGAGTGGGTGGATGAGTTGGTGGATGAGTGGGTAAGTGGGTGGATGAGTGGGTGAGTGGGTGGATGAATGGGTGAGTGGGTGGATGAGTGGGTGGATGGTGGGTGAATGGGTGAGTGGGTGGGTGAGTGAGTGGGTGGGTAGGTGCGTGAGTGGGCGAGTTTGTGGGTGAATGAGTGAGTGGGTGGATGGGTGAGTGGGTGGATGGGTGAGTGAGTGGGTGGGTGAGTGAATGAGTGGGTGGGTGAGTTGGTTGGTGAGTGAGTAGGTGAGTGAATGAGTGGGTGGGTGAGCGAGTGGGTGTGAGTGGGTGGGTGGGTAGGTGAGTGAGTGAATGAGAGGGTGGGTGAGCGAGTGGGTGTGAGTGGGTGGGTAAATGAGTGGGTGAGTGGGTGGATGAGTGGGTGAGTGGGTGGGTGAATGGGTGAGTGCGTGGGTGAGTGGGTGAGTGAGAAAGTTAGTGAGTGGTTGAGTTGGTGAATACATAGATGGCAAACTAAGTGGATGAGCGAAAGCATGAATTTGTGTTCGTGAGTGGATCGTTGGTGGGGAGGAGGTGACACCTTTTCACCCCACGAGCACCTCTGCACTGCCTTTCAACCCCATAACACTGCCCCTAACACTCCCACTAACACTCCCACTAACACTCCCACCTCCCCCCTAACACTCCCACTGACACTCCCCACCTCTCCCCTAACACTCCAAATAACACTCCCACCTCCCCCTAACACTCCCACTAACATTCCCACTAACACTCCCACTAACACTCCCCACCTCCCCCTATCACTCCCACTAACACTCCCACTATCACTC